>OX387361.1:19472500-19817500 GCA_947563465.1 Archips xylosteana | reverse complement strand
CCCCGCGACCAGGCACCTGTCGAGGAGGTCGCAGAGCCGGTCCCCCAGGTGCTTCACCGCAATGGGAAGCACCTTCCCCGGGACCCCGTCCGGCCCTGGAGCCTTCCGGCACCCCTTCAGCCGGCCGACCACCCTCGCCATTTCCTCCCCCGACACCGGGGGGACATCGGCGGGGGCTGCGGGCTCCTCCTCCGGGGGCGCCATCCGCGGCGGGTCGAAAGGCAGGCTTGCGGGGAAGAGGCCGTCGACCACCGCGGCAAGGACTCCCGGCTCGAAGTCCTCCGTGGGGGGGGACACCTTAAGTTTCGCCCGTACCATTCGGTACGGGCGCCCCCACGGATCCCCGTCCAGCGTGGCCAAGAATTCAGCATGAGCTGAATCCTTGGCACACGCGATGGCCGCCTTGAAGGCGGCCTTGGCCGCGCGGAGTTCGGCGAGGAGCCTCTCCTCCTCGCCCGGCACCCGAGTCCGCCTCCTTCGGCACCGGGTGAAGGCGCGGCGGGCCCTGTCGCTGGCGGCACGGAGGTCCGCCAGGTCCTGCGACCACCAGTATACGGCCCGCCTGGGCGCACCCTTTCGCGCCCTCGGCATGGCCGCGTCGCAAATGGCCGTCAGGTCCTCCCGAAACCTGACGGCCCTCTCGTCGACCCCCATTGTGTCGGGGGGGTCGGCGCACCACGCCCGGACCACGGCGGCTTCTTCCGCCCGGTCCCGATCGAGGCGGGAAACTGCCCATTTTGGGAAGTCCCCGCCTCGCCCACCCACCGCCCGGGCCGGAGGCCCGCGGGGCGCTTTGGAGACCCTGAAGCGGATGTAAAGGTGGTCCGACAGGGTCTCCACCTCCTCCAGGACGCGCCACTGGCTCACACGAGCGCCGACAGCTGGGGTTGTGAACGTGAGGTCCACAATTGACCCCCCCTGCTGCCGGACGCATGTGTTGGCGCGTCCTACGTTTTGCAGGACCAGGCCGATCATAGCGGCCCAGTCCCGCAGAAGCGCCCCTCTGTGGTCAGTGATGGGGGACCCCCACGCCGCGCACTTGGCGTTGAAGTCCCCCATCAGGACCACTTGAGCCGGCGATGCCCTTTGCACCACCGGCTCCAGGCCCCCCAGGAACCTCTCAAAATCTGAGAGGGGCCTGTTGGGGGAGAAGTAGACGCCGATGACGACTACTTCTCCCCAATTTGCCGCCGCATACCCAGCGCCCCTCTCTCTCAGGGAGAGGCGCTGCTGCCCGGCAGCCGGCACCACCACGCCCACCGAGCCTTCCGTGTCCCCAACCCAGTTTTGCTGGGGGGGGACGAAGTAGGGCTCGGCGACGACCGCCACGTCGATGCACCACTCGGCTAGGACCTGCATTAACAGGTCCTGTGCGCGAGCCGAGTGGTTGGCATTCACCTGGAGGAGCTCGTAATGCAGGTGTGCTGGCATTACGACACCTGCATTACGGGCTCCTCAATGGCCAACTGGCCGCCACGTTCGGTTGGGGCCCGGGTCAACGGGGCCTTACCCTTGACCGACGGAGGGGCGCACTTGGTCCCCCCCATCGTGTGATTGTGCGGTCTGCCCGCTAGGGCACAGACCGCACACTTCGGCACCGCCTCACAGGCCGCTTGCAGATGGCCCTCCTCGCCGCAGCGGAAGCACTTAGTGCCGTGCTCGGCCGTTGACGGGCACAGGGCCCTGGTGTGGCCCAGCGCCATGCACTTAAAGCAGCGCATGGGCAGGGCCTCCACCGGCGCGACAGTGGCTAGGCACCAGCCGATGGGCACCTTTCCCGCAGTGGCTGCGGCCTTTGCCACCGCTGCGGGGCACCGGACGATGGCGGAGCACCGCCCCCATTGGCTGGCTCTGATAGCCCCTACCTTAATGTCGGTAGGGGCGCAGCCTCCCTTGGTGGCCATGACGGTGGCGATCTCCTCCTTGCTCACCGACTCGTCAAGGCCAGACAGCCTCACTTCGGCGAACTTGGTGGGCCGGGTCACCTCAGCCAGGTCGCCGATGGCCTGGAGGAGCATTTCGGCGAGTTTGTCGGCGCTGGGCCCTGGGCTGTCACCTCCGACCTCCAGCATCTTGGAGCCGGTCATCGTCGTCTTTATTTTGACCGACTCCAGGCCGGCCTCCGAAAGGCGTACGGAGGCTCTGGCTTTCGCCATCACCTCCACGTAGGTGGCCCGCACATCCTTCTTCAGGGTCACCACGACGGCGGCCGTACGTGGGACCTGAATTTTCGCCGCTTTCGGTGCGGGCTTTTGGGGAGGGGTTTGGGGTTGGGGCTTCCCCTTCCCGCCCTTGGCCTTGCGGCCCACCACTCTGGTCCAGGGCGTTTCCGTCCCAGCAGGGTTGGTGGGGGCAGTTTCCTGCTGCCGGCTTGTGCCCGGGACGGGCTGCGGCTTGGGGCCGGACTGGCGCCTGGGAACAGTTTCTGGTCCCTCTCCCTTACCTCCGCTGGTGGGAGGGGCCCTATTGGGCTTATTGGCCTTGGGGGCCGTTGGGCTAGCGGGTCGGCGCGTGGCGCCGTCCGACAGATGCGGCTGGGCGCGTGGGCGGGCCGGCGGCTCCCTCTTTTTGTCCGCTGCCAGTGGCGGCCTCCGCACCGGCTCCGGGGGGAGACGGGACTCCAAGTCCTCGAGGCGGGCATTAATCATGCCCCCCAGCGAGGTCAGGAGGTCCCGCCTCATCTCCTCAATGGCCCCCTTGAGGGAATCAGGAGACGGCCCCCTCCTGGCCACGGTAGAGGCCTTTTGGGCCTCTGTGTAGGCCTCCTTAAAAGCTTTGAGGTCAGCGCGGACAAGCTCCAGCTCCCGGGAGAGCCGGGCGTTGTCGGCGCGAAGCCGCCGCTGATCCTCCTGTGGCGTGATCGCGCGCATCGCTTCGATCGCGCGGATCACGCCAGCCGTGGCCTGGTTCAGTTGCCCCCTTACAGGGCCCTGGATGTTTTGGCTTCTTTTGACCTCCTGCTGTATGTTAGTAACATACAGCAGGGCGGTTGCAGCCAGCTCCTCCCTGGTCTTCTCCCCCTCAGCTTCCGAGTCGGCTTCCACGAATCGTGCCGCAGAGACCTTACGGTATGACGGGCGGTACGTGGTAGACGTATCGCGGTCCACCTCGTCCCCCGTTCCCTCCTCGGAGCGGTATGCCAGGCTCCTGTTCGCCTCTGAGAGGAAGGAATGGGACCCCAGGGAGCGTCCCTTGGCCCTGCCCCTTGCGGCCGCCCCCAGTTTCCTAGGGCATTCCGTACCCCTTTCCGGCTCCAGCTCCCCTGATAAGGGTCTCTTTTTAATAGCACCCGTTGTGTGCCTTAATTGGACCAGGGGAAGGTCCTCCTCCTCCAGCTCCATGTCCTTGGAGCCGGCATACTCATATTCACTCTCGGACGTGTCCGAGACGAGCACCGGGCGTTGCCCAGCAGGGCTCCTGTCCCTGGCCACCTCTTCCGGCCCTCGCGCCTTTGCCCTCCCTTTTGCCCCCGACCGGAGCGGTGGGAAGTCAAGGCGGTAAGCCGAGCCATCCGCGGAAAAATTCCCTGTGCGGGAACCCCCAGTGGGGCACGTGCCCCTACCCACCCCAGTGGTAGCCAGAGAACTGGCCTCCCCCCCCCCCCTATGCTACCCCCCCCCAAAAACAGGTCCTTCCGGGGGTTGGAGCCAACCCCCTTCCCAGAACTGTTCTCCCCCATAACTAACCCCCCCGGTGTGGGATTCCAAAAAATGGAACGCCCACGGAGCCCTCCCCGGCCCCTTTACCCACCCCGCCTATGAAAACCCCCCCTTACCGAGCTGGTTTTGCCAGAAGGGCAAAACCTAACTCAAAACGGTCAAGTGCGAACCGTCGAAAATTACCAACTTAAGAAAAAGTTGGTAGTTTTCGCCAAGTTCCCACGAGACTATGAATGCTAGGAGTTGGTGTGAGGTGCCGTTAGGCGGCGCAAACTACCTCCTATCCAACCCACTAACAACCAAATCTCGGACCGTAATAGGACAGACGCAATTAATTTTTGAAGTTCCCGACAAACTTACAAAAGTAGTTAATTGCGCCTGTTGAAAAATATTAGCAATCAACGTTTCACCGAATAACTTCCGAATGGTAAGTTCGAAAATTATTCGGTAAACGGTATATGATTAAACTAATTTTTTCTAGTATCCCCGTGCAAAAAGAAGTTAAAGAAGTTAAGCCAAAAAGAAGTTATGAATTTTTGAAAAGTTGTGTTTTCTAAAAATTTCTAAAGTTCGACCGCAAAACGTGAAGCGTTTTGATGCCTAACTTTAAAAAATTAATTTTGAGTGACCCAGTGAAGCTGGAAACACGTAAAAAAGACCAAAATGTCGAGCAACTCACGCAGAAGGCAACGAGCACAAAAGAAACAGCGAAAAGCCACGGCAAGATAATAATTTTGGACGAAAACCAAAGCGCAAACCTCGAATTCGACCAAAATTTTCCCTCAACCTAACCTAACCTAACCTAACCTAACCTAACCTAACCTAACCTAACCTAACCTAACCAACCTAAAGATTCTGTTTCGGATTTTTAAAAATCGATTAATCCAAATGTACGGCAATGAAATTAAAGGCTAGGGATTACATCCGCTCGGCTTAGAATAATATTTAATCGGTGTTATCGGCAAGGGCAAGTGGCAGCATGCTGCGCGCGCTGTCCGGGCTGCGCCTCGAGCGGCAGGCGCTGGAGGCGCTGGCGGCGCCTCGCCGCGATGTTTTCAAAGTATTTCGTCAGTATCCACTGCGCTATCTTCTTATCTTCAGACTGTGTGACACATGTGTTTTAATATTAAGTAAATGCTTTGTAATGAAAAGTAGTGGTGATGATACTGAATGGTGTTGGTGTGTGTTGTTGCAGGAGCCGCCGCGCACGCCGCGACGGCGCCTCCCGACCCGCTCGCCGGCGCCGCCCAGGTGAGCTCGGGAGCACGGACACGAACCTCCCAACAGCTTGTTTCAATTTGACAATTTGTTGACTGTTTTGCCATAATTACGTTTTACCATTTTTATAACTGATACATCCTGAACGGACAGTCAGTACATTGTACACACCACTCCCCACAGTTAGGAGCTGAATCTACACTTTGGTAAGAGATGCACTTTAATTGCTAAGTCTCAATTCTTAATTGACAACATTGGTTACTTAACACATGAAATATGAAAAATATCTGCTTCAGAACAGCAACTTAAGAGCGCGCGCAGACAGAGAGCGGTCTGGAGTTCCGAGTTTCGCGTTCAGAGTTCTGTGTATTGACCGCTCGAGAGTTCCAACCGCCTGCTGTGTGCGTTATCGTAAGGGACTCAGTACTTTCTAAAGAACGCAGAACTCTGAACGCGGAACGCCAGACCGCGCTCTGTCTGCAAGCGCTCTTACTGTCAATTACTTTACTTCAATGTCAGTGCAGGTAACCTTATGTATTTTTTATTTATTGTAATAAATATTAAAAAATAGATCACCAACAGAAAAAAAATAAAATGCTTAGTCAATCTTTTTATATGCTTTCAAGCCTACAAGGAAAAGAAAATTCAAAACGGTAATTATTAGTGTTACTTATTGTTGAGAATTAGTTCCAATGTTTCTCGCTAGATGGCGCTGTCCCGAAACTCAAACTAGCTAATGATATTCTGTTTAAATTTATTGGTAAGGAGACCGTCGCAATCCTTCGTCAGTTCAAATCCATACAGTGCAGTGTAATATAAAGTGAGTTATAGTGATAGTTATAGTGTTTAAGTCAAGTGCAGTGTGAGTGTAGTGCGGTGCCAACCAACGGACAAAGAGGTACGAACATTTGGTCCAATCGAGTCGGATCGGGTCGCGGACGTTAAGTGCAGTGTTATAGCGTAATTAGTGCAGTGAAAAGTGAACCCTATTGGATTGCATTAAGGACTAGAACTGAGTAAGATCGTTTCAATTATCTCTTACGTGGACTTTAAATTATTTCGTGATGTGCTCTCCGCTCTGTTAAAAAATCAAAGTGTCAAAGACTTGTAAATATTTGAGAATTTATTCTATAGACTTGTAAAAATTTGAGAATTTATTCTATGGACTTAGAAAATTCGTGATATCCAAAACACTTGTAAAATTTTCAAGAAAAATCTGAGACTTAGAATAATCGTGATTTGTGGACTTAGAAAAATTTAGCTTAGAAAAAGACTTGTCATATTTAAACGTTGTGATAAGGACTTTGAAATTTAATCAATATGGAAGATTTATATGCATTACAATTAAATACTTTGACACTTATTACTAAAACAGCAGCTAACCTAAAGAAATGTCCTAGAACAAGATTGACAAAAGGTTATTTAAAAGGAAGGTTGCAAAATTTAGACGGTTATTGGGATACATTCCAGAAAACACACAGAGACATCATAAAAGAAGCATCACCAGAGCTAAGAGCGACCCATGAATACTTCACAAAAGAGATTTTTAATCAAGGAGAAGATGAGTACCTTAATGTTAGGGGAGATATCATGGATATGTTAGAGAACAATGATCAACAAATTCATAACCCGGAAGCACAATCTTTTGTTCAGCAATGTCAAGATGTGAGGTTGCCTAAGATAAATATACCACAGTTCAATGGAAATTACAATGATTGGGGGACATTCAAAGACTTATACACATCTCTCATTCATGAAAAGAGTTCATTGAGCCCAGTGCAAAAGATGCACTATTTAAAGAGCTGCCTCACGGGAGAAGCGGAGCAACTGTTGAAGCACATTAGCATTACGGATAAGAATTATGAAGTGGCTTGGGAAACACTAACGCACAGATACAACAATAAAAGAATTATAGTTAACGCCATATTAAATAGAATGTTGGGTCAAAAGAAGTTAAGCTTTGGATTAGCTAAGGGAATCAAAGAGCTTTTAGATACTACAACTGAATGCCTTAATAGCCTGAAGAACAATAATGTGGATATAAACAACTGGGATCCTATTGTCATTCATTTGATGATTAATAAGTTAGACACAGAATCGCACAAACAATGGGAAGAAAGTTTGAAGACACTAGCGGTGGATAATTTGCCTACTTGGACAACTTTCAAAGAATTTTTAGAAGGAAGATTCAGAGTGCTGGAAATGATTCAGCTTCAAACTATACATCCTATTAGAGAAAAACCACTTCAAGTTAAGGCAAAGACATTTCATGCATACACTCCGCAACGCTCTGCAACAGAATCAGATCTAGAATGTGGGTTTTGCAAAGAAGATCATTTCATACACAACTGCAAGGAGTTTGCAAAATTGAGTCCAGAGAAAAGGTCACAAGAAATTCAAGAAAGAGGACTCTGCTTTAACTGCCTGCGACCCGGCCATAGTGTTAAATATTGTAGAAGAAATACTTCATGTCTGCGTTGTAAGAGAAAGCACCACACACTTCTTCACACTTCTAAGCCTCACACACCTGCATTAGAGAACCATGAGAAACAAAAGGAAGAAGCAACTACACCATTGAACCCAGGAATGAATATTGTATCTCACTTTACCACACAGAGCCATTCAACTCTCCTAGCTACAGCACTAGTGAATATCATGACAACTAGGGGAGTACAAACAGTTCGAGCACTCATAGATCCATGCTCTCAGGAGTCGTTTATTACAGAAGAGACAGCTCGCAAACTACAGCTGAGACAAATAAGTGTGGCTGGACAAGTAACAGGTGTTGGTAAAATGTCGACTCCTATAAAGCACGCGGCGGAGATACAGATTGTGTCGAGAATTGATAACAACTACAAGTTGAAATGCACCGCCTATGTGATGAAACAAGTTACAGAAATCATGCCGGTCAAAAAGATAAATAATGTAAACTGGATTCATCTACATGGCTTACAACTAGCCGACCCTACTTATAACAACCCTGGAAAAATCGACCTATTATTAGGTGTCAATGTCTATACTGACATTTTAATGAATGGAGTAATTAAGGGCAATCCGGGGTCACCTTTAGCGCAACAGACTACTTTAGGCTGGATCATATCAGGAGGAGCACCGGTTGAAGAATTTGGCAAAAATGGACAAATAGTTAGCATGCATTTAAATGTTAATTTAGACAACATGCTGCAAAGGTTTTGGGAATCGGAAACTTTGGAGACAGAAAATAAAAACACTCTGACGCCATTGGAAGGAAGAGCGGAGGAGATTTATGTGAATACACTTAGAAGAGAAATGGATGGAAGATTCGTCGTGGGTCTACCTTTTTCATCTGATACACCGATACTACCCGAACAATCCCGAGAAATAGCTGTGAAACGACTACAATTCCTGGAACGAAAATTAGCCAAGAATACTAAATTGAAAGAAGATTATGACAATGTTATTAGAGAATACCTTACCTTGAAACACATGGAACCGGTGGACAAACCGAGGGAGAATAGCAAAGTAGTTTACTTACCACACCACCCCATAATACGAGAAGATAAAGAAACAACAAAATTACGAGTAGTATTCGATGCTTCATGCAAAGGCACAAACGGAGTATCCCTCAATGATGAATTATTGATTGGCCCATCCTTACAGGAGGAATTGCGAGACATCATCATGAGATGGAGAATGCACAGGGTATGCTTCGTGGCAGACATAGTAAAAATGTATCGCCAAATTAGAGTACAAAATAAAGATACAGATTGTCAAAGAATATTATACAGATTCAAACCACAAGAAGAGATTCTAGATTTCAGACTACTTACGGTCACGTTCGGGACCGCTTCGGCGCCGTTCCTGGCGATTAGAACTTTAAAACAACTGGCCAAAGAAGAGAAAATAAACTACCCCATCGCATCTGAAATTATTGATCGAGACTTTTATATGGACGACGTACTTTCAGGATTTGATGACGAGAGTTCAGCTATAGAGGCACATGAACAGCTGCACCAGGTGATGAGCAAAGGTGGTTTTGATTTGCAGAAATGGTCTTCAAACAGCACAGAGTTTATAAATGCTATAAAACCAGAAAAACGAGAAATGTCACCCACACTGGACATGAATAGAAAAAACTGCATCAAGACACTTGGCATCATTTGGGAAATGGATAAAGATAGCCTGAAAGTTACACAGAAGCAGATTGACCATAAATCAATACAACCAGTGACTAAAAGAACCATTCTTAGTCAAATTGCATCACTCTTCGACCCCTTGGGATGGTTAGCACCAGCTATTATTATAGCAAAAATGTTCATGCAGAAACTTTGGCTAGCTAAACTCAATTGGGATGAAGAATTACCAAAGGGTTTGAGGGATGAATGGAACCGGTACCAAGAAGACTTGCCTGTTTTATCAGACATAGAAATTGACCGATGGACTGGTTGTAGTCAAGACACAAACATTGAGTTACATGGATTCTCAGATGCCTCTGAAGCCGGCTACTCTGCAGTGGTGTATACCAGAGTGATTTACAACGATGGATCGCCATGTAAAATGACTTTGATAACTGCCAAAACCAAGGTAGCTCCTGTGAAACAGCTGTCATTACCTCGCTTAGAGCTATGTGGAGCTACCCTACTTAGTAAACTGATGAAGCATGTTATGGCAGTATTGAAAATAAAATTACATCAAACCTATGCATGGTGCGATTCAAAGGTGGTATTAGCATGGATAAAAGGCGACCCAAACCGATGGGCACCTTTTGTGAAAAATAGAGTCATTGAAATAAGGAATAATTTAGATACTCACTGGTTATATATTAACACAAAAGAAAACCCAGCAGATCCAGCATCAAGAGGTCAGTCGCCAAGTAAACTGAAAGAGAATAAACTATGGTGGAGAGGTCCAGAGTTTCTACATCAGCCTGGCTTTTCAATTCCTGAAGAGACCATACCTGAAACAGAATTGGAGACACGCGTGTCAGTAAAGTGTGCTGCAACATACCTGGAACCAAATAATGAAAATATTACCTTATTGAAGAAATACTCGTCCTTGAAAAAACTCTTGGGGGTTGTTGCATACTGCCGACGTTGGTTGAAGGTCCTGAAAAAGGATAAGAATCTAAGTAGACATGTAACCTGTGTAGAAAGAGATGAAGCACTTACCATCTGTTTGAAAATGTCCCAGGAGATAGAATTTCACGAAGAAATCACCAACCTGAAGAACCAAAAACAAATTAAGAAAAGTAGTCGTTTACTGCCATTTGCACCCTTTTTAGATGAAAAAGGGTTACTGAGACTTGGTGGACGATTAAAACATGCGGATATAAGTATGGGACAAAAGCACCCGATTATTATTTCTAAAGATAATTTGCTCTTACCTGTGTTGTTAGATGATGCTCACAAGAATACACTTCATGGAGGACCTCAACTCATGACAGCCTACCTGAGAAGTCAATATTGGGTTATACGGGGAGGCCCTTCCATCAAGACTTTCTATAGGAAATGTATTAAATGCGCAAGATACAACGTACAAAATAATAATCAGATGATGGGAAACTTGCCTGAGGTCAGAGTTAAACCTTCGCGTCCTTTTTTAGTTAGCGGTATAGACTTCGCAGGCCCGATTTCTTGTCGCATGAGTAAAGGACGTGGAGCGAAAACCCACAAATGTTACATCGCTTTGTTCATATGTATGTCGACAAAGGCAATTCACCTAGAATTGGTGAGCGATATGACTACTGATGCTTTCATAGCCTCTTTTAAGAGATTAGTGTCCAGACGTGGCCACTGTAAGGAGCTTTGGAGCGACCATGGTACTACTTTTATCGCAGCGGAGAAAGAATTAATGAACATGTGGATGCAGGGCCGCAATGAAGTGCCAGCTGAACTAGTTACAGCTTTGGATGATAAAGGCACCAGATGGAAATATATACCGCCGGCCGCGCCGAATCAGGGAGGACTGTGGGAGGCCGGCGTAAAATCAACCAAATATCATTTAAAACGATTATTGGGAGACTCGACACTGACGTTTGAGGAGATGTATACCGTCCTCACACAAATTGAGGCATGTCTCAACTCGCGCCCATTAACTCCATTGGGTGACGACTTAAATTACCTAACTCCAGGACATTTTCTTATTGGAGAACCTCTGATTTGCTTGTCAGACCGCACTGATCAACAGAGCAACTTATCCAGTCTATCAAGATGGCAATTGACACAACGGATGGTCAGAGATTTTTGGAATAAGTGGCAAAGTGAATACTTATCACGTTTGCAATTGCGTCCAAAATGGCAAACCCCAAAACAAGATCTAGAGCTGGGTGAGCTGGTACTGATTAAGGATGCACGATACCCAGTAGCCACATGGAGAGTTGGTAGAATCTTGAAGAAGTATACTGGCAACGACGGATTGACTCGTATGTATGACATCCGCACGGCTTCAGGGGTCGTTCAACGATCTATCACCAAGCTGTGCCGACTTCCAAATTAGTGCAAGGACAGGTTGTCCTTGGCGGCGGAGAATGTTGAGAATTAGTTCCAATGTTTCTCGCTAGATGGCGCTGTCCCGAAACTCAAACTAGCTAATGATATTCTGTTTAAATTTATTGGTAAGGAGACCGTCGCAATCCTTCGTCAGTTCAAATCCATACAGTGCAGTGTAATATAAAGTGAGTTATAGTGATAGTTATAGTGTTTAAGTCAAGTGCAGTGTGAGTGTAGTGCGGTGCCAACCAACGGACAAAGAGGTACGAACACTTATTTTATTTGGATAGGACTAATGGTGCACACTGGATGACATGGCACTTCTTTTTGAAACATTTAAAATGAGTTAAAGTACAAGTATTCATCAAATAAAGCTTTGCAACTGGTATGTGTTGTCAGACGGTGCTGCTGACGTCATCGGCGGCGCCGCCCCGCGCGCCCGCGCAGCCGCCCCCCCCGCCGCCCTCGCCCCCGCCGCCCCCGCCCCCGCCGCGCCGCGCCTGGACGCTGGCCGCCGCCGCCGCGCTCACCGCCTCGCTCGGGGGAGTGAGTACCCTCTCATTCTCCTTTATTGCATAGATCTTTAGTAAATCATAATTATACTATGTTTGATTTCTCTTTCTCTTCTCTGTCTGCTTCCTCTATTTGAGGGAAGCCATCGGGATGCTTCATCCTGGGTTATAATACTATGCTCTTTAACAGAACTGTATCAGAAATATCATGAACAAATTTATGCTTTGATTAACATACATACATTTTTTAAGATTTTGCAGAGCCATTTAGGCATTTAAGGTACGGCACCTTCAATCTTACGCTATAATAAGAGAGGCGGCATCTACTGGGTCGAGGTGTCGAGCATTAATACGTTTACCTTAGGGCCTACGCTAGCTGACGCGGACGCCCGCCGCGTGCGCCCGCTCGCGGATCTAAAATGTAGCGCCCGCGCCACTTAGCGCTGTTCATACAATTTCTTATTAGACGGGCGCACGACGGGCGTCCGTTCCGGGTAATCCGCGTCAGCTAGCGTAGGCCCTAACAAATTACACAAGATAGGCTCACATTGACGTCGAGTTGCGGAAAATAGCCCGCTATCACCTAGCCCATTTACAATCGGGCGATGCGTTTCAATGATGCGTGTGGCTGTCCAGGACGGTAGAAATCTAAAATATTAATTTGTGTGTTCCAGGCCTACTTTTATCGTAAAATGAGCGACAGCGAAAAGGAACCAGTCGAGTCCGAGAGTGAGTATCGCAGCCGACAAGAAGGGGGTCGATGAGCGCGGAGCGGGGAGCGATGTTGACGGTCGGTGTGTTGCAGAGCGGGAGGCGGGCGCGGGAGCGGGAGCGGGAGCGGGGGCCGAGGAGGAGGAGGGCGAGCTGTACCCCGCGACGGCGGCCGAGCTGCCCGCGCGCGTCGAGTTCCTGATCGTGGGCGCGGGCACGGCGGCGTTCGCGGCGCTGCGGGCGCTGCGGGCGGCGCGGCCCGACGCGGCGCTGCTGCTGGCGGGCGCCGAGCGCGCGCCGCCCTACATGCGGCCGCCGCTCAGCAAGGAGCTGTGGCGGCGGCCCGACCTGCGCGCCGCCGCCGCCGACCCCGCGCGCCTCACCTTCACGCAGTGGAACGGCAAGCGCCGCAGCCTCGCCTACGAGCCGCTCTCCTTCTACACGCCCGTGGAGCGGCTGCGCGCCGGCCTCCCGGGCGCCGCCCTCGCGCGCGGCTGGCGCGTCACGCACCTCGACCTGCGCGCGCGCACGGCCACGCTGGAGGCGCCCGGCCGGCCGCCGGCCGTGGTGGGCTACGGGCGCTGCCTGCTGGCCACGGGCTCGGAGCCCGAGCGGCTGCCGGCGCTGGCGGCGGCGGCGGCGGCCGGGCGCTCGCTGGTGCTGCACACGGTGCGCGACGCGGCGCGCGTGGCCGCGCTGCTGGACGACCCCGCCACGAAGACCGTCGCCATCGTCGGCGGCGGCCTGCTCGCCGCGGAACTCGCCGCCGCGCTCGCAGACCGCCGTGAGTATCTCTGGAACGTTTCCAGATTTTGCGAAAGCGTTCGATACGATTTATTGTCCTAGTTTTGTTCAGAAACTTAAATTATTAAGTCGAAGAGACCCCGGCGTGAATCACTCGAATATTGTCTAAATGACCGGACTCGATCTGTCGAAACGGGCGTCGCCGAACTCTGATCTGTAAAATGTTACCTTTCGGGACGCCCCAGGGAAGTATATTTGGCCCCGTCCTGTACTTAATTTATAAAAACACAATATTTTACGTGAACAAAAATAATTTCTTCCGTTTTTGGTCCAACTGTCGTATGATATGGGATGTGATGCGTGCGCGTGTGGTGTCACAGTGCAGGGCACGGGCAAGCGCGTGGTGCAGGTGTACCGCGAGCAGGCGCCGCTGCAGGAGCTGCTGCCGGGCTACCTGGCGGCGGACGCGGCGCGCCGGCTGGCCGCGCTGGGCGTGGAGCAGCGCGCCGGCTGCGCGGTGGCGGCGGCCTCGCTGCGGGAGGGCGGCGTGGCGCTGCGGCTGGCGCGCGCGGACGGCTCGGGCGCGGGCGAGCTGCGCGCCGAGCTGGTGCTGGAGTGCGTGGGCGCGGCGCCGGCGGTGGCGCTGGCGGCGCGCGCGGGGCTGGAGCTGCACCCGGCGCTGGGCGGCGTGCTGGTGAACGCGGAGCTGCACGCGCGCGCGGGCGTGTGGGCGGCCGGCGACGCGGCCTGCTTCCACGACGTGCTGCTGGGCCGGCGGCGCGTGCAGCACCACGACCACGCCGTGCTGTCCGGCCGCCGCGCCGCCGCCAACATGGCCGGCGACCGCCCGCCCGAGCCCTACACGCACCAGAGCATGTTCTGGAGCGACCTCGGCCCGCGCCTCGGCTACGAGGTGAGCTCCCCGCGCCCCAAGCCCCGAGCACTCCGCCCGCTGCGGTCGCTCTCTCACCGAGAAATTACTCATTTCACACCTTTCATTCGGAAAAGTAGCTTTTGAATGCTACTTTTTCTCAGGCTACTTTTTTAATTAATTTAATTTATTCATTGGCCAATTGAACACAAATCTTAATAAAATAATCGGTTATAATTTCATCGTTTTAACTATAATAACGTTATGTGAAAAATAACTGTAAATTAAAAATTATAAAAACTCTCAACTCGATTTTAGATTGAATCCCTTCCGCAGCACACAAAAGAGCTGATAACTTTGTAACGGCTGGATCGATTTTGATGAAACATGTCTAAGAACCATCGCCAAGAAACCTGCTTTCAAATAAAAAAACCGCATCCAAATTCGGTTCACCATTTAAGAGTTGTGATGCCACAGACACACATAGCGGTCAAACTTATAACACCCCTCTTTTTGTGTCGGGGGTTAAAAATTTATGAACTTTTCGTAAAAGTTAAAAAAAAACAATAAATTATATGTTTTACTGAAATCAAAATTATCGATGACTGGTTATTGAGATTTGATAATTATTTACAGCATTTTATTTAAATTTTCCTCATTATCGGTGTGAAAAATTGTATGTGTTACTCGAGAACAAAATTATTTTCGTCTTGGGCGTTGACACTTGAATCCCTCGTTATGCTCAGGATTCCAACTTAGAATCTCTCGCTACGCTCAGGATTCTATTCTAGAATCCTTCGCTTCACTCTGGATTCAATGTACCGCTCGCACCGTAAAAACACCATTTTGCTCTCTTGTGAAGTTGTGACACAAATAACTATTGACGCGCTCGATGCGAACCGACCTTCTCTCTCTCGACCGAAATCTCGAACGTCTGTCATCATCATCATCCCAGATACGTCCCAGTGGCGATCCTTACATAGAAGCCCAAAAGCCGGGCTTGCCTTATAAATCTCAAATCAAGATAAAAAATAAAAGCCAAACCTCGTCCAAACGAAAAAAGTTCTAATAAAATCACTTTCATAATAACGCGCTTTATTTTACGTAAAATACCAAGAATTGCATAACAAATCCTGTTCGTACCTCTTTGTCCGTTGGTTGGCACCGCACTACACTCACACTGCACTTGACTTAAACACTATAACTATCACTATAACTTTCACTTTATATTACACTGCACTGTATGGATTTGAACTGACGAAGGATTGCGACGGTCTCCTTACCAATAAATTTAAACAGAATATCATTAGCTAGTTTGAGTTTCGGGACAGCGCCATCTAGCGAGAAACATTGGAACTAATTCTCAACATTCTCCGCCGCCAAGGACAACCTGTCCTTGCACTAATTTGGAAGTCGGCACAGCTTGGTGATAGATCGTTGAACGACCCCTGAAGCCGTGCGGATGTCATACATACGAGTCAATCCGTCGTTGCCAGTATACTTCTTCAAGATTCTACCAACTCTCCATGTGGCTACTGGGTATCGTGCATCCTTAATCAGTACCAGCTCACCCAGCTCTAGATCTTGTTTTGGGGTTTGCCATTTTGGACGCAATTGCAAACGTGATAAGTATTCACTTTGCCACTAATTCCAAAAATCTCTGACCATCCGTTGTGTCAATTGCCATCTTGATAGACTGGATAAGCTGCTCTGTTGATCAGTGCGGTCTGACAAGCAAATCAGAGGTTCTCCAATAAGAAAATGTCCTGGAGTTAGGTAATTTAAGTCGTCACCCAATGGAGTTAATGGGCGCGAGTTGAGACATGCCTCAATTTGTGTGAGGACGGTATACATCTCCTCAAACGTCAGTGTCGAGTCTCCCAATAATCGTTTTAAATGATATTTGGTTGATTTTACGCCGGCCTCCCACAGTCCTCCCTGATTCGGCGCGGCCGGCGGTATATATTTCCATCTGGTGCCTTTATCATCCAAAGCTGTAACTAGTTCAGCTGGCACTTCATTGCGGCCCTGCATCCACATGTTCATTAATTCTTTCTCCGCTGCGATAAAAGTAGTACCATGGTCGCTCCAAAGCTCCTTACAGTGGCCACGTCTGGACACTAATCTCTTAAAAGAGGCTATGAAAGCATCAGTAGTCATATCGCTCACCAATTCTAGGTGAATTGCCTTTGTCGACATACATATGAACAAAGCGATGTAACATTTGTGGGTTTTCGCTCCACGTCCTTTACTCATGCGACAAGAAATCGGGCCTGCGAAGTCTATACCGCTAACTAAAAAAGGACGCGAAGGTTTAACTCTGACCTCAGGCAAGTTTCCCATCATCTGATTATTATTTTGTACGTTGTATCTTGCGCATTTAATACATTTCCTATAGAAAGTCTTGATGGAAGGGCCTCCCCGTATAACCCAATATTGACTTCTCAGGTAGGCTGTCATGAGTTGAGGTCCTCCATGAAGTGTATTCTTGTGAGCATCATCTAACAACACAGGTAAGAGCAAATTATCTTTAGAAATAATAATCGGGTGCTTTTGTCCCATACTTATATCCGCATGTTTTAATCGTCCACCAAGTCTCAGTAACCCTTTTTCATCTAAAAAGGGTGCAAATGGCAGTAAACGACTACTTTTCTTAATTTGTTTTTGGTTCTTCAGGTTGGTGATTTCTTCGTGAAATTCTATCTCCTGGGACATTTTCAAACAGATGGTAAGTGCTTCATCTCTTTCTACACAGGTTACATGTCTACTTAGATTCTTATCATTTTTCAGGACCTTCAACCAACGTCGGCAGTATGCAACAACCCCCAAGAGTTTTTTCAAGGACGAGTATTTCTTCAATAAGGTAATATTTTCATTATTTGGTTCCAGGTATGTTGCAGCACACTTTACTGACACGCGTGTCTCCAATTCTGTTTCAGGTATGGTCTCTTCAGGAATTGAAAAGCCAGGCTGATGTAGAAACTCTGGACCTCTCCACCATAGTTTATTCTCTTTCAGTTTACTTGGCGACTGACCTCTTGATGCTGGATCTGCTGGGTTTTCTTTTGTGTTAATATATAACCAGTGAGTATCTAAATTATTCCTTATTTCAATGACTCTATTTTTCACAAAAGGTGCCCATCGGTTTGGGTCGCCTTTTATCCATGCTAATACCACCTTTGAATCGCACCATGCATAGGTTTGATGTAATTTTATTTTCAATACTGCCATAACATGCTTCATCAGTTTACTAAGTAGGGTAGCTCCACATAGCTCTAAGCGAGGTAATGACAGCTGTTTCACAGGAGCTACCTTGGTTTTGGCAGTTATCAAAGTCATTTTACATGGCGATCCATCGTTGTAAATCACTCTGGTATACACCACTGCAGAGTAGCCGGCTTCAGAGGCATCTGAGAATCCATGTAACTCAATGTTTGTGTCTTGACTACAACCAGTCCATCGGTCAATTTCTATGTCTGATAAAACAGGCAAGTCTTCTTGGTACCGGTTCCATTCATCCCTCAAACCCTTTGGTAATTCTTCATCCCAATTGAGTTTAGCTAGCCAAAGTTTCTGCATGAACATTTTTGCTATAATAATAGCTGGTGCTAACCATCCCAAGGGGTCGAAGAGTGATGCAATTTGACTAAGAATGGTTCTTTTAGTCACTGGTTGTATTGATTTATGGTCAATCTGCTTCTGTGTAACTTTCAGGCTATCTTTATCCATTTCCCAAATGATGCCAAGTGTCTTGATGCAGTTTTTTCTATTCATGTCCAGTGTGGGTGACATTTCTCGTTTTTCTGGTTTTATAGCATTTATAAACTCTGTGCTGTTTGAAGACCATTTCTGCAAATCAAAACCACCTTTGCTCATCACCTGGTGCAGCTGTTCATGTGCCTCTATAGCTGAACTCTCGTCATCAAATCCTGAAAGTACGTCGTCCATATAAAAGTCTCGATCAATAATTTCAGATGCGATGGGGTAGTTTATTTTCTCTTCTTTGGCCAGTTGTTTTAAAGTTCTAATCGCCAGGAACGGCGCCGAAGCGGTCCCGAACGTGACCGTAAGTAGTCTGAAATCTAGAATCTCTTCTTGTGGTTTGAATCTGTATAATATTCTTTGACAATCTGTATCTTTATTTTGTACTCTAATTTGGCGATACATTTTTACTATGTCTGCCACGAAGCATACCCTGTGCATTCTCCATCTCATGATGATGTCTCGCAATTCCTCCTGTAAGGATGGGCCAATCAATAATTCATCATTGAGGGATACTCCGTTTGTGCCTTTGCATGAAGCATCGAATACTACTCGTAATTTTGTTGTTTCTTTATCTTCTCGTATTATGGGGTGGTGTGGTAAGTAAACTACTTTGCTATTCTCCCTCGGTTTGTCCACCGGTTCCATGTGTTTCAAGGTAAGGTATTCTCTAATAACATTGTCATAATCTTCTTTCAATTTAGTATTCTTGGCTAATTTTCGTTCCAGGAATTGTAGTCGTTTCACAGCTATTTCTCGGGATTGTTCGGGTAGTATCGGTGTATCAGATGAAAAAGGTAGACCCACGACGAATCTTCCATCCATTTCTCTTCTAAGTGTATTCACATAAATCTCCTCCGCTCTTCCTTCCAATGGCGTCAGAGTGTTTTTATTTTCTGTCTCCAAAGTTTCCGATTCCCAAAACCTTTGCAGCATGTTGTCTAAATTAACATTTAAATGCATGCTAACTATTTGTCCATTTTTGCCAAATTCTTCAACCGGTGCTCCTCCTGATATGATCCAGCCTAAAGTAGTCTGTTGCGCTAAAGGTGACCCCGGATTGCCCTTAATTACTCCATTCATTAAAATGTCAGTATAGACATTGACACCTAATAATAGGTCGATTTTTCCAGGGTTGTTATAAGTAGGGTCGGCTAGTTGTAAGCCATGTAGATGAATCCAGTTTACATTATTTATCTTTTTGACCGGCATGATTTCTGTAACTTGTTTCATCACATAGGCGGTGCATTTCAACTTGTAGTTGTTATCAATTCTCGACACAATCTGTATCTCCGCCGCGTGCTTTATAGGAGTCGACATTTTACCAACACCTGTTACTTGTCCAGCCACACTTATTTGTCTCAGCTGTAGTTTGCGAGCTGTCTCTTCTGTAATAAACGACTCCTGAGAGCATGGATCTATGAGTGCTCGAACTGTTTGTACTCCCCTAGTTGTCATGATATTCACTAGTGCTGTAGCTAGGAGAGTTGAATGGCTCTGTGTGGTAAAGTGAGATACAATATTCATTCCTGGGTTCAATGGTGTAGTTGCTTCTTCCTTTTGTTTCTCATGGTTCTCTAATGCAGGTGTGTGAGGCTTAGAAGTGTGAAGAAGTGTGTGGTGCTTTCTCTTACAACGCAGACATGAAGTATTTCTTCTACAATATTTAACACTATGGCCGGGTCGCAGGCAGTTAAAGCAGAGTCCTCTTTCTTGAATTTCTTGTGACCTTTTCTCTGGACTCAATTTTGCAAACTCCTTGCAGTTGTGTATGAAATGATCTTCTTTGCAAAACCCACATTCTAGATCTGATTCTGTTGCAGAGCGTTGCGGAGTGTATGCATGAAATGTCTTTGCCTTAACTTGAAGTGGTTTTTCTCTAATAGGATGTATAGTTTGAAGCTGAATCATTTCCAGCACTCTGAATCTTCCTTCTAAAAATTCTTTGAAAGTTGTCCAAGTAGGCAAATTATCCACCGCTAGTGTCTTCAAACTTTCTTCCCATTGTTTGTGCGATTCTGTGTCTAACTTATTAATCATCAAATGAATGACAATAGGATCCCAGTTGTTTATATCCACATTATTGTTCTTCAGGCTATTAAGGCATTCAGTTGTAGTATCTAAAAGCTCTTTGATTCCCTTAGCTAATCCAAAGCTTAACTTCTTTTGACCCAACATTCTATTTAATATGGCGTTAACTATAATTCTTTTATTGTTGTATCTGTGCGTTAGTGTTTCCCAAGCCACTTCATAATTCTTATCCGTAATGCTAATGTGCTTCAACAGTTGCTCCGCTTCTCCCGTGAGGCAGCTCTTTAAATAGTGCATCTTTTGCACTGGGCTCAATGAACTCTTTTCATGAATGAGAGATGTGTATAAGTCTTTGAATGTCCCCCAATCATTGTAATTTCCATTGAACTGTGGTATATTTATCTTAGGCAACCTCACATCTTGACATTGCTGAACAAAAGATTGTGCTTCCGGGTTATGAATTTGTTGATCATTGTTCTCTAACATATCCATGATATCTCCCCTAACATTAAGGTACTCATCTTCTCCTTGATTAAAAATCTCTTTTGTGAAGTATTCATGGGTCGCTCTTAGCTCTGGTGATGCTTCTTTTATGATGTCTCTGTGTGTTTTCTGGAATGTATCCCAATAACCGTCTAAATTTTGCAACCTTCCTTTTAAATAACCTTTTGTCAATCTTGTTCTAGGACATTTCTTTAGGTTAGCTGCTGTTTTAGTAATAAGTGTCAAAGTATTTAATTGTAATGCATATAAATCTTCCATATTGATTAAATTTCAAAGTCCTTATCACAACGTTTAAATATGACAAGTCTTTTTCTAAGCTAAATTTTTCTAAGTCCACAAATCACGATTATTCTAAGTCTCAGATTTTTCTTGAAAATTTTACAAGTGTTTTGGATATCACGAATTTTCTAAGTCCATAGAATAAATTCTCAAATTTTTACAAGTCTATAGAATAAATTCTCAAATATTTACAAGTCTTTGACACTTTGATTTTTTAACAGAGCGGAGAGCACATCACGAAATAATTTAAAGTCCACGTAAGAGATAATTGAAACGATCTTACTCAGTTCTAGTCCTTAATGCAATCCAATAGGGTTCACTTTTCACTGCACTAATTACGCTATAACACTGCACTTAACGTCCGCGACCCGATCCGACTCGATTGGACCAAATGTTCGTACCTCTTTGTCCGTTGGTTGGCACCGCACTACACTCACACTGCACTTGACTTAAACACTATAACTATCACTATAACTTTCACTTTATATTACACTGCACTGTATGGATTTGAACTGACGAAGGATTGCGACGGTCTCCTTACCAATAAATTTAAACAGAATATCATTAGCTAGTTTGAGTTTCGGGACAGCGCCATCTAGCGAGAAACATTGGAACTAATTCTCAACAAATCCGCTGCGCGGCCCAGCGGCGCTGTACAGCGGCCGACATAAATAGCATGACATCTCGCTCGCTCTTGTTGGCTTTTACGGGGCTTCGAAACGCTCTCTTCATACTTAGGAAAACGTTAGTTTTGCAAATATCTATGTATAGCTGCATATATGTATAGCGCTTTCTTTGCAATTTTGAATCTGGTTTACGGTGTGAAGTTTGCTGCGTTTGGTTTAGAACGCGAGTGCGCGGGCGAGATGAATAACTTCACGATTGTTTATATCGAATCGTGGGCCATACCATGCAAGGCGTTGTAAAATGCGTGAATTTATGTAATTACAAAATAAATAGGTATTCTTGTTTGAGTGCGTTGCGTGTGAGAATGAGTCTGTAAAATTTAAAATTCTGTCTAGTAATAGAATGAAGTGTGCTTTGGTAAGCTTGCCCAAACTGAGTAAAGCGGCAACAAGATGGATTTACCTACATTAAATTATAAAAAAATACTAAAACCTATCTCTCGGCTTGCCATAGCCTGATACCCTAGGCACGCCACTGATACGTCCCACTGCAAGACACAGAACACCTCTCAGAATGAGAGGGCTCGGGCCGTAGTTCCCACGCGAGTCCACTGCGGATTGCGAACTTCGCACACACGCACCATTCAATTTCTTCGCAGGTGTATGCAGCGTAGGTTTCCTCGCGCTGTTTCCCTTCACCGTAAAGCTCGTGGTAAATTTCAAATGTAATTTCGCACATTAATTCCGAAAAACTCATAGGTGCGAGCAGTGATTTGAACCCGCGACCCTCTGCTCGAGAGTTCAAACCGCCAGGCTACCACAAACATAATATACGCCGAGGAATAAATAATGTCTAGCGTCGGTTTCCAGCGCTCACCGTTTCGCATGTGTTGCAGGCGATCGGCATCATCGACTCTGAGCTGCCGACGGTGGGCGTGTTCTCGGCGGACGCGGTGAGCGACGTGGAGGCGGCGGTGGAGGCGGAGGCGGCAGCGGGGGCGGAGGCGGCAGCGGGGGCGGAGGCGGCAGCGGGGAGCGAGGCGCCGGCGCACGCGCGCCGCTACGAGCGCGGCGTGGTGTTCTACCTGCGCGAGCGGCGCGTGGTGGGCGTGCTGCTGTGGAACCTGTTCAACCGCATGCACGTGGCGCGGCAGGTGGGCCCGCACATACACGGCACCCATTACACTTTAGCTTCTATCGGGTGTCCCAAAAAGGACGCAAGATTTCAGTTTGCCGCCATTTTTGTATTTTAGTGCTAGCAACCCTAAAAAAAAACTATTTGACAGCTGAATGTTTAGGGTTTGTAAAAATGGCGGGTTATACGAAAGATCAACGCGTTTTTATTATTGAACAATATTTCAAAAGTAATGTAAGTTTGGCGGGTACGGTTCGAAAATTCCGTGCAAAATATGGTCGGACTATTGAGTTGACTTCATCAACTGTGAGCAGAGTGGTTGCAAAATTCAGGGAGAGTGGATTAATTCATGATGTTCATTCCACTGGTCGTCCAAAAACAAGCCGTTCAAATGGCAATATCGAATCAGTGCGTCAGAATGTCCGTGAACATCCAGGAACATCCATTAGGCATTGTGGACAAGAATGGCAAATTTCAAAAAGCTCTCTCCAGCGTATACTCACTAAAGATCTGCATCTCCATGCTTACAAAGTTCAAATAACACAAGAACTGAAGCCTCATGATCATGGACAGCGAAGAGAGTTCGTTGAATGGATTATCGACCGCCAAAACAGGGATGGAGATTTTTCAAACAAAATCATCTTTAGCGACGAAGCACATTTTCATCTCGATGCGATGGCTTTGTTAATCGTCAGAATTGCCGCATTTGGGGCTCAGAGAACACACATGTGATTGTTCAAAAACAAATGCATCCACAACGGGTCACTGTTTGGTGCTGATTTTGGGCTGGAGGCATTATTGGACCATATTTTTTTCAAAATGAGGCCGCTCAAGCAGTTACTGTTAATGGAGCTCTATATCGCGACATGATAACAAGGTTTTTTCTAGCCGAATTAGAGGATATCGATGTGGAAGCAATGTGGTTTCAACAAGACGGGGCCACTTGCCACACAGCCGGAGAGACGATGCAATTACTGCATGAAACATTTCCTAGTCGTGTGATCTCTCGATTCGGTGATCAGAATTGGCCCCCTAGATCTTGCGATTTAACGCCTTAACCCCCTGTTCCACCATCCATTGATCAAATTTATTTGACGGATAAATGTGATGTCGTCTCCGTCTTTTCGAACAAAACAAACAGAGACAGCATCACATTTATCCGTCAAACAAATTTGATCAATGGGTGGTGAAACAGCCCCTTAGACTTGTTTTTATGGGGTTATTTAAAGTCTAAAGTCTATGCCAATAAGCCCACTACCACTCATGCTTTAAAAGAGGAAATTCGACGCTGCATCGGAGAAATTCAGCCGCATCTATGCAAAATGGTCATAGAATTTTTTTACAAAAGAGTGCGTATGTGCCAGCAGAGCCTAAGGAGGACATTTGCCTGACGTATTATTCCACAAATAACCCTATTTTATGTATTTCAAGATTTTATATACAAATACTAGCTGACCCTGCAAACGTTGTTTTGCCTTATATCACCTAGGGGTATAAAAAATAGCCTACGACCTATTCTCAGACCTACCGAATACAGAGAAAAAAGTTTCATAAAGATTGGTCAAGCCATTTCAGAGGAGTTCGGTAACAAACACCGTGACACGAGATTTTTATTATTAGATATAGTAACGAAAAAAAAATGTGTTTTTCATCAATTTCAAATCTTGCGTCCTTTTTGGGACACCCTTTACATACAGGGTGGAAAGTTGAGATGGGGCAGCAAGGGCAGCTACTAGATCCCATGCTGCTGCGCGAAAATGCTCTTAGGAGACCTCTACTAACTTTTTGAGTGATGACAATCGACATTCACAGATTTTTGATAAAATGTACAGTCAGCGAGAAAATCGACAGATTTGACTTTTTTTAAATGCCAACCGGTCCCATTTCTATCAAGGATTAAAACACTTTTTGAGACAAACTGAGGTTAGTACTCCCCAGAAAACTTTCCATACAGTTTGTAGGGTAATTCTCGCATTTTATCCAAGATCTGTGAATTGTCATCACTCAAAAAGTTAGTAAAGGTCTCCTAAGAGCATTTTCGCGTAGCAGCAAGGGATCTAGTAGCTACCCTTGCTGCCCCATCTCAACTTTCCACCCTGTTATTCACCTACCAACCGACTCACAGAGTACATTTGCGAGTGCCGACTGCCAGAGTTCTGTGGTTACATTTGCGAGTGCCGACGCCAGAGTTGTGGTTGCAGGTGCTGGCGCGCGGCGAGTTCGACGACCTGTTCGAGGTGGCCAAGCTCTTCGCGCCGCACGAGGACGACTGAGGGGAGCGGAGGGGACGGGAGTAGACTAGGAACCCACTGTACATATTATATTTAAATAAACAATGCCACAACACAACAACAAGCCTGGACTGTTCATTGCCCTATCCGTTGCACTACTCGCACTTCGACAGTGACGAGTACAAGTTAAATTAATGGAGTAAAAAATGTGATCGGTCGAAAAGCACACCCTTAAGTTTCGATTAGTTAGATTGAAAGAGTTCTGACTTGAGTAAGAAAATCGAATAACAGTAACGAAAAAATGCCAACCTCGATAGAGGAGTGTGGAACGAGTTGGGTGTGTTTTACAATACCGAAGCACGAAAGACCGAATGTATTAAAACATCGAAGGGGTCAAAAGACCGACACGATTTTTTTCTGAAACCGTAAACTTCTCAGAATTTATTAAAACGGCATCATACAGAACCCATTAGGTTAGGTTTGTTTTATAACAATCTTAAAAAGTTAACAGTTTCAGAAAAAAATCGTGTCGGTCTTTTGACCCATTCGATGTTTTAATACATTCGGTCTTTCGTACTTCGGTATTGTAATACATACCCAACAAGTTCATGTTGCCACCAATTGAAGAAGAGAACTTATTGGCGAAGCGACAGACGGTTTATGCAATTGTAGGTTGGATACATTTTCATATCCTATAACGTTATCTCCCGGCGTGTAGCAAGAGTTAATATTACTGTTAGAATTTCTAAACTAACTCGTACACGAAGCTACATGATTAGTGATCTGCGTCTCGAAGCGACTACCGCAGTGCAAACTCAAATAGCCCACGAATTACCTACGTAAAGTTATCAAGAGAGGAGGATTGTTGTTATGACCTCAACAATCGTCAGTGGCACTGTTGTCTCGTGCGGGCGCCGCCCGCGACGCCGTCCCGCACCGCACCGCACCGTCGGCGCGTCGGCGCGTCTGTAGCATACCATGACACTAAAATCTAGTTTCTGCAGGTGTTAAAAATTCAAGATTTCTTGTCATCAACATGACAATTTTATTAAAACACACAATGTAAGTTAGTTATAAACATTTTTATTCAAAAATAGATACTTATTACAAAACGTTACAAAAACCAACACCCAATTTAGCAAAGTAATATTACCTATACATTGCAGACGCAACAGTAAATATTTATTTTCAAGCACAACAAATATAGACAGTGCAATTACAGATACCTTAAGCAATGATGAAATTGATGAATGATGAAACAACAATAGGTGCTCATGGAATAATAAGCGATAGGTAACGTACCTAAGTAATGTCGATAATCTACAGCATGAAACGGAAATTGTAAACCTTGAAGAAAATTATATTTGACGCGTGCAGCATTACAATCCTACTTACTATGTTATAAATGTGAAAGTTTGTGATGATGTTCGGAGGTTTGTTACTCAATCAAACAGTACCGGCTGAACGGATTTCCATGAAATTTGGTATGGATGGAGATAAGTAGTTTTAGACCTTAGGAATAACATAGGATAGTTTTTATCCCGGATAATTGCATAGTTCCCGCGGGATAGCGAAAAACGAATTCTTGCAGAGGGAGGCGCGGGCAACAGCTAGTATACCTACCTACTTATAAAAATAATATTACTGAAATAAAGTAGGTAAGTAACAAAAATCGTAATCTAATAATAAATTTCTTCTTTTTAATTATATTATAGTACTTATGTTTTGTAGTATGGATTTTTTGTTCTCGTACCTAACTACCCTACTACAGTTTTCTACCGTTGATATACTTGTCTTCATCCTTGTCACCTTTGTGGGTATCATCCTTAAATAGTACAGTGGACAGCACAATTCTGGTTCCCTGTTTCTTAATTATGATCACAAAACGAGTGCCGTAGATGTCATAATACCTCTCAAACGTTATTTCTCTCCCATGATCGCGTAAATCTCGGTATTCCTGCGTTGCCATGATTATGTCTAAATTCTTCTGTATCAATTTGTAATATTTTTTAACGCTGAGCTCGTATTTGCCTACACATCTGTGCTTAAAGTAATGGTAAACTGCGCAGAATATATCTCGAAAGTTAATAGGTACGTTAAAGAGTTCAATTTGGTCTCGTATTTCTTGGAAAAGTCTTGTTATGGTGCAGTCGTGTTTGAGAATGAGCCTGCTGACGATGTTCATGATGATCTGGGTCTTGGTCGTCAGGAAGGTGCCGGGCGGGTTCTCGCGCCGATCGTGTTGACGCTTTGCCTTCTCTTCCAGGCACTGTTTTATGAACTCGGTCAAGCTTACAAAGTTCAAGAAGTTAATGTCGCCTCGTTCCACGGTATTCAGAATGTTAATTATTGTTTTGATCAATCTGCTCAGGTAGCCTTTTTTTATTAATTTATTCAACAAACTTTTCAAATATGCCTTTTGATATGGTTTCAGGTTTTTAAAAAGGTGTATATTCTGGATGGATATCTCGTCCAGCGTTTGTACGCCGTCGAACAGTTCGATCAATTCTTTCCAAGGTGATTCTAAGGACTCGGCCAACCTTAAAAATTTCAAGAAGTTAATGTCGCCTGGTTCCACGGTATTCAGAATGTCAATTATTTTATTGATAAATCTGCGCAGGCAGCCTTTCTCTATTAATTTTTTCAACAAATTTTTCAATTGTTCCTTTTGATTTGGTTCCAGGTCTTTAAAAAGGTGAATATTCTGGATGGATATCTCGTCCAGTGATTGTACGCCGTTGAACAGTTCGAATAATTCTTTCCAAGGTGATTCTGGCTCTGCCTGTTCCTTCGGAGACGTTTTCTTGGGATTCTGCCTCGGTGGCTCTTCGCCGCCGCTGGTGCCGTCGCCGGCTGAGCCGCTGTTCGACTTTGAAGAGCCTTTCGAAGGCTTGGATTTTTGTTGTGATTGTGAATCACCCGATTTATTTGATTGCGGTAAATTTTCCAGGGTTTCGTTTGTTTGTTTGGCAGCAGCTTGCGTAGTTACAACTGCTGCAACCTCAACAGCAGTTTTAGTCATTTCCTTTGCCACTGATTTACCGACAGATTTTCCGACAGATTTGCCGACCGATTTTCCGACAGACTTGCCAACAGATTTGCCGACAGATTCGCCGACAGATTTGCCAACAGATTTGCCAACAGATTCACCGACAGAATTGCCAACAGATTTACCAACAGATCGGGCAGCAGATTTACCAAACGTCTCGCCAGCAGGCACGCTAGCAGACTTAAGGATATTTTCTCCTGCCGACTTGCTAACGGATTGCCCAGCAGATTTAGCTGTGGATTGTCCGGCAACCTTCGTCACGGAACTGGCCAAGCTGCCGCCTCCCAATCCGCCGAGCACGTCCCCGCCCAGCGTCAAAGACGTCTGGAGGATACCCCCAATAGGCACCTCACCTTTCGAAGCAGTATCGACGATGTTCCCGATGTCCTTGATGAGCCCCTTCGGCTTGTCGGCCGCGACGGACTCGGCGCAGTCCCAGAGCGCGCCGGCGGACGCGCCCAGCGCCGCCGAGCCGGCGGGGCCCGCCACCAAGCCCACGGCGCCGGCGCCCATCACCGCCGTCGACCGCGTCGAGGCCAGCAGGGCCCGGTTGCCCGCTTCGGTGTCTCCCGACGCATAATGAACCACGGCTTTGGCGTGACCTACGACGGGAATGGAGTCTAGAAAGTTCCACATCGTCAGGCCCACCACGAGTGCGAAGGCGGTATACCCGAAAGATCGCGGTCGGAGAGGTCCTCCCTCGAACCGAACTCCTCGCGGAATTGCTTGACGAGCTCGTAGTCTTTATCGGACTCCTCCTCGCGGTACTCTTCTATGATCTCGTCGAGAATCTGGATAGTTTCCGTCACAAGGACTCGTTCGAACACCGTGGACAGCTTTATGTTATCCGGAGTACGGAACGTTCCGTAGTCATCCACCAGAAACTGTATCGCGGATCTCTTTTCCAAGATGATCGTTTTGGGTCTCGTGGTAATCTCGAAGCTGTGGCCTTGGATGTTGATCTGCAGCGGTCTGATGGCCGCCACGAGGCTGGCGGCCACGGCCCGCGCCTGCGCGGCGGAGGGCGCGACGCGCCGGCGCCCGATGTGGAAGATCAGGCGCAGCGCGGCGTCGGCGTCGGCGTGGTGCGCGCGCGCGGCGCCGCGGTCTTTATAGTTTGTCGTCTGCAGTTGCTTCAAGTGGTGGATCAGTTGGTCTACTTCTGAACTCATCACAGGGACCTAAAATAAGGAAACAAATACATATTTAACATAGGGTAACCTATCGATGTTTAGAAACTCCTTTACTCGAATTTCATTTATCCGAAAACGGTTCACCGACAGTGGCGTAGCTACCGTAGGGCAAGCGGGGCAGTGCACCGGGGCCTCCAAGCTCAGGGGGCCCTCGGACTCTGAATTACAAACTATAAACACGGACCTATGAGAAACGCGGCTATAAAACGCTACTAAGTAGTGAATTTACAAGCGCACGAGTCTAGTGAATTTAAAGTGCATTCATCCTTACTTGTCTTATCATGTAGGTAAACAAACACGGGTTGGGGCCCTAGTTTATTTTTTGACCCAGGGCCTTTGGTTAACTAGCTACGCCACTGTTCACCGACTTTTTAAAATCCATATGTTTTGTTTTTTCACAACTTCACAATGCCACGGATTCATTTAATCACAGTTTTATTTGCAAACAAATTCAAAATCCCGAATTACATTAATCCATTTTTTTATTTAACCTAATCAGTTGACATGACTTTATCGGTTTAATTCTCTTGATGACATAGCATCTCCATTTCTAATTGTAATTGTATTGACTCATTTTAATTTGTAACATAATTCTAATATTCTGACATTATATTACTATTTTAATTGCATGATTATTATTCTGTAGTTAAATATTGTTATTTTTTTATTGTAAATTATTATTAATTATTCTGTAATTTTATGTTTGGATTCTCTTTTATTGTTAAATCTTCATTTCATTTTGGAATATCAATTTATTGTATTAATCTCTCTCACTCAAAAATGCTGCGCCCTTCAGGGTTTCATATGATGCAGTTGTACTTATTTACATGTGAATTGCATTTAATAAACAATACAATACATATTTTCATAATCTAAATGATAACTACGTCGAATTGACAGATAATAGTATAGAGAAACTAGACGGACGGCTTTTTTTTTCTTCGTGCAAAGAATTTCAAAGTTAAGGCCAATAGAAAGGTCAAACAAAGGTCAAACATTATTTTGCAAAAATACACACGATCATATCGATACCTTTAGGTTCAATTGGCGTAAAGGACAAAATGGCACTTTTCAGGAGAGCCAAAAAACAATTTTTTTTTTAGATTAACTTTTGTAACTTTGTTCTTTGTTGACCTATATTTTCGATGTATATAGTATTTTTTTACTAAAATGTTATAAAATGATTTAATAAACCTATTCCTCGAAATGGTTTTGGAATTAGACCATATTATGGGAATGTCTATTTTTTTGCAATGTATAGTAAATCGAAAACCATTTCGAGATAAACGCTTTTTAACTCGTTTTCTGTAGTTTTTTTTTTTTTTTTTTTTTTTTTATGTTAGATAGGCCAGACAAACGAACTAGTGGGTCACCTGATGTTAAATGAACTCCACTGTCCATAGACACCCGCAGCGCTTTACACGATGCCAGTGCGTTGTCGGCCCTAAAGGAGAGGGAAAAGGGGAAGGGGGAGAGGGAGGGGGAGAGGGAAGGGGTGAGGTATTGGGCCCCCGGCACTCTCACTGACCGTACGAAACGCAAGCAGGATTACTGCTGCTTCACGCCGGAGTTCTGTGAGAGGGTGGTACTGCCCCAGACGAGCCGGCCCATTCGTGATGCAGCGGCTAGCTACAACATGGCTCTACCACTACAACAATTTTAATATTATGTAATGAATTATTACATTACAAATAAGCAATGACCTTCATTTGACATTGGTGTAAATTGCGTGACCGGTTCAAGTCGTACTTTATTCTGTGTGGTTAGAATTACTCACAATTTACGCGTGGATTAAACTACGGAGTTTGATTTGGACCCGCTGTCTGACATCTAGCACTTTGACAGCGCCAGTAAAGTGACACTAGTTACAGTGTACCACTACGCAAAAAATATTTAAAGGGGTTGCCTTATCGTACGCATTTAGATAGATTTAGAAATTTGACAGTGTGGGAGCCCTCAATTATAATCTGACGTCATCAACCAAAATAATTTCAATAATTAATTTTGAAAAAAGTAGTGAACTAAATGACAAAATATTGAAATTAGTTTGTTATAATTGACTTTTCTATGCAAAAAAAATATAAAAACCACTGGTATTTTTTTTAGACATTCCCAATTGTAGAAGGGGTAACTACCACAAAAATTCATGTTTGGCAAATTTTAATCAGATAAACTTACGGCTTAAAGAGTGACCCAGGAGACCGTCACTACAGCAACGAGTGACAAAAAAAAGTTGATCGACCCAATTACGAATCTATAAAACGATGAGAAACTAAGTAGCCTTTTTACAAAGAGAGATAAACAGATAGATAGCTATTATTTTAGGTACAAAACAGTAAAATAATGTTAACTATTTAATTACGCTTTAATTAAGTGTTCAAAATGTCCTTCACTGTTCCTGACACACGCACTAGCACGCCTTCGCACCTCGGTGATCGATCGTCACTCAAGTTTAATTTAATTTTTCATTATGAGATATCCTTTTTAAACATGAAACTACCGTGAGACTCACTCATAGTGAAAATAAACGGATCACTCACGTCTTAAAACGAGTTTAACTCGACATGTTTCGGGCTAATCCGTAGCCCTTCCTCTCGGAGTCGCACGTCACGGTGGCTGCCAAACGCGCACAAAAACCAAATGTGCCAAATGCGCCAAATGTGCGCGTTTGGCAGCCGCCGTGACGTGCGACTCCGAGAGGAAGGGCTACGGATTAGCCCGAAACATGTCGAGTTAAACTCGTTTTAAGACGTGAGTGATCCGTTTATTTTCACTATGAGATATCCTGCTTCGATTTTGCATCTTTAATGTGCTGTGCCCATAATCTCCTAATCGTATACTAAGTCTTTTAGCGTACCCCAGACGAAAAAAAAACAACTGAAGTTATGTCAAGACTGCGAACGAGTCATGTAGCCAGTACCGTCGTAGTCGTACCTACTTGTGTTCTTGAATTGTATGGAAATACCTACTTAAGGTCTCTTTTTTTGGAAATACGTTATTTTTTGTCATTTTTATACTTTTCTTAAGTGGCACATGTTTAGAAAGCCCGTAAATCAAAGAAGTTTATTAAGTAATTTTGTACGCGTAAATCACTGTTACTTTTTTTTTGTAGACACGCAAAGTTACAAAAGTATTTGAGATTTTTTTTTCTCGTCATGTCTAAAGAAGTTTTTTTAAACAATCTAGCAGTAATAGGCAATTATTTGAAATTATTTTGAAGAATCAGGGTACTGCGAAGGCAAAACACTAAAAATTAATTCAATACATGCTATATAGGATGTCAAATTTGAAAAAATCTGGGAAAAAAGAATTTTTTTTTTAAAAAAAAACGGCTATATCTCAGAAATCGTGCAATTCGCCATAATAGTAAATGTGGTCAAAAATGTTCAGAATAACCCCTACTATCACCCCATAAAACCCCTACACTCGACTGCCAAACACCCTGTATACTAACTAAATTCGGCCTGGCCATTATGGTGTCTTATTTTAGGTGCCCAAAGTAGTTCTCAATTGATAAATGTTCCCTTTAAAAATTGTTTTGAGTTCCATTGTGCATGTAGATAACGTGCGTTTATCTGAGTCACATGCATTAATCTGTTCGATTATATTTTATAGCGTTTGCCCACAACTATGTGTGCGTGGAAGCCGATACATATACATGTATGTGCCTATAAATACTCATGATAAATTTATTCGCTTCTGCTCTAACGTTCTTCCCATGTTACCACTTCGGGTTAGCTTTAGATTTAGATAACGCTCAATACAAATCGACAGTTGTGTTTACATTTATGTTATGACTCAGTCTCACGTAAACACGGTATAGTATTTATAGAACTATTCTCAAGAAGATAAAGTTCGAAGTATTTAACAACGCGAATATAATAATAGTTAACACATGCACTGGGATAAAATTCTCTAGCTAGCTACACTAGTTAAAGTAACTAGACTAGTAACCAGTTAAAGTAAGTAGTGATTCGGTAAGAACAGCAAGTGTTGCTTTGCTAGCCCGTTCATAACATAATATAGGTGGGCTGATCGTCCGTCTCAAAAGGAACCTGGCTGCGGTGTGATCGGCTTCACCGTCCTTGTCTCACGGCAAGTATTTCTACCATAGAATAGATCCAGAAAGTTTTCCCATGAACGTTAATGATGACGATATTAAGTATTATTATGTATACTTAGTTCAGCGAAGCAAGAGCGAGTGAAGCTCAAGCGTGCAAGTGGACGTCCTATACTGGGTCCTACCTACCGCTTTCATGCGATCTTGCGAGAGCCATTATACTACTTATAGCCCTTTATACCTCTGGGTGGACGTTGAACCAATGCAAAAAGAAAATCACTCGTTCAGCTCAATTATGTACTCGCAATGCAATCTACAAACTACATCACATCCTAGGTAAGATTAGCTACCAACTTAGTTCATTATTTACTCACCGCGTTCGTAAAAATACGCTTACAGCCTCCATGCACCCCTACCTACACTTTAAAATTTAATAAAAAGTTACTAAGTACTTGATTTGTTATTAACTTTAATAGAAACAAATACTGATACGGACGTGGGTCGCGTGGCGCAGGCGCAGTCGGTTGGTGCCGCGGCGCGTCTGCCGGCTGCCGGCGCGGGCGCCGCCGTTTGTTTAGAGCGCGCTCACGCACACAAGCGGGCGCGGTCGCTGCAAGTTATAATAATATGTATATGTATAACTAACTAAACGACCATTAATTGTGATACATACGCATACAAAAATAGCATTAACAATTACATGAACTTTAAACAGTTGTAAAATTAATTTGAAGTTACTATGTTGTGTTTGGTGGCACTATCTTTTGTCGAAAAGATGAACTATCTAGAAATGAGTCAAGTAAAGCTCGGTCGGCCAAGACTACCATAATGTAGAAGAATAAGTAAAAACTAAATCGCCCCCGCTTCCCGCTCCGCTGGCGGGCGGCGGTCGGCGGACGGCGAGCGGCGCATTGTTATTTATTTTGCTAACGTAAATTACAAATGTATAGTTTTCAGATATTTCCCCATTACTTTTTAGTATAATGGTTGTCGCACACGTAACCGCTCGGCACCGGATCGGCGCCGCCTCCACTCGAGCCATTCTTTGTAAGAAATTCCATACTGTAACGCACACAATATCGGCATCGGAACAGCATCGTGCATCGCCTCGCCTCTTTAGCGCCTGGTTGACAGCGAGCCGATGAGGTGAGGCGGCGCCGATTCGGTGCCGAGCGGTTAGAGGTAACGCCACCAGAGTTGAGGCCACGCACACAACCACATCTCATGTAATGACAGCGGGATTTTGACGTTGTGTTGACGTTTAACGACAACACAACGTCAAAATCCCACTGTCATTACATGAGATGTGGTTGTGTGCATGGCCTCAACTCTGGTGGCGTTACCTTTACGTGTGCGACAACCTTAAGACGGTATTACAAACGACGACGAAACGACGGTATTAAGTACTTGCCAAATTTCGTAGTTTTAGGTCAACGGAAAATCTAATATACAGGATGTTTGGTCGGGTGTGGGGGTTTCAAGGGACAAAGTTAGGATCATTCTGAACATTTTTGACCACATTTATTTTACTATTATGCACAGTTTTTGAGATATAGCATTTTTTTTGAAAAATCACTCTTTTTGCCAGAGTTTTTTATTTAACAAACTGTATAGCCTGTAATGAATTAATTTTTATTGTTTTGCCTTCGCAATACCCTGGTTCTTCAAAATAAATTAATAAATTCAAATAATTGCCTATTACTACTAGATTTTAAAAAAAAAACATGAAACCGGCCAAGTGCGAGTCGGACTCGCGCACAAAGGGTTCCGTACCATTATCTATAAAAACGGTAAATAATCACGTTTGTTGTATGGGAGCCCCCTTAAATAATTTTTTTATTTTAATTCAATTATTTATTTTTAATGTAAACATACATATAACTAAATATTCTGTGAATATTTCAAACGTCTATCTGTTGTCTGTCAATATCGAGCAAAAACGAGCAAAAAAATCACGTTTATTGTATGGGAGCCCCTTCAAATATTTATTTTATTCTAATTTTTTTTTTTAGTATTTGTTGTTATAGCGGCAACCGAAATACATCAAGGTTAGGTTTTTTTTTTTTATCCCTATACCTCCGACCATGTAGGAGCCTTTATTTACAACAACTTACACACCAGTTCCCGCTTTTGCTACTTCTCGTACTATCATTCCGCATACTTTGTCTTTCTGTTATTCATCACCTTTAATGCTCGGGCCCGAACCCATTTATCTATGCTATCTAATTACTACTACTGAATTCTACTTCGGTTAGGTTAGGTTAGGTTTTTTTTTTTTTTTTTTTTTTTTTCTACAATCTATCCCCGACATGGGGTCGAGGCCTATTCTACTCTAGTTCTCATTCACGCCAGTTCTCGCATTTACTACTTCTCGTACGGTTAGGTTAGGTTGGGGTGCGAAGTCGGAAACCTCCTCGAGTGCCCGGGCGTTACCACTCCCTTCTATCCGAGGCGTAGGCCTCATGGGGTGGGGAAGGGTAACGCCTGGGACGGTGCACCCTGGGCAACAACGGTAAGCTAATGTATTCGTACATTATCTTACCGGTGGCTAATATCCGACTGGGGGGGAGGGGGGGCGGTCAGCAATCTCCACATGTGCCCGGCCATCATGCCCAGATGGTCTGGGCTGCACGACCGTTGCGTTTCTCCCCTGTTAATCCTAGTGATTAATGGGGAGAAGAGTAGCGGTTGGGCCCATGGCCTGTGGTGTTGTCTGACTGACTGGGGGGGATATGTATATATGTATTTCATGGGCCATGTATGTATATTATGTATATATTTCGTGAGGACGGGCGTAAGGTAACTGACAGGAATCGCAACAAAAAATGAGGCTCTGCAACCTTGGGCTTAGTAAGTATCCCCGCCGTGCCCGCCACACGGCCTGGGCTACCGAAAGGTTCTCCGCTCTGCAACCGCCTGGATGTTACTTACGCCCTATATGGGGAGGGAAAGCATAGGAGGGATAGGCGTTCGGTTGCTAAAGGGTATACTGTAACCTTGTTCTGAGTACCTAGCCCTGCCGCGGGCACGGCCTGGGCTACCGAAAGGTTCAAGGACTGGCAGGTTTCTGGAGGCGCCAAACGCCTGATGGGGAGGGATAGCCTTGGGGTTTTGAGGAGGACGGAAGTCTGGAGGTGAGCCTGAACCTAGTACCTGCTCTGTGGCCCGAGCAGGGAAAAGCAAGGGGGAGCCTCGGTGGGGGGTCAGCAATCTCCACATGTGCCTGGGCGGTAGTATTTCTACCTACTACCATCCGGGCTGCACGACCGCTGCGGTTCTCCCCTGTTAACCCTAGTGGTTAAGGGGGAGAAGAGTAGCGGTTGGGCCCATGGCCTGTGGGGTTGACTGACTGACTGGGGGGGATAAATATATATGTATTTTATGAGCCATTATGTATCTTATGTATATATTTTTTGATCACGGGCGTAAGGTAACTGACAGGAATCGCAACAAAAAATGAGGCTCTGCAACCTTGGGCTTAGTAAGTATCCCCGCCGTGCTCGCCACACGGCCTGGGCTACCGAAAGGTTCTCCGCTCTGCAACCGCCTGGATGTTACTTACGCCCTATATGGGGAGGGACAGCGTAGGAGGGACAGGCGTTCGGTAGCTGGAAGGATTAGGCAACAAAAAATGGGGCTCTGCAACCTTGGGCTTAGTAAGTATCCCCGCCGTGCTCGCCACACGGCCTGGGCTACCGAAAGGTTCTCCGCTCTGCAACCGCCTGGATGTTACTTACGCCCTATATGGGGAGGGACAGCGTAGGAGGGACAGGCGTTCGGTAGCTGGAAGGATTAGGCAACAAAAAATGGGGCTCTGCAACCTTGGGCTTAGTAAGTATCCCCGCCGTGCCCGCCACACGGCCTGGGCTACCGAAAGGTTCTCCACTCTGCAACCGCCTGGATGTTACTTACGCCCTATATGGGGAGGGACAGCGTAGGAGGGACAGGCGTTCGGTAGCTGGAAGGATTAGGCAACAAAAAATGGGGCTCTGCAACCTTGGGCTTAGTAAGTATCCCCGCCGTGCTGGTCACACGGCCTGGGCTACCGAAAGGTTCTCCGCTCTGCAACCCGCCTGAAGGCGCCAAACACCTGATGGGGAGGGTTAGCTTTGGGGGTGAGGGATGGAGGTGAGCCTAAACCAAGTAATTGCTTTGTGGCTCGAGCAACAGAACGGCAAGGGTGAACCTCACGCGGGCGGCAGGCGAAAGCTTGCCGTCGAAGCGGTGCGATCCGTAAGGGTCCCGACCGCGGTTTGGGATGACCTCGGTCATTCCCGGACGGCACGTAACCCGGCCCGTGGGCGTCGGACACGTGGGCTGTTGTCTTTTTCAAGACGAGAGCCGCGAGGAGTAAACCTCTATAAAAAATCCAGAGGGCGGTACCTTGGGGTGCCGATGGGGACGGAAGCGATCATGTGCTCTGTAACGCTCTGCTCGCAGAGTGGGACACGAGGACATGAAAGCTGACGTGAGGGCACGTAACCCCGGCCCGTAGGCGCCGGGAACGTGGGCCGCTGCGGGGGCTATGAGGAGTAAACCTCTATAAAAAATCCGGCACCAGCGCGGGAGGACAGGGAGAACCGAGCCCGCGCTAAACGGTGTCAGTGAGGGGCCCCATCCCGGGGTGGTCAGTGGGCGCCGAGGTGTCTCTTATTCTCCCGTGGCGTTCACAATGACAAATAAGGGAATCCGTGTGGTCGTTAGTGGGTATGCCTGTTGAGAGGAGAGCCCCACATACTCCCCGTTTCCCTGAACGGGGAGATGCATAAGGTGCATTTTAAACAAAAAAAAAAAAAAAAAAAAGGTTAGGTTAGGTTAGGTTAGGTTGGGGTGCGAACGTTCGCAGCCATCCGCCCGGTGCTCCAGGAATGGTGCGGGAGGGATCACGGGTCCCTCACCTTCCGCCTTGTGCACTTGGTGCTGTCCAGGCATGGCTGCTTCGGGCGGTACTTGCACAAGGTTGCCGGAAGGGAGGAGACGGCGTCGTGCCACGAGTGCGGCGCCGCCGAGGACACAGCCCAGCACACCTTGGAGGTGTGCAGCGCATGGGCTGAGCGGCGCCGCACCCTGGCGGCGACGATTGGCGGCGACCTCTCGCTCCCCAGCGTCGTTCGTGCGATGCTGGAGAGCGAGACGTCCTGGGAGGCCGTCACCTCCTTCTGCGAAGACGTGATATCGCAGAAGGAGGAGAGGGAGCGGGAACGCGAGAATGATCCCCTCGCGAACCCACTCCGGCGCAGACGGACGGGAAGGAGGCGGCGACAGTTCGCTGCCAACCTTCCCTAGTGGTGCTAGCCGGCGGGGGATGGGGATCCCCTGTCGGCCGTACTAGCCCACACGTCTAGGGGGGGGACCAAGTATCCCGGTCCCCCCTCTCTTGGCGCGGGAGCCCCAGCATAAGCTGGGGCGGCCAGCGGATGCTGTGGTGACTCTCAATTCTCCCATGGCATCCGCAAATGGCAAGAGAGGGAATACCGGTGGGTTTTTAGTGGGTATGCCTCCCCCCCTCCTTCCACTAGGGTAGGAGGTTACGGGGGAGGTGACGGTTAGATTCTCGATGAGTTGGACGTGTGTTTTCCGAGTTCCCGACGTTTTGGTGATTTTTAGAGGTTTTCCGAGAGTTTTAGTGTTTTCTTTTTTCTGGCTTTATGTTAATACTTACAGCTGTTTAAATTGTGTGTTTGTGTAGGGAAAGTTTAGATCTTTTATTGGAAATTTTAAAAATTTTTAACCTCATTTGTTTTTGTAAAGTTGCCATTTGTTTTTGTGTTTTCCCGTGTGTTTTCTTATCCAAGCCCCTCGGGGCTGGATGCGGCAAGTGCTTCCGATTGGATTAGAGTTTTTTGGTAAGTCTTATGACCTTTTTTGACTGAATTAGGAGGATAAAACTGTTTTTTGATTTTTATTTTTGGAGGGTACATTTTTTGAATTTTTGAAATTATTTTTATTGCAATTTTACTTTTTCAAAATTGTCTAAATTATTGTAAAATTTCAGCCTCCTAGCTCCCTTAGGAGCGATTTTAGGGAGTCACTGTCGCACATGGGTTACGTTGGGCATACTCGTTGAGATTACAAGTCCAAAATCGGGAAAAATTTATTTAATTCTATAACTTTTGATTTTCTTGACATTTTTGGATGCGGTTTTCACCAATCTAAATCTTTTTGTTTATATATCTTTATTTTGTGTTTGTTTGGGTGGGTCATAAAGGGATGCCTGGATGAGTTCCAGGAACTAAGTCCTGACAAAGGTCTAGGTTATGTATTTTTTCTTTTTAATTTTTAACCTATTAATTGTTTTTATCAATTTGGGGTTACGCTGTCAGGATTGTGTGTTATTTTGTGTTTTTATAATTGTGTTTGTGCTGTAATTTTTGTATAAATTTTTGGTTAGTTTTTATTTTTGGGCTACCCCTCTGGTGCCTCTTCCCGGGCATATTTTGTCCTCTGCTTCTGGAATCGGGATCGGAAGCCCCCACTCTTTTCATTTTGGTGCTCAAAATTGTGTTTTTTGTTTTAATTTTTTGATTTTGTTTCTTCAGATTTTCTAAGTCCCTTTCCATTGTAAATTGGTAAAAAATTTGTTAAATCCATATCTTCCTATTTTATTGATATTTTTGAATGCGGTTTTCGCCAACCCCAATCTTTATGAGTATACAACTGTTTTTTGGATTTTGTTTGGTGGGTTGTGTGGGGTCACCTGGATGTGCTCCAGAGACTAAGTCCTGGCAAGCATAGAACCATGTATATGGATGACATGATAGTGAAATTTTTCTAAGTCCTTATTTTGATGAAAATATTTTTATTATTTTTGGGGAAAAGAATATATGTTTTTGAGTACTTATAGCGATTGTTCTTAATTGTGTTTGTGCTGTAAAAATTTTTTATAAATTTTTGGTTAGTTTTTTATTTTTGGGCTACCCCTCTGGTGCCTCTTCCCGGGCATATTTTTGTCCTCTGCTTCTGGAATCGGGATCGGAAGCCCCCACTCTGTTTATTTTGGTGCTCAAAATTGTGTTTTTTGTTTAATTTTTTGTTTTTGTGTTCTTCAGATTTTTCTAAGTCCCTTTCCATTGTAAATTGGTAAAAAATTTTGTTAAATCCATATCTTCCTATTTTATTGGTATTTTTGAATGCGGTTTTCGCCAACCTCAATTTTTATGAGTATACAACTGTTTTTTGGATTTTGTTTGGTGGGTTGTGTAGGGTTACCTGGATGTCCTCCAGAGACTAAGTCCTGGCAAGCCTAGGGCCATGTTTATGGATGACATGATTGTGTAATTTTTCTAAGTCCTTATTTTGATGAAAATATTTTTATTATTTTTGGGAAAAAAGATATCTGTTTTTGAGTACTAACGTTCTGTGTCTCGTTTAAATCGTTTCCGCCTTTTTCTGCGGTTTTCCGGGATCCGGAATTTCCGGTCAATTAGTGTTTTTGTGTGTTTCCGGGTCTCTGGGGGTTGGAGACTCCTGCCGCATTGTTTCCGTCCGTTTTCGCGTGTTTCCGGGATCCGGAATTTTTTGTCAATTAGTGTTTTTACGTGTTTCCGGGTCTCTGGGGGTTGGAGACTCCTGCCGCATTGTTTCCGTCCGTTTTCGCGTGTTTCCGGGATCCGGAATTTTTTGTCAATTAGTGTTTTTACGTGTTTTCGGGTCTCTGGGGGCGGGGGACTCCTGCTGTATTTGTTTCCGTCCGTTTCCGCGTGTTTCCGGGATCCGGAATTTCCGGTCAATTCGCGTTTTTGCGTGTTTCCGGGTCTCTGGGGGTTGGAGACTCCTGCTGCACCCCTTCCGCCCGTTTTTTCGTGTTTCCGGGATCCGGAATTTCCGGTCAATTAGTGTTTTTGTGTGTTTCCGGGTCTCTGGGGGTTGGAGACTCCTGCCGCATTGTTTCCGTCCGTTTTCGCGTGTTTCCGGGATCCGGAATTTTTTGTCAATTAGTGTTTTTACGTGTTTTCGGGTCTCTGGGGGCGGGGGACTCCTGCTGTATTTGTTTCCGTCCGTTTCCGCGTGTTTCCGGGATCCGGAATTTCCGGTCAATTCGCGTTTTTGCGTGTTTCCGGGTCTCTGGGGGTTGGAGACTCCTGCTGCACCCCTTCCGCCCGTTTTTTCGTGTTTCCGGGATCCGGAATTTTTTGTCAATTAGTGTTTTTGCGTGTTTTCGGGTCTCTGGGGGCGGGGGACTCCTGCTGTATTGTTTCCGTCCGTTTCCGCGTGTTTCCGGGATCCGGAATTTCTTGTCAATTTGTGTTTTTGCGTGTTTTCGGGTTTCCGGGGGCTGGGGACTCCTGCTGCACTGTTTCCGCCTGTTTCCGCGTGTTTCCGGGATCCGGAATTTTTGGTCAAATCGCGTTTTTGCGTGTTTCCGGGTCTCTGGGGGTTGGAGACTCCTGCTGCACCCCTTCCGCCCGTTTTCGCGTGTTTCCGGGATCCGGAATTTTTTGTCAATTAGTGTTTTTGCGTGTTTTCGGGTCTCTGGGGGCGGGGGACTCCTGCTGTATAGTTTCCGTCCGTTTCCGCGTGTTTCCGGGATCCGGAATTTTTTGTCAATTTGTGTTTTTGCGTGTTTTCGGGTCTCTGGGGGCTGGGGACTCCTCCTGCTTTGTTTCCGCCCGTTTCTGCGTGTTTCCGGGATCCGGAATTTCCTCTTAATTAGTGTTTTTGAGTGTTTTCGGGTCTCTGGGGGTTAGCTATTGTTATTATTGATCCGCTTTGCACACCCAAATTTTAGCTTTTGGAACTCTGTGAGGTGGCGGCTCCTAGAGTCAGCTAGCCTCAGGATCATTTCATATAGCGAGTGCATCGCCTCCACCACCACCTCCCTCACAGACTTCTTGACGTTAGTCGTCGCCTCTATGACAGCTTTGGCATTTTGGAGAATGGTGTTAGCCCTCAGCGGCAGGTCGCTAAGCAAACCCCCCCCCGCCACCACAGCCGAACACTCTGACCTATCAACAAAACTATCAGGACCCTCTCCCTCCACCCCCCCCCGATCCTCCAGCTCAGCAGCCGATCTGGACATACAAGCCACCTCAGCGGCCACCGCCTCCCGTAACTGAGTCTTAATCCTCAAAAGAGCAGAGCTAGACCTCGTCTCTTTTCTTTCCCCTACGGCCCTTTCCCGAACCGGGTGGGAAGGAGTGGACGCCGCTCCCGGAGCACCCGCACCGCCATCACTAATGGACTCCTCTAATTCGGGAGCCAACGGAGGCGCCACTTCTAACTCCTTGCTCGAATATGTCCACTCCTTCTCACCCCCAGCCGGGTCAGGAGCGTCCAAAACGGGACCCACATCCCCCCCCCCCACGCCGTCATCGTCATCAACAATGATAACATCCGACACAGGGGTAGGGGGCTGATCCATAGACGGCTCCATCTGAGGCTCAGTCTTCCCCCCGAGGCCAGAGCCCCCCTCCCCCCCAGACCCAGAGCCCGGGCTGACCCCCCCCAGAACAACTCCCTTAGCCCTTGCCCTTTGAGACAACGGCGAGGAACCACTCAGAGGGGAGCTGGACGTGACCTTCCTGGCAGCAGCCAGGCCAGGCGCCTGACGCCCCTTCGTAGGAAACTTGATCTTCAATCCAGGGGCCTTACCCTTGCCTGGCTGAGACATGTTGAAGAACCGGAGGAGGAGGAGGAGGAGGAGTGACGGTTAGATTCTCGATGAGTTGGACGTGTGTTTTCCGAGTTCCCGACGTTTTGGTGATTTTTAGAGGTTTTCCGAGAGTTTTAGTGTTTTCTTTTTTCTGGCTTTATGTTAATACTTACAGCTGTTTATGTTGTGTGTTCGTGTAGTGAAAGTTTAGATCTTTTATTGGAAATTTTAAAAATTTTTTAACCTCGTGTTCTCGTAAAGTTGCCATTTGTTTTTGTGTTTTCCCTTGTGTTTTCTTATCCAAGCCCCTCGGGGCTGGATGCGGCAAGTGCTTCCGATTGGATCTAAGTTTTTTGGTAAGTTTTATGACCTTTTTTGAGGGATTTAGGAGACTAAAACTGTTTCTTGATTTTTTATTTTTGGAGGGTACATTTTTTGAGTTTTTTAAATTATTTTTATTGAAATTTTTATTTTTCAAAATTGTCTAAATTATTGTAAAATCTCAGCCTCCTAGCTCCCTTAGGAGCGATTTTAGGGAGTCACTGTCGCACTTGGGTTACGTTGGGCAAACTCGTTGAGATTGCAAGTCCAAAATCGGGAAAAATTTATTTAATTCTATAACTTTTGATTTTCTTGACATTTTTGGATGCGATTTTCACCAATCTAAATCTTTTTGTTTATATATCTTTATTTTGTGTTTGTTTGGGTGGGTCATATAGGGATGCCTGGATGAGTTCCGGGAACTAAGTCCTGACAAAGCCCTAGGTTATGTATTTTTTCTTTTTAATTTTTAACTTATTAATTGTTTTTATCAATTTGGGGTTACGCTGTCAGGATTGCGTGCTGTTTTTATTTTTATAATTGTGTTTGTGCTGTGATTTTGTATAAATTTTTGGTTAGTTTTTGTTTTTGGGCTACCCCTCTGGTGCCTCTTCCCGGGCATATTTTTGTCCTCTGCTTCTGGAATCGGGATCGGAAGCCCCCACTCTGTTCATTTTGGTGCTCAAAATTGTGTTTTAAGTTTTAATTTTTTGATTTTGTGTTCTTCAGATTTTCTAAGTCCCGTTCCATTGTAAATTGGTAAAAAATTTGTTAAATCTATATCTTCCTATTTTATTGATATTTTTGAATGCGGTTTTCGCTAACCTCAATCTTTATTAGTATACAACTGTTTTTTGGATTTTGTTTGGTGGGTTGTGTGGGGTTGCCTGGATGTGCTCCAGAGCACAAGTCCTGGCAAGCATAGGTCCATGTATATGGATGACATGATAGTGAAATTTTTCTAAGTCCTTATTTTGATGAAAATATTTTTATTATTTCTGGGGAAAAGAATATATGTTTTGAGTACTTATAGTGATTGTTCTTACTATTTAATTAAATTTTTGGGGGTTTTTTGGAAACCGGTATTTTTTGCCGATTCGATTTTTGGTGTTTGTGGGCTAAAAATGGTACACAATAATAAAAATGTCAAAGTTAAATCCCTCAAATACCAAATGTCATAATATAAAAGTCAAAAAAATCCCTAACCTAATGCAAAAAGGCAATGAAATAGAATAATAAAATAATTTTAAAACCACACAGAACAAGGCAGAAACGAAGCAGGAGGGATTCCCAAGCCTCCAGAGGCCCGGAAAAATCCAAAAAATCGAATCGGCAAAAAATACCGGTTTTCCAAAACCCCGCAAAATAGATCAGAAACAAATCAGAAGGTACCCCCAAGCCTCCAGAAGCCCACAAACACCAAAAATCGAATCGGCAAAAAATACCGGTTTCCAAAAAACCCCCAAAAATTTAATTAAATAGTAAGAACAATCACTATAAGTACTCAAAACATATATTCTTTTCCCCAGAAATAATAAAAATATTTTCATCAAAATAAGGACTTAGAAAAATTTCACTATCATGTCATCCATATACATGGACCTATGCTTGCCAGGACTTGTGCTCTGGAGCACATCCAGGCAACCCCACACAACCCACCAAACAAAATCCAAAAAACAGTTGTATACTAATAAAGATTGAGGTTAGCGAAAACCGCATTCAAAAATATCAATAAAATAGGAAGATATAGATTTAACAAATTTTTTACCAATTTACAATGGAACGGGACTTAGAAAATCTGAAGAACACAAAATCAAAAAATTAAAACTTAAAACACAATTTTGAGCACCAAAATGAACAGAGTGGGGGCTTCCGATCCCGATTCCAGAAGCAGAGGACAAAAATATGCCCGGGAAGAGGCACCAGAGGGGTAGCCCAAAAACAAAAACTAACCAAAAATTTATACAAAATCACAGCACAAACACAATTATAAAAATAAAAACAGCACGCAATCCTGACAGCGTAACCCCAAATTGATAAAAACAATTAATAAGTTAAAAATTAAAAAGAAAAAATACATAACCTAGGGCTTTGTCAGGACTTAGTTCCCGGAACTCATCCAGGCATCCCTATATGACCCACCCAAACAAACACAAAATAAAGATATATAAACAAAAAGATTTAGATTGGTGAAAATCGCATCCAAAAATGTCAAGAAAATCAAAAGTTATAGAATTAAATAAATTTTTCCCGATTTTGGACTTGCAATCTCAACGAGTTTGCCCAACGTAACCCAAGTGCGACAGTGACTCCCTAAAATCGCTCCTAAGGGAGCTAGGAGGCTGAGATTTTACAATAATTTAGACAATTTTGAAAAATAAAAATTTCAATAAAAATAATTTAAAAAACTCAAAAAATGTACCCTCCAAAAATAAAAAATCAAGAAACAGTTTTAGTCTCCTAAATCCCTCAAAAAAGGTCATAAAACTTACCAAAAAACTTAGATCCAATCGGAAGCACTTGCCGCATCCAGCCCCGAGGGGCTTGGATAAGAAAACACAAGGGAAAACACAAAAACAAATGGCAACTTTACGAGAACACGAGGTTAAAAAATTTTTAAAATTTCCAATAAAAGATCTAAACTTTCACTACACGAACACACAACATAAACAGCTGTAAGTATTAACATAAAGCCAGAAAAAAGAAAACACTAAAACTCTCGGAAAACCTCTAAAAATCACCAAAACGTCGGGAACTCGGAAAACACACGTCCAACTCATCGAGAATCTAACCGTCACTCCTCCTCCTCCTCCTCCTCCGGTTCTTCAACATGTCTCAGCCAGGCAAGGGTAAGGCCCCTGGATTGAAGATCAAGTTTCCTACGAAGGGGCGTCAGGCGCCTGGCCTGGCTGCTGCCAGGAAGGTCACGTCCAGCTCCCCTCTGAGTGGTTCCTCGCCGTTGTCTCAAAGGGCAAGGGCTAAGGGAGTTGTTCTGGGGGGGGTCAGCCCGGGCTCTGGGTCTGGGGGGGAGGGGGGCTCTGGCCTCGGGGGGAAGACTGAGCCTCAGATGGAGCCGTCTATGGATCAGCCCCCTACCCCTGTGTCGGATGTTATCATTGTTGATGACGATGACGGCGTGGGGGGGGGGGATGTGGGTCCCGTTTTGGACGCTCCTGACCCGGCTGGGGGTGAGAAGGAGTGGACATATTCGAGCAAGGAGTTAGAAGTGGCGCCTCCGTTGGCTCCCGAATTAGAGGAGTCCATTAGTGATGGCGGTGCGGGTGCTCCGGGAGCGGCGTCCACTCCTTCCCACCCGGTTCGGGAAAGGGCCGTAGGGGAAAGAAAAGAGACGAGGTCTAGCTCTGCTCTTTTGAGGATTAAGACTCAGTTACGGGAGGCGGTGGCCGCTGAGGTGGCTTGTATGTCCAGATCGGCTGCTGAGCTGGAGGATCGGGGGGGGGTGGAGGGAGAGGGTCCTGATAGTTTTGTTGATAGGTCAGAGTGTTCGGCTGTGGTGGCGGGGGGGGGTTTGCTTAGCGACCTGCCGCTGAGGGCTAACACCATTCTCCAAAATGCCAAAGCTGTCATAGAGGCGACGACTAACGTCAAGAAGTCTGTGAGGGAGGTGGTGGTGGAGGCGATGCACTCGCTATATGAAATGATCCTGAGGCTAGCTGACTCTAGGAGCCGCCACCTCACAGAGTTCCAAAAGCTAAAATTTGGGTGTGCAAAGCGGATCAATAATAACAATAGCTAACCCCCAGAGACCCGAAAACACTCAAAAACACTAATTAAGAGGAAATTCCGGATCCCGGAAACACGCAGAAACGGGCGGAAACAAAGCAGGAGGAGTCCCCAGCCCCCAGAGACCCGAAAACACGCAAAAACACAAATTGACAAAAAATTCCGGATCCCGGAAACACGCGGAAACGGACGGAAACTATACAGCAGGAGTCCCCCGCCCCCAGAGACCCGAAAACACGCAAAAACACTAATTGACAAAAAATTCCGGATCCCGGAAACACGCGAAAACGGGCGGAAGGGGTGCAGCAGGAGTCTCCAACCCCCAGAGACCCGGAAACACGCAAAAACGCGATTTGACCAAAAATTCCGGATCCCGGAAACACGCGGAAACAGGCGGAAACAGTGCAGCAGGAGTCCCCAGCCCCCGGAAACCCGAAAACACGCAAAAACACAAATTGACAAGAAATTCCGGATCCCGGAAACACGCGGAAACGGACGGAAACAATACAGCAGGAGTCCCCCGCCCCCAGAGACCCGAAAACACGCAAAAACACTAATTGACAAAAAATTCCGGATCCCGGAAACACGAAAAAACGGGCGGAAGGGGTGCAGCAGGAGTCTCCAACCCCCAGAGACCCGGAAACACGCAAAAACGCGAATTGACCGGAAATTCCGGATCCCGGAAACACGCGGAAACGGACGGAAACAAATACAGCAGGAGTCCCCCGCCCCCAGAGACCCGAAAACACGTAAAAACACTAATTGACAAAAAATTCCGGATCCCGGAAACACGCGAAAACGGACGGAAACAATGCGGCAGGAGTCTCCAACCCCCAGAGACCCGGAAACACACAAAAACACTAATTGACCGGAAATTCCGGATCCCGGAAACACGAAAAAACGGGCGGAAGGGGTGCAGCAGGAGTCTCCAACCCCCAGAGACCCGGAAACACGCAAAAACGCGAATTGACCGGAAATTCCGGATCCCGGAAACACGCGGAAACGGACGGAAACAAATACAGCAGGAGTCCCCCGCCCCCAGAGACCCGAAAACACGTAAAAACACTAATTGACAAAAAATTCCGGATCCCGGAAACACGCGAAAACGGACGGAAACAATGCGGCAGGAGTCTCCAACCCCCAGAGACCCGGAAACACGTAAAAACACTAATTGACAAAAAATTCCGGATCCCGGAAACACGCGAAAACGGACGGAAACAATGCGGCAGGAGTCTCCAACCCCCAGAGACCCGGAAACACACAAAAACACTAATTGACCGGAAATTCCGGATCCCGGAAAACCGCAGAAAAAGGCGGAAACGATTTAAACGAGACACAGAACGTTAGTACTCAAAAACAGATATCTTTTTTCCCAAAAATAATAAAAATATTTTCATCAAAATAAGGACTTAGAAAAATTACACAATCATGTCATCCATAAACATGGCCCTAGGCTTGCCAGGACTTAGTCTCTGGAGGACATCCAGGTAACCCTACACAACCCACCAAACAAAATCCAAAAAACAGTTGTATACTCATAAAAATTGAGGTTGGCGAAAACCGCATTCAAAAATACCAATAAAATAGGAAGATATGGATTTAACAAAATTTTTTACCAATTTACAATGGAAAGGGACTTAGAAAAATCTGAAGAACACAAAAACAAAAAATTAAACAAAAAACACAATTTTGAGCACCAAAATAAACAGAGTGGGGGCTTCCGATCCCGATTCCAGAAGCAGAGGACAAAAATATGCCCGGGAAGAGGCACCAGAGGGGTAGCCCAAAAATAAAAAACTAACCAAAAATTTATAAAAAATTTTTACAGCACAAACACAATTAAGAACAATCGCTATAAGTACTCAAAAACATATATTCTTTTCCCCAAAAATAATAAAAATATTTTCATCAAAATAAGGACTTAGAAAAATTTCACTATCATGTCATCCATATACATGGTTCTATGCTTGCCAGGACTTAGTCTCTGGAGCACATCCAGGTGACCCCACACAACCCACCAAACAAAATCCAAAAAACAGTTGTATACTCATAAAGATTGGGGTTGGCGAAAACCGCATTCAAAAATATCAATAAAATAGGAAGATATGGATTTAACAAATTTTTTACCAATTTACAATGGAAAGGGACTTAGAAAATCTGAAGAAACAAAATCAAAAAATTAAAACAAAAAACACAATTTTGAGCACCAAAATGAAAAGAGTGGGGGCTTCCGATCCCGATTCCAGAAGCAGAGGACAAAATATGCCCGGGAAGAGGCACCAGAGGGGTAGCCCAAAAATAAAAACTAACCAAAAATTTATACAAAAATTACAGCACAAACACAATTATAAAAACACAAAATAACACACAATCCTGACAGCGTAACCCCAAATTGATAAAAACAATTAATAGGTTAAAAATTAAAAAGAAAAAATACATAACCTAGACCTTTGTCAGGACTTAGTTCCTGGAACTCATCCAGGCATCCCTTTATGACCCACCCAAACAAACACAAAATAAAGATATATAAACAAAAAGATTTAGATTGGTGAAAACCGCATCCAAAAATGTCAAGAAAATCAAAAGTTATAGAATTAAATAAATTTTTCCCGATTTTGGACTTGTAATCTCAACGAGTATGCCCAACGTAACCCATGTGCGACAGTGACGGTTAGATTCTCGATGAGTTGGACGTGTGTTTTCCGAGTTCCCGACGTTTTGGTGATTTTTAGAGGTTTTCCGAGAGTTTTAGTGTTTTCTTTTTTCTGGCTTTATGTTAATACTTACAGCTGTTTAAATTGTGTGTTTGTGTAGGGAAAGTTTAGATCTTTTATTGGAAATTTTAAAAATTTTTAACCTCATTTGTTTTTGTAAAGTTGCCATTTGTTTTTGTGTTTTCCCGTGTGTTTTCTTATCCAAGCCCCTCGGGGCTGGATGCGGCAAGTGCTTCCGATTGGATTAGAGTTTTTTGGTAAGTCTTATGACCTTTTTTGACTGAATTAGGAGGATAAAACTGTTTTTTGATTTTTATTTTTGGAGGGTACATTTTTTGAATTTTTGAAATTATTTTTATTGCAATTTTACTTTTTCAAAATTGTCTAAATTATTGTAAAATTTCAGCCTCCTAGCTCCCTTAGGAGCGATTTTAGGGAGTCACCTCCCCCGTAACCTCCTACCCTAGTGGAAGGAGGGGGGGAGGCATACCCACTAAAAACCCACCGGTATTCCCTCTCTTGCCATTTGCGGATGCCATGGGAGAATTGAGAGTCACCACAGCATCCGCTGGCCGCCCCAGCTTATGCTGGGGCTCCCGCGCCAAGAGAGGGGGGACCGGGATACTTGGTCCCCCCCCTAGACGTGTGGGCTAGTACGGCCGACAGGGGATCCCCATCCCCCGCCGGCTAGCACCACTAGGGAAGGTTGGCAGCGAACTGTCGCCGCCTCCTTCCCGTCCGTCTGCGCCGGAGTGGGTTCGCGAGGGGATCATTCTCGCGTTCCCGCTCCCTCTCCTCCTTCTGCGATATCACGTCTTCGCAGAAGGAGGTGACGGCCTCCCAGGACGTCTCGCTCTCCAGCATCGCACGAACGACGCTGGGGAGCGAGAGGTCGCCGCCAATCGTCGCCGCCAGGGTGCGGCGCCGCTCAGCCCATGCGCTGCACACCTCCAAGGTGTGCTGGGCTGTGTCCTCGGCGGCGCCGCACTCGTGGCACGACGCCGTCTCCTCCCTTCCGGCAACCTTGTGCAAGTACCGCCCGAAGCAGCCATGCCTGGACAGCACCAAGTGCACAAGGCGGAAGGTGAGGGACCCGTGATCCCTCCCGCACCATTCCTGGAGCACCGGGCGGATGGCTGCGAACGTTCGCACCCCAACCTAACCTAACCTAACCTAACCTTTTTTTTTTTTTTTTTTTTGTTTAAAATGCACCTTATGCATCTCCCCGTTCAGGGAAACGGGGAGTATGTGGGGCTCTCCTCTCAACAGGCATACCCACTAACGACCACACGGATTCCCTTATTTGTCATTGTGAACGCCACGGGAGAATAAGAGACACCTCGGCGCCCACTGACCACCCCGGGATGGGGCCCCTCACTGACACCGTTTAGCGCGGGCTCGGTTCTCCCTGTCCTCCCGCGCTGGTGCCGGATTTTTTATAGAGGTTTACTCCTCATAGCCCCCGCAGCGGCCCACGTTCCCGGCGCCTACGGGCCGGGGTTACGTGCCCTCACGTCAGCTTTCATGTCCTCGTGTCCCACTCTGCGAGCAGAGCGTTACAGAGCACATGATCGCTTCCGTCCCCATCGGCACCCCAAGGTACCGCCCTCTGGATTTTTTATAGAGGTTTACTCCTCGCGGCTCTCGTCTTGAAAAAGACAACAGCCCACGTGTCCGACGCCCACGGGCCGGGTTACGTGCCGTCCGGGAATGACCGAGGTCATCCCAAACCGCGGTCGGGACCCTTACGGATCGCACCGCTTCGACGGCAAGCTTTCGCCTGCCGCCCGCGTGAGGTTCACCCTTGCCGTTCTGTTGCTCGAGCCACAAAGCAATTACTTGGTTTAGGCTCACCTCCATCCCTCACCCCCAAAGCTAACCCTCCCCATCAGGTGTTTGGCGCCTTCAGGCGGGTTGCAGAGCGGAGAACCTTTCGGTAGCCCAGGCCGTGTGACCAGCACGGCGGGGATACTTACTAAGCCCAAGGTTGCAGAGCCCCATTTTTTGTTGCCTAATCCTTCCAGCTACCGAACGCCTGTCCCTCCTACGCTGTCCCTCCCCATATAGGGCGTAAGTAACATCCAGGCGGTTGCAGAGTGGAGAACCTTTCGGTAGCCCAGGCCGTGTGGCGGGCACGGCGGGGATACTTACTAAGCCCAAGGTTGCAGAGCCCCATTTTTTGTTGCCTAATCCTTCCAGCTACCGAACGCCTGTCCCTCCTACGCTGTCCCTCCCCATATAGGGCGTAAGTAACATCCAGGCGGTTGCAGAGCGGAGAACCTTTCGGTAGCCCAGGCCGTGTGGCGAGCACGGCGGGGATACTTACTAAGCCCAAGGTTGCAGAGCCTCATTTTTTGTTGCGATTCCTGTCAGTTACCTTACGCCCGTGATCAAAAAATATATACATAAGATACATAATGGCTCATAAAATACATATATATTTATCCCCCCCAGTCAGTCAGTCAACCCCACAGGCCATGGGCCCAACCGCTACTCTTCTCCCCCTTAACCACTAGGGTTAACAGGGGAGAACCGCAGCGGTCGTGCAGCCCGGATGGTAGTAGGTAGAAATACTACCGCCCAGGCACATGTGGAGATTGCTGACCCCCCACCGAGGCTCCCCCTTGCTTTTCCCTGCTCGGGCCACAGAGCAGGTACTAGGTTCAGGCTCACCTCCAGACTTCCGTCCTCCTCAAAACCCCAAGGCTATCCCTCCCCATCAGGCGTTTGGCGCCTCCAGAAACCTGCCAGTCCTTGAACCTTTCGGTAGCCCAGGCCGTGCCCGCGGCAGGGCTAGGTACTCAGAACAAGGTTACAGTATACCCTTTAGCAACCGAACGCCTATCCCTCCTATGCTTTCCCTCCCCATATAGGGCGTAAGTAACATCCAGGCGGTTGCAGAGCGGAGAACCTTTCGGTAGCCCAGGCCGTGTGGCGGGCACGGCGGGGATACTTACTAAGCCCAAGGTTGCAGAGCCTCATTTTTTGTTGCGATTCCTGTCAGTTACCTTACGCCCGTCCTCACGAAATATATACATAATATACATACATGGCCCATGAAATACATATATACATATCCCCCCCAGTCAGTCAGACAACACCACAGGCCATGGGCCCAACCGCTACTCTTCTCCCCATTAATCACTAGGATTAACAGGGGAGAAACGCAACGGTCGTGCAGCCCAGACCATCTGGGCATGATGGCCGGGCACATGTGGAGATTGCTGACCGCCCCCCCTCCCCCCCAGTCGGATATTAGCCACCGGTAAGATAATGTACGAATACATTAGCTTACCGTTGTTGCCCAGGGTGCACCGTCCCAGGCGTTACCCTTCCCCACCCCATGAGGCCTACGCCTCGGATAGAAGGGAGTGGTAACGCCCGGGCACTCGAGGAGGTTTCCGACTTCGCACCCCAACCTAACCTAACCGTACGAGAAGTAGTAAATGCGAGAACTGGCGTGAATGAGAACTAGAGTAGAATAGGCCTCGACCCCATGTCGGGGATAGATTGTAGAAAAAAAAAAAAAAAAAAAAAAAAACCTAACCTAACCTAACCGAAGTAGAATTCAGTAGTAGTAATTAGATAGCATAGATAAATGGGTTCGGGCCCGAGCATTAAAGGTGATGAATAACAGAAAGACAAAGTATGCGGAATGATAGTACGAGAAGTAGCAAAAGCGGGAACTGGTGTGTAAGTTGTTGTAAATAAAGGCTCCTACATGGTCGGAGGTATAGGGATAAAAAAAAAAAACCTAACCTTGATGTATTTCGGTTGCCGCTATAACAACAAATACTAAAAAAAAAAATTAGAATAAAATAAATATTTGAAGGGGCTCCCATACAATAAACGTGATTTTTTTGCTCGTTTTTGCTCGATATTGACAGACAACAGATAGACGTTTGAAATATTCACAGAATATTTAGTTATATGTATGTTTACATTAAAAATAAATAATTGAATTAAAATAAAAAAATTATTTAAGGGGGCTCCCATACAACAAACGTGATTATTTACCGTTTTTATAGATAATGGTACGGAACCCTTTGTGCGCGAGTCCGACTCGCACTTGGCCGGTTTCATGTTTTTTTTTTAAAATCTAGTAGTAATAGGCAATTATTTGAATTTATTAATTTATTTTGAAGAACCAGGGTATTGCGAAGGCAAAACAATAAAAATTAATTCATTACAGGCTATACAGTTTGTTAAATAAAAAACTCTGGCAAAAAGAGTGATTTTTCAAAAAAAATGCTATATCTCAAAAACTGTGCATAATAGTAAAATAAATGTGGTCAAAAATGTTCAGAATGATCCTAACTTTGTCCCTTGAAACCCCCACACCCGACCAAACATCCTGTATATTAGATTTTCCGTTGACCTAAAACTACGAAATTTGGCAAGTACTTAATACCGTCGTTTCGTCGTCGTTTGTAATACCGTCTTAAGGTTGTCGCACACGTAAAGGTAACGCCACCAGAGTTGAGGCCATGCACACAACCACATCTCATGTAATGACAGTGGGATTTTGACGTTGTGTTGTCGTTAAACGTCAACACAACGTCAAAATCCCGCTGTCATTACATGAGATGTGGTTGTGTGCGTGGCCTCAACTCTGGTGGCGTTACCTCTAACCGCTCGGCACCGAATCGGCGCCGCCTCACCTCATCGGCTCGCTGTCAACCAGGCGCTAAAGAGGCGAGGCGATGCACGATGCTGTTCCGATGCCGATATTGTGTGCGTTACAGTATGGAATTTCTTACAAAGAATGGCTCGAGTGGAGGCGGCGCCGATCCGGTGCCGAGCGGTTACGTGTGCGACAACCATTATACTAAAAAGTAATGGGGAAATATCTGAAAACTATACATTTGTAATTTACGTTAGCAAAATAAATAACAATGCGCCGCTCGCCGTCCGCCGACCGCCGCCCGCCAGCGGAGCGGGAAGCGGGGGCGATTTAGTTTTTACTTATTCTTCTACATTATGGTAGTCTTGGCCGACCGAGCTTTACTTGACTCATTTCTAGATAGTTCATCTTTTCGACAAAAGATAGTGCCACCAAACACAACATAGTAACTTCAAATTAATTTTACAACTGTTTAAAGTTCATGTAATTGTTAATGCTATTTTTGTATGCGTATGTATCACAATTAATGGTCGTTTAGTTAGTTATACATATACATATTATTATAACTTGCAGCGACCGCGCCCGCTTGTGTGCGTGAGCGCGCTCTAAACAAACGGCGGCGCCCGCGCCGGCAGCCGGCAGACGCGCCGCGGCACCAACCGACTGCGCCTGCGCCACGCGACCCACGTCCGTATCAGTATTTGTTTCTATTAAAGTTAATAACAAATCAAGTACTTAGTAACTTTTTATTAAATTTTAAAGTGTAGGTAGGGGTGCATGGAGGCTGTAAGCGTATTTTTACGAACGCGGTGAGTAAATAATGAACTAAGTTGGTAGCTAATCTTACCTAGGATGTGATGTAGTTTGTAGATTGCATTGCGAGTACATAATTGAGCTGAACGAGTGATTTTCTTTTTGCATTGGTTCAACGTCCACCCAGAGGTATAAAGGGCTATAAGTAGTATAATGGCTCTCGCAAGATCGCATGAAAGCGGTAGGTAGGACCCAGTATAGGACGTCCACTTGCACGCTTGAGCTTCACTCGCTCTTGCTTCGCTGAACTAAGTATACATAATAATACTTAATATCGTCATCATTAACGTTCATGGGAAAACTTTCTGGATCTATTCTATGGTAGAAATACTTGCCGTGAGACAAGGACGGTGAAGCCGATCACACCGCAGCCAGGTTCCTTTTGAGACGGACGATCAGCCCACCTATATTATGTTATGAACGGGCTAGCAAAGCAACACTTGCTGTTCTTACCGAATCACTACTTACTTTAACTGGTTACTAGTCTAGTTACTTTAACTAGTGTAGCTAGCTAGAGAATTTTATCCCAGTGCATGTGTTAACTATTATTATATTCGCGTTGTTAAATACTTCGAACTTTATCTTCTTGAGAATAGTTCTATAAATACTATACCGTGTTTACGTGAGACTGAGTCATAACATAAATGTAAACACAACTGTCGATTTGTATTGAGCGTTATCTAAATCTAAAGCTAACCCGAAGTGGTAACATGGGAAGAACGTTAGAGCAGAAGCGAATAAATTTATCATGAGTATTTATAGGCACATACATGTATATGTATCGGCTTCCACGCACACATAGTTGTGGGCAAACGCTATAAAATATAATCGAACAGATTAATGCATGTGACTCAGATAAACGCACGTTATCTACATGCACAATGGAACTCAAAACAATTTTTAAAGGGAACATTTATCAATTGAGAACTACTTTGGGCACCTAAAATAAGACACCATAATGGCCAGGCCGAATTTAGTTAGTATACAGGGTGTTTGGCAGTCGAGTGTAGGGGTTTTATGGGGTGATAGTAGGGGTTATTCTGAACATTTTTGACCACATTTACTATTATGGCGAATTGCACGATTTCTGAGATATAGCCGTTTTTTTTTAAAAAAAAAATTCTTTTTTCCCAGATTTTTTCAAATTTGACATCCTATATAGCATGTATTGAATTAATTTTTAGTGTTTTGCCTTCGCAGTACCCTGATTCTTCAAAATAATTTCAAATAATTGCCTATTACTGCTAGATTGTTTAAAAAAACTTCTTTAGACATGACGAGAAAAAAAAATCTCAAATACTTTTGTAACTTTGCGTGTCTACAAAAAAAAAGTAACAGTGATTTACGCGTACAAAATTACTTAATAAACTTCTTTGATTTACGGGCTTTCTAAACATGTGCCACTTAAGAAAAGTATAAAAATGACAAAAAATAACGTATTTCCAAAAAAAGAGACCTTAAGTAGGTATTTCCATACAATTCAAGAACACAAGTAGGTACGACTACGACGGTACTGGCTACATGACTCGTTCGCAGTCTTGACATAACTTCAGTTGTTTTTTTTTCGTCTGGGGTACGCTAAAAGACTTAGTATACGATTAGGAGATTATGGGCACAGCACATTAAAGATGCAAAATCGAAGCAGGATATCTCATAGTGAAAATAAACGGATCACTCACGTCTTAAAACGAGTTTAACTCGACATGTTTCGGGCTAATCCGTAGCCCTTCCTCTCGGAGTCGCACGTCACGGCGGCTGCCAAACGCGCACATTTGGCGCATTTGGCACATTTGGTTTTTGTGCGCGTTTGGCAGCCACCGTGACGTGCGACTCCGAGAGGAAGGGCTACGGATTAGCCCGAAACATGTCGAGTTAAACTCGTTTTAAGACGTGAGTGATCCGTTTATTTTCACTATGAGTGAGTCTCACGGTAGTTTCATGTTTAAAAAGGATATCTCATAATGAAAAATTAAATTAAACTTGAGTGACGATCGATCACCGAGGTGCGAAGGCGTGCTAGTGCGTGTGTCAGGAACAGTGAAGGACATTTTGAACACTTAATTAAAGCGTAATTAAATAGTTAACATTATTTTACTGTTTTGTACCTAAAATAATAGCTATCTATCTGTTTATCTCTCTTTGTAAAAAGGCTACTTAGTTTCTCATCGTTTTATAGATTCGTAATTGGGTCGATCAACTTTTTTTTGTCACTCGTTGCTGTAGTGACGGTCTCCTGGGTCACTCTTTAAGCCGTAAGTTTATCTGATTAAAATTTGCCAAACATGAATTTTTGTGGTAGTTACCCCTTCTACAATTGGGAATGTCTAAAAAAAATACCAGTGGTTTTTATATTTTTTTTGCATAGAAAAGTCAATTATAACAAACTAATTTCAATATTTTGTCATTTAGTTCACTACTTTTTTCAAAATTAATTATTGAAATTATTTTGGTTGATGACGTCAGATTATAATTGAGGGCTCCCACACTGTCAAATTTCTAAATCTATCTAAATGCGTACGATAAGGCAACCCCTTTAAATATTTTTTGCGTAGTGGTACACTGTAACTAGTGTCACTTTACTGGCGCTGTCAAAGTGCTAGATGTCAGACAGCGGGTCCAAATCAAACTCCGTAGTTTAATCCACGCGTAAATTGTGAGTAATTCTAACCACACAGAATAAAGTACGACTTGAACCGGTCACGCAATTTACACCAATGTCAAATGAAGGTCATTGCTTATTTGTAATGTAATAATTCATTACATAATATTAAAATTGTTGTAGTGGTAGAGCCATGTTGTAGCTAGCCGCTGCATCACGAATGGGCCGGCTCGTCTGGGGCAGTACCACCCTCTCACAGAACTCCGGCGTGAAGCAGCAGTAATCCTGCTTGCGTTTCGTACGGTCAGTGAGAGTGCCGGGGGCCCAATACCTCACCCCTTCCCTCTCCCCCTCCCTCTCCCCCTTCCCCTTTTCCCTCTCCTTTAGGGCCGACAACGCACTGGCATCGTGTAAAGCGCTGCGGGTGTCTATGGACAGTGGAGTTCATTTAACATCAGGTGACCCACTAGTTCGTTTGTCTGGCCTATCTAACATAAAAAAAAAAAAAAAAAAAAAAAAACTACAGAAAACGAGTTAAAAAGCGTTTATCTCGAAATGGTTTTCGATTTACTATACATTGCAAAAAAATAGACATTCCCATAATATGGTCTAATTCCAAAACCATTTCGAGGAATAGGTTTATTAAATCATTTTATAACATTTTAGTAAAAAAATACTATATACATCGAAAATATAGGTCAACAAAGAACAAAGTTACAAAAGTTAATCTAAAAAAAAAATTGTTTTTTGGCTCTCCTGAAAAGTGCCATTTTGTCCTTTACGCCAATTGAACCTAAAGGTATCGATATGATCGTGTGTATTTTTGCAAAATAATGTTTGACCTTTGTTTGACCTTTCTATTGGCCTTAACTTTGAAATTCTTTGCACGAAGAAAAAAAAAGCCGTCCGTCTAGTTTCTCTATACTATTATCTGTCAATTCGACGTAGTTATCATTTAGATTATGAAAATATGTATTGTATTGTTTATTAAATGCAATTCACATGTAAATAAGTACAACTGCATCATATGAAACCCTGAAGGGCGCAGCATTTTTGAGTGAGAGAGATTAATACAATAAATTGATATTCCAAAATGAAATGAAGATTTAACAATAAAAGAGAATCCAAACATAAAATTACAGAATAATTAATAATAATTTACAATAAAAAAATAACAATATTTAACTACAGAATAATAATCATGCAATTAAAATAGTAATATAATGTCAGAATATTAGAATTATGTTACAAATTAAAATGAGTCAATACAATTACAATTAGAAATGGAGATGCTATGTCATCAAGAGAATTAAACCGATAAAGTCATGTCAACTGATTAGGTTAAATAAAAAAATGGATTAATGTAATTCGGGATTTTGAATTTGTTTGCAAATAAAACTGTGATTAAATGAATCCGTGGCATTGTGAAGTTGTGAAAAAACAAAACATATGGATTTTAAAAAGTCGGTGAACAGTGGCGTAGCTAGTTAACCAAAGGCCCTGGGTCAAAAAATAAACTAGGGCCCCAACCCGTGTTTGTTTACCTACATGATAAGACAAGTAAGGATGAATGCACTTTAAATTCACTAGACTCGTGCGCTTGTAAATTCACTACTTAGTAGCGTTTTATAGCCGCGTTTCTCATAGGTCCGTGTTTATAGTTTGTAATTCAGAGTCCGAGGGCCCCCTGAGCTTGGAGGCCCCGGTGCACTGCCCCGCTTGCCCTACGGTAGCTACGCCACTGTCGGTGAACCGTTTTCGGATAAATGAAATTCGAGTAAAGGAGTTTCTAAACATCGATAGGTTACCCTATGTTAAATATGTATTTGTTTCCTTATTTTAGGTCCCTGTGATGAGTTCAGAAGTAGACCAACTGATCCACCACTTGAAGCAACTGCAGACGACAAACTATAAAGACCGCGGCGCCGCGCGCGCGCACCACGCCGACGCCGACGCCGCGCTGCGCCTGATCTTCCACATCGGGCGCCGGCGCGTCGCGCCCTCCGCCGCGCAGGCGCGGGCCGTGGCCGCCAGCCTCGTGGCGGCCATCAGACCGCTGCAGATCAACATCCAAGGCCACAGCTTCGAGATTACCACGAGACCCAAAACGATCATCTTGGAAAAGAGATCCGCGATACAGTTTCTGGTGGATGACTACGGAACGTTCCGTACTCCGGATAACATAAAGCTGTCCACGGTGTTCGAACGAGTCCTTGTGACGGAAACTATCCAGATTCTCGACGAGATCATAGAAGAGTACCGCGAGGAGGAGTCCGATAAAGACTACGAGCTCGTCAAGCAATTCCGCGAGGAGTTCGGTTCGAGGGAGGACCTCTCCGACCGCGATCTTTCGGGTATACCGCCTTCGCACTCGTGGTGGGCCTGACGATGTGGAACTTTCTAGACTCCATTCCCGTCGTAGGTCACGCCAAAGCCGTGGTTCATTATGCGTCGGGAGACACCGAAGCGGGCAACCGGGCCCTGCTGGCCTCGACGCGGTCGACGGCGGTGATGGGCGCCGGCGCCGTGGGCTTGGTGGCGGGCCCCGCCGGCTCGGCGGCGCTGGGCGCGTCCGCCGGCGCGCTCTGGGACTGCGCCGAGTCCGTCGCGGCCGACAAGCCGAAGGGGCTCATCAAGGACATCGGGAACATCGTCGATACTGCTTCGAAAGGTGAGGTGCCTATTGGGGGTATCCTCCAGACGTCTTTGACGCTGGGCGGGGACGTGCTCGGCGGATTGGGAGGCGGCAGCTTGGCCAGTTCCGTGACGAAGGTTGCCGGACAATCCACAGCTAAATCTGCTGGGCAATCCGTTAGCAAGTCGGCAGGAGAAAATATCCTTAAGTCTGCTAGCGTGCCTGCTGGCGAGACGTTTGGTAAATCTGCTGCCCGATCTGTTGGTAAATCTGTTGGCAATTCTGTCGGTGAATCTGTTGGCAAATCTGTTGGCAAATCTGTCGGCGAATCTGTCGGCAAATCTGTTGGCAAGTCTGTCGGAAAATCGGTCGGCAAATCTGTCGGAAAATCTGTCGGTAAATCAGTGGCAAAGGAAATGACTAAAACTGCTGTTGAGGTTGCAGCAGTTGTAACTACGCAAGCTGCTGCCAAACAAACAAACGAAACCCTGGAAAATTTACCGCAATCAAATAAATCGGGTGATTCACAATCACAACAAAAATCCAAGCCTTCGAAAGGCTCTTCAAAGTCGAACAGCGGCTCAGCCGGCGACGGCACCAGCGGCGGCGAAGAGCCACCGAGGCAGAATCCCAAGAAAACGTCTCCGAAGGAACAGGCAGAGCCAGAATCACCTTGGAAAGAATTATTCGAACTGTTCAACGGCGTACAATCACTGGACGAGATATCCATCCAGAATATTCACCTTTTTAAAGACCTGGAACCAAATCAAAAGGAACAATTGAAAAATTTGTTGAAAAAATTAATAGAGAAAGGCTGCCTGCGCAGATTTATCAATAAAATAATTGACATTCTGAATACCGTGGAACCAGGCGACATTAACTTCTTGAAATTTTTAAGGTTGGCCGAGTCCTTAGAATCACCTTGGAAAGAATTGATCGAACTGTTCGACGGCGTACAAACGCTGGACGAGATATCCATCCAGAATATACACCTTTTTAAAAACCTGAAACCATATCAAAAGGCATATTTGAAAAGTTTGTTGAATAAATTAATAAAAAAAGGCTACCTGAGCAGATTGATCAAAACAATAATTAACATTCTGAATACCGTGGAACGAGGCGACATTAACTTCTTGAACTTTGTAAGCTTGACCGAGTTCATAAAACAGTGCCTGGAAGAGAAGGCAAAGCGTCAACACGATCGGCGCGAGAACCCGCCCGGCACCTTCCTGACGACCAAGACCCAGATCATCATGAACATCGTCAGCAGGCTCATTCTCAAACACGACTGCACCATAACAAGACTTTTCCAAGAAATACGAGACCAAATTGAACTCTTTAACGTACCTATTAACTTTCGAGATATATTCTGCGCAGTTTACCATTACTTTAAGCACAGATGTGTAGGCAAATACGAGCTCAGCGTTAAAAAATATTACAAATTGATACAGAAGAATTTAGACATAATCATGGCAACGCAGGAATACCGAGATTTACGCGATCATGGGAGAGAAATAACGTTTGAGAGGTATTATGACATCTACGGCACTCGTTTTGTGATCATAATTAAGAAACAGGGAACCAGAATTGTGCTGTCCACTGTACTATTTAAGGATGATACCCACAAAGGTGACAAGGATGAAGACAAGTATATCAACGGTAGAAAACTGTAGTAGGGTAGTTAGGTACGAGAACAAAAAATCCATACTACAAAACATAAGTACTATAATATAATTAAAAAGAAGAAATTTATTATTAGATTACGATTTTTGTTACTTACCTACTTTATTTCAGTAATATTATTTTTATAAGTAGGTAGGTATACTAGCTGTTGCCCGCGCCTCCCTCTGCAAGAATTCGTTTTTCGCTATCCCGCGGGAACTATGCAATTATCCGGGATAAAAACTATCCTATGTTATTCCTAAGGTCTAAAACTACTTATCTCCATCCATACCAAATTTCATGGAAATCCGTTCAGCCGGTACTGTTTGATTGAGTAACAAACCTCCGAACATCATCACAAACTTTCACATTTATAACATAGTAAGTAGGATTGTAATGCTGCACGCGTCAAATATAATTTTCTTCAAGGTTTACAATTTCCGTTTCATGCTGTAGATTATCGACATTACTTAGGTACGTTACCTATCGCTTATTATTCCATGAGCACCTATTGTTGTTTCATCATTCATCAATTTCATCATTGCTTAAGGTATCTGTAATTGCACTGTCTATATTTGTTGTGCTTGAAAATAAATATTTACTGTTGCGTCTGCAATGTATAGGTAATATTACTTTGCTAAATTGGGTGTTGGTTTTTGTAACGTTTTGTAATAAGTATCTATTTTTGAATAAAAATGTTTATAACTAACTTACATTGTGTGTTTTAATAAAATTGTCATGTTGATGACAAGAAATCTTGAATTTTTAACACCTGCAGAAACTAGATTTTAGTGTCATGGTATGCTACAGACGCGCCGACGCGCCGACGGTGCGGTGCGGTGCGGGACGGCGTCGCGGGCGGCGCCCGCACGAGACAACAGTGCCACTGACGATTGTTGAGGTCATAACAACAATCCTCCTCTCTTGATAACTTTACGTAGGTAATTCGTGGGCTATTTGAGTTTGCACTGCGGTAGTCGCTTCGAGACGCAGATCACTAATCATGTAGCTTCGTGTACGAGTTAGTTTAGAAATTCTAACAGTAATATTAACTCTTGCTACACGCCGGGAGATAACGTTATAGGATATGAAAATGTATCCAACCTACAATTGCATAAACCGTCTGTCGCTTCGCCAATAAGTTCTCTTCTTCAATTGGTGGCAACATGAACTTGTTGGGTATGTATTACAATACCGAAGTACGAAAGACCGAATGTATTAAAACATCGAATGGGTCAAAAGACCGACACGATTTTTTTCTGAAACTGTTAACTTTTTAAGATTGTTATAAAACAAACCTAACCTAATGGGTTCTGTATGATGCCGTTTTAATAAATTCTGAGAAGTTTACGGTTTCAGAAAAAAATCGTGTCGGTCTTTTGACCCCTTCGATGTTTTAATACATTCGGTCTTTCGTGCTTCGGTATTGTAAAACACACCCAACTCGTTCCACACTCCTCTATCGAGGTTGGCATTTTTTCGTTACTGTTATTCGATTTTCTTACTCAAGTCAGAACTCTTTCAATCTAACTAATCGAAACTTAAGGGTGTGCTTTTCGACCGATCACATTTTTTACTCCATTAATTTAACTTGTACTCGTCACTGTCGAAGTGCGAGTAGTGCAACGGATAGGGCAATGAACAGTCCAGGCTTGTTGTTGTGTTGTGGCATTGTTTATTTAAATATAATATGTACAGTGGGTTCCTAGTCTACTCCCGTCCCCTCCGCTCCCCTCAGTCGTCCTCGTGCGGCGCGAAGAGCTTGGCCACCTCGAACAGGTCGTCGAACTCGCCGCGCGCCAGCACCTGCAACCACAACTCTGGCGTCGGCACTCGCAAATGTAACCACAGAACTCTGGCAGTCGGCACTCGCAAATGTACTCTGTGAGTCGGTTGGTAGGTGAATAACAGGGTGGAAAGTTGAGATGGGGCAGCAAGGGTAGCTACTAGATCCCTTGCTGCTACGCGAAAATGCTCTTAGGAGACCTTTACTAACTTTTTGAGTGATGACAATTCACAGATCTTGGATAAAATGCGAGAATTACCCTACAAACTGTATGGAAAGTTTTCTGGGGAGTACTAACCTCAGTTTGTCTCAAAAAGTGTTTTAATCCTTGATAGAAATGGGACCGGTTGGCATTTAAAAAAAGTCAAATCTGTCGATTTTCTCGCTGACTGTACATTTTATCAAAAATCTGTGAATGTCGATTGTCATCACTCAAAAAGTTAGTAGAGGTCTCCTAAGAGCATTTTCGCGCAGCAGCATGGGATCTAGTAGCTGCCCTTGCTGCCCCATCTCAACTTTCCACCCTGTATGTAAAGGGTGTCCCAAAAAGGACGCAAGATTTGAAATTGATGAAAAACACATTTTTTTTTCGTTACTATATCTAATAATAAAAATCTCGTGTCACGGTGTTTGTTACCGAACTCCTCTGAAATGGCTTGACCAATCTTTATGAAACTTTTTTCTCTGTATTCGGTAGGTCTGAGAATAGGTCGTAGGCTATTTTTTATACCCCTAGGTGATATAAGGCAAAACAACGTTTGCAGGGTCAGCTAGTATTTGTATATAAAATCTTGAAATACATAAAATAGGGTTATTTGTGGAATAATACGTCAGGCAAATGTCCTCCTTAGGCTCTGCTGGCACATACGCACTCTTTTGTAAAAAAATTCTATGACCATTTTGCATAGATGCGGCTGAATTTCTCCGATGCAGCGTCGAATTTCCTCTTTTAAAGCATGAGTGGTAGTGGGCTTATTGGCATAGACTTTAGACTTTAAATAACCCCATAAAAACAAGTCTAAGGGGCTGTTTCACCACCCATTGATCAAATTTGTTTGACGGATAAATGTGATGCTGTCTCTGTTTGTTTTGTTCGAAAAGACGGAGACGACATCACATTTATCCGTCAAATAAATTTGATCAATGGATGGTGGAACAGGGGGTTAAGGCGTTAAATCGCAAGATCTAGGGGGCCAATTCTGATCACCGAATCGAGAGATCACACGACTAGGAAATGTTTCATGCAGTAATTGCATCGTCTCTCCGGCTGTGTGGCAAGTGGCCCCGTCTTGTTGAAACCACATTGCTTCCACATCGATATCCTCTAATTCGGCTAGAAAAAACCTTGTTATCATGTCGCGATATAGAGCTCCATTAACAGTAACTGCTTGAGCGGCCTCATTTTGAAAAAAATATGGTCCAATAATGCCTCCAGCCCAAAATCAGCACCAAACAGTGACCCGTTGTGGATGCATTTGTTTTTGAACAATCACATGTGGGTTCTCTGAGCCCCAAATGCGGCAATTCTGACGATTAACAAAGCCATCGCATCGAGATGAAAATGTGCTTCGTCGCTAAAGATGATTTTGTTTGAAAAATCTCCATCCCTGTTTTGGCGGTCGATAATCCATTCAACGAACTCTCTTCGCTGTCCATGATCATGAGGCTTCAGTTCTTGTGTTATTTGAACTTTGTAAGCATGGAGATGCAGATCTTTAGTGAGTATACGCTGGAGAGAGCTTTTTGAAATTTGCCATTCTTGTCCACAATGCCTAATGGATGTTCCTGGATGTTCACGGACATTCTGACGCACTGATTCGATATTGCCATTTGAACGGCTTGTTTTTGGACGACCAGTGGAATGAACATCATGAATTGATCCACTCTCCCTGAATTTTGCAACCACTCTGCTCACAGTTTATGAAGTCAACTCAATAGTCCGACCATATTTTGCACGGAATTTTCGAACCGTACCCGCCAAACTTTCATTACTTTTGAAATATTGTTCAATAATAAAAACGCGTTGATCTTTCGTATAACCCGCCATTTTTACAAACCCTAAACATTCAGCTGTCAAATAGTTTTTTTTTTTAGGGTTGCCAGCACTAAAATACAAAAATGGCGGCAAACTGAAATCTTGCGTCCTTTTTGGAACACCCGATAGAAGCTAAAGTGTAATGGGTGTCGTGTATGTGCGGGCCCACCTGCCGCGCCACGTGCATGCGGTTGAACAGGTTCCACAGCAGCACGCCCACCACGCGCCGCTCGCGCAGGTAGAACACCACGCCGCGCTCGTAGCGGCGCGCGTGCGCCGGCGCCTCGCTCCCCGCTGCCGCCTCCGTCCCCGCTGCCGCCTCCGCCCCCGCTGCCGCCTCCACGTCGCTCACCGCGTCCGCCGAGAACACGCCCACCGTCGGCAGCTCAGAGTCGATGATGCCGATCGCCTGCAACACATGCGAAACGGTGAGCGCTGGAAACCGACGCCTGACATTATTTATTCCTCGGCGTATACATATTATGTTTGTGGTAGCCTGGCGGTTTGAACTCTCGAGCAGAGGGTCGCGGGTTCAAATCACTGCTCGCACCTATGAGTTTTTCGGAATTAATGTGCGAAATTACATTTGAAATTTACCACGAGCTTTACGGTGAAGGAAAACAGCGCGAGGAAACCTACGCTGCATACACCTGCGAAGAAATTGAATGGTGCGTGTGTGCGAAGTTCGCAATCCGCACTGGGCCCGCGTGGGAACTACGGCCCGAGCCCTCTCATTCTGAGAGGTGTTCTGTGTCTTGCAGTGGGACGTATCTGGGATGATGATGATGACAGACGTTCGAGATTTCGGTCGAGAGAGAGAAGGTCGGTTCGCATCGAGCGCGTCAATAGTTATTTGTGTCACAACTTCACAAGGGAGCAAAATGGTGTTTTTACGGTGCGAGCGGTACATTGAATCCAGAGTGAAGCGAAGGATTCTAGAATAGAATCCTGAGCGTAGCGAGAGATTCTAAGTTGGAATCCTGAGCATAACGAGGGATTCAAGTGTCAACGCCCAAGACGAAAATAATTTTGTTCTCGAGTAACACATACAATTTTTCACACCGATAATTTATTTATTTATTTATTTATTTATTTATTTTCGGAGAACCAACAGCTACAAATTACAGAGTAGGTTAAACATGTAATAACATAGGAGCCAATTATAGGATCTCACAAATAGAACCAAGAAAAATAAAAAGAAAGAAAGTACGCGAACAATCGCAAAGTTGTGCCACACAAATTTTGATACAATAATAAAACAAAAACTAATCTCTACACAAAAATAAAACATATTAGTAAAAAGCAGTCACTACCTAAGCACGCTCAATCAAACCACCCCCCCACCAACCGCCGCCTCACCGTAGAAAGATTACAGTTAAATATATCGATATCCAGCTCTTCCGCAACGCCGTTCACACTACGACAAGCTCGCCTCAAAAAACTATTCCTCCTGTATTTTGTTGTGCCAAACTTAAGGGAAATAGGTGGATAGTATCTTTTTGACCTATTAGGGGTATTAAAAGATATACTGGACTGCAGTTCGGGACAATCAACCTTACCGTTGGTGATACTAAGAGCATAGATGATGTCCGCTATCTCACGACGCTTGTGCAACGGGATAAGGTGATGCCTCTTACAAAGGGTGCAGTAATCAGATGAACTATATGGGATCTTTAACTTAAAACAGAGAAACTTTATAAACTTTTTCTGTACACGCTCGATCCTATCAATATATGTTTGATAGCAGGGATTCCAAATTTGGGACGCATATTCAAGTTTGCTTCTGACATACATATGAACAGTATAAAATCTTAAGAGTTTTAGCTCTAGTGAAATTCAATGAGCTGCGCATAATAAACCCAAGCATCTTCAAAGCACTAGCAACAATACCATCAATATGTACATCGAACAATAGCTTCGAATCATGAACAACACCTAGATCTTTCATAAAAGGCAATCTTTGCAGCACAATACCCTTTAAACTATATACCGTTGGAATTAAATTACGCTGCCGAGAAAAGGTCACTGTAAAGCACTTAGATGGATTTAAATCTAGCTTGTTAATGCGGCAATATTCATCAAGGCGAGCAAGGTCAGACTGGATAAGCAAGGAGTCAGCTTCAGACTTAATTTTGGCATAAATTTTCATGTCATCAGCGAAACATAGTAAATTCGAAAATATGCAGCACTTGTTAATATCATCAACAAAGATATTAAACAGCAGGGGCCCGAGCAAGGAGCCCTGGGGGACACCGCTTGGGATAGGTACCCAACCAGACATGTAATTATTGACAACTACAGCCTGTGTCCTATTATCAATGTAAGATGAGAACCATCTCAGCAAGTCTCCATGGATTCCCATTTTATATATTTTGAAATAAGTACTCCGTGATCAATTCTATCAAATGCCTTACTGTAATCGGTATAGATAACATCAACCTGGAAACCGTTGTCCATCCCTTCTGTGACGTAATCATTAAGCAGTACTAGGTTAGATACAGTAGAACGATGCCTAATAAAACCGTGTTGATTGGAACTAAAACTATGTCTCAAAGCACTAAAAACTTGATTATATACTATTTTTTCCATCACTTTAGATATTATACATAGTTTAGATATAGGTCTGTATGTATCTACATCAGTTTTAGGGCCCCTTTTATGAACTGGTGTTATAAAGGCAGATTTCCAAATTAATGGCACGTAACATTCAGAGAATGAACGCTCAAACAGTAACGCTAAAGGCCGCACAACACTTTCAGCGCAATTAATCAAAAATTGAGGCGGTAAATCATCAGGACCTGCAGATTTGGAAGGATCAAGATAATGAGGATAATGAGGAAAAGAGATAATGAGGATAATGAGGATAGATCAAGGATAATGAGGAAAATTTAAATAAAATGCTGTAAATAATTATCAAATCTCAATAACCAGTCATCGATAATTTTGATTTCAGTAAAACATATAATTTATTATGTTTTTTTTTAACTTTTACGAAAAGTTCATCAATTTTAAACTTCCGACACAAAAAGAGGGGTGTTATAAGTTTGACCGCTATGTGTGTCAGTCTGTGGCATCACAACTCTTAAATGGTGAACCGAATTTGGATGCGGTTTTTTATTTGAAAGCAGGTTTCTTGGCGATGGTTCTTAGACATGTTTCATCAAAATCGATCCAGCCGTTACAAAGTTATCAGCTCTTTTGTATGCCGAGGAAGGGATCAGAGATCGAGTTGGGGGTTTTTTAAAATTTTAATTTATAGTTATTTTTCTTATAACGTTATTATAGTTAAAACGATGAAATTACAATCGATTATTTTATTAAGATTTGTGTTCAATTGGCCAATGAATAAATTAAATTAATTAAAAAAGTAGCCTGAGAAAAAGTAGCATTCAAAAGCTACTTTTCCGAATGAAAGGTGTGAAAAGAGTAATTTCTCGGAGAGAGAGCGACCGCAGCGGGCGGAGGGCTCGGGGCTCGGGGCGCGGGGAGCTCACCTCGTAGCCGAGGCGCGGGCCGAGGTCGCTCCAGAACATGCTCTGGTGCGTGTAGGGCTCGGGCGGGCGGTCGCCGGCCATGTTGGCGGCGGCGCGGCGGCCGGACAGCACGGCGTGGTCGTGGTGCTGCACGCGCCGCCGGCCCAGCAGCACGTCGTGGAAGCAGGCCGCGTCGCCGGCCGCCCACACGCCCGCGCGCGCGTGCAGCTCCGCGTTCACCAGCACGCCGCCCAGCGCCGGGTGCAGCTCCAGCCCCGCGCGCTCCGCCAGCGCCACCGCCGGCGCCGCGCCCACGCACTCCAGCACCAGCTCGGCGCGCAGCTCGCCCGCGCCCGAGCCGTCCGCGCGCGCCAGCCGCAGCGCCACGCCGCCCTCCCGCAGCGAGGCCGCCGCCACCGCGCAGCCGGCGCGCTGCTCCACGCCCAGCGCGGCCAGCCGGCGCGCCGCGTCCGCCGCCAGGTAGCCCGGCAGCAGCTCCTGCAGCGGCGCCTGCTCGCGGTACACCTGCACCACGCGCTTGCCCGTGCCCTGCACTGTGACACCACACGCGCACGCATCACATCCCATATCATACGACAGTTGGACCAAAAACGGAAGAAATTATTTTTGTTCACGTAAAATATTGTGTTTTTATAAATTAAGTACAGGACGGGGCCAAATATACTTCCCTGGGGTATCCCGAAAGGTAACATTTTACAGATCAGAGTTCGGCGACGCCCGTTTCGACAGATCGAGTCCGGTCATTTAGACAATATTCGAGTGATTCACGCCGGGGTCTCTTCGACTTAATAATTTAAGTTTCTGAACAAAACTAGGACAATAAATCGTATCGAACGCTTTCGCAAAATCTGGAAACGTTCCAGAGATACTCACGGCGGTCTGCGAGCGCGGCGGCGAGTTCCGCGGCGAGCAGGCCGCCGCCGACGATGGCGACGGTCTTCGTGGCGGGGTCGTCCAGCAGCGCGGCCACGCGCGCCGCGTCGCGCACCGTGTGCAGCACCAGCGAGCGCCCGGCCGCCGCCGCCGCCGCCAGCGCCGGCAGCCGCTCGGGCTCCGAGCCCGTGGCCAGCAGGCAGCGCCCGTAGCCCACCACGGCCGGCGGCCGGCCGGGCGCCTCCAGCGTGGCCGTGCGCGCGCGCAGGTCGAGGTGCGTGACGCGCCAGCCGCGCGCGAGGGCGGCGCCCGGGAGGCCGGCGCGCAGCCGCTCCACGGGCGTGTAGAAGGAGAGCGGCTCGTAGGCGAGGCTGCGGCGCTTGCCGTTCCACTGCGTGAAGGTGAGGCGCGCGGGGTCGGCGGCGGCGGCGCGCAGGTCGGGCCGCCGCCACAGCTCCTTGCTGAGCGGCGGCCGCATGTAGGGCGGCGCGCGCTCGGCGCCCGCCAGCAGCAGCGCCGCGTCGGGCCGCGCCGCCCGCAGCGCCCGCAGCGCCGCGAACGCCGCCGTGCCCGCGCCCACGATCAGGAACTCGACGCGCGCGGGCAGCTCGGCCGCCGTCGCGGGGTACAGCTCGCCCTCCTCCTCCTCGGCCCCCGCTCCCGCTCCCGCTCCCGCGCCCGCCTCCCGCTCTGCAACACACCGACCGTCAACATCGCTCCCCGCTCCGCGCTCATCGACCCCCTTCTTGTCGGCTGCGATACTCACTCTCGGACTCGACTGGTTCCTTTTCGCTGTCGCTCATTTTACGATAAAAGTAGGCCTGGAACACACAAATTAATATTTTAGATTTCTACCGTCCTGGACAGCCACACGCATCATTGAAACGCATCGCCCGATTGTAAATGGGCTAGGTGATAGCGGGCTATTTTCCGCAACTCGACGTCAATGTGAGCCTATCTTGTGTAATTTGTTAGGGCCTACGCTAGCTGACGCGGATTACCCGGAACGGACGCCCGTCGTGCGCCCGTCTAATAAGAAATTGTATGAACAGCGCTAAGTGGCGCGGGCGCTACATTTTAGATCCGCGAGCGGGCGCACGCGGCGGGCGTCCGCGTCAGCTAGCGTAGGCCCTAAGGTAAAAGTATTAATGCTCGACACCTCGACCCAGTAGATGCCGCCTCTCTTATTATAGCGTAAGATTGAAGGTGCCGTACCTTAAATGCCTAAATGGCTCTGCAAAATCTTAAAAAATGTATGTTAATCAAAGCATAAATTTGTCCATGATATTTCTGATACAGTTCTGTTAAAGAGCATAGTATTATAACCCAGGATGAAGCATCCCGATGGCTACCCTCAAATAGAGGAAGCAGACAGAGAAGAGAAATCAAACATAGCATAATTATGATTTACTAAAGATCTATGCAATAAAGGAGAATGAGAGGGTACTCACTCCCCCGAGCGAGGCGGTGAGCGCGGCGGCGGCGGCCAGCGTCCAGGCGCGGCGCGGCGGCGGCGGGGGCGGGGGGGGCGAGGGGGGCGGGGGGGGCGGCTGCGCGGGCGCGCGGGGCGGCGCCGCCGATGACGTCAGCAGCACCGTCTGACAACACATACCAGTTGCAAAGCTTTATTTGATGAATACAGGGTGTTTGGTAGCTACGTGCAAAGCTTTAAGGGGGTGATAGCCGAGGTATTTTTGAACATTTTTAGCCATATATGTCTTAGCCGAAATTTGATTTTTTTTTAAATTGAAGACTTAGGAATTTTAGGAAAATACCCTGAATTTGATAGTCACGAGTCAATATTGCCCCAATGAGCGTTAATTTAGAAACCAAATCTTTTATTTCAGATAGTTTAATGTGTATTGGACCAAATGAAATAATTTTTAAGTGTCTTTCCTGCCACAAAAACAAAATGGAGGCATTCGAAATTACTAAAAATGTCTTAGGTTCGAACAGAGACATTTTTCTGTGCCATAAAAAAAATTAAAAAAAAATCCTTGAAATGTTAACATTTTTAGAAACATGCCTGTTTATTGTTCTTTCTTTTAAGGTATCACTCATTGACATTGCTTGCTAAATCTGAGATAAAAAGTAAAAACCAAACTCAGGGAGCACTCGCTAAGAATGCACTAGTCTTGAAATTTTACTAGTAAATAACATGTGAAAAAGACAAGTCTACGTCATTTTTCTGTGCCATATTTAAAATTTCCAAATTAACGCTTATTGGGGTAATATTGACTCGTGACTATCAAATTCAGGGTATTTTCCTAAAATTTCTAAGTCTTCAATTTAAAAAAAAAATCAAATTTCGGCTAAGACATATATGGCTAAAAATGTTCAAAAATACCTCGGCTATCACCCCCTTAAAGCTTTGCACGTAGCTACCAAACACCCTGTATAACTCATTTTAAATGTTTCAAAAAGAAGTGCCATGTCATCCAGTGTGCACCATTAGTCCTATCCAAATAAAATAAGTAACACTAATAATTACCGTTTTGAATTTTCTTTTCCTTGTAGGCTTGAAAGCATATAAAAAGATTGACTAAGCATTTTATTTTTTTTCTGTTGGTGATCTATTTTTTACTATTTATTACAATAAATAAAAAATACATAAGGTTACCTGCACTGACATTGAAGTAAAGTAATTGACAGTAAGAGCGCTTGCAGACAGAGCGCGGTCTGGCGTTCCGCGTTCAGAGTTCTGCGATCTTTAGAAAGTACTGAGTCCCTTACGATAACGCACACAGCAGGCGGTTGGAACTCTCGAGCGGTCAATACACAGAACTCTGAACGCGAAACTCGGAACTCCAGACCGCTCTCTGTCTGCGCGCGCTCTTAAGTTGCTGTTCTGAAGCAGATATTTTTCATATTTCATGGGTTAAGTAACCAATGTTGTCAATTAAGAATTGAGACTTAGCAATTAAAGTGCATCTCTTACCAAAGTGTAGATTCAGCTCCTAAATGAGGGGAGTGGTGTGTACAATGTACTGACTGTCCGTTCAGGATGTATCGGTTATAAAAATGGTAAACGTAATTATGGCAAAACAGTCAACAAATTGTCAAATTGAAACAAGCTGTTGGGAGGTTCGTGTCCGTGCTCCCGAGCTCACCTGGGCGGCGCCGGCGAGCGCGTCGGGAGGCGCCGTCGCGGCGTGCGCGGCGGCTCCTGCAACAACACACACCAACACCATTCAGCATCATCACCACTACTTTTCATTACAAAGCATTTACTTAATATTAAAACACATTTTATTTTATTTATTTTATTTATTTACATGTGTCACACAGTCTGAAGATAAGAAGATAGCGCAGTGGATACTGACGAAATACTTTGAAAACATCGCGGCGAGGCGCCGCCAGCGCCTCCAGCGCCTGCCGCTCGAGGCGCAGCCCGGACAGCGCGCGCAGCATGCTGCCACTTGCCCTTGCCGATAACACCGATTAAATATTATTCTAAGCCGAGCGGATGTAATCCCTAGCCTTTAATTTCATTGCCGTACATTTGGATTAATCGATTTTTAAAAATCCGAAACAGAATCTTTAGGTTAGGCTTATGTCGACTGATGACAGTGACGGTTCTCGTCTCGCCAGTCGAGTGACAGCTGACATGTGACAGCCGAATCATTTCAAGCCGTCTGAGACATCATTATGAACGACGGAAATGGTCTGAGTGAGTTCAACTGACATTCCGATTGACGGATGTCATCTGTGCACTAATCTGTCAAGTTGTGGGCAGACAAACGAAACCGAACGAAAGCCGCAATTGTCATCGTAGAAAAGATTTTCTTATTATTGTTTTCGCATCCTACACTGTATTTTATACATATAGCGGCGGACAAAAACCGATTCCAAAATTCCTCCAGCATCGGTACCGGAGACACCATCTCTCCAATCTGCTGACTGGTAAGTAGAGGTAGCGAACGTTCTCGGTGCAATCTATCCTACGCGCCTCCATTACTGCTCAGTGCGCTCCGACCGTGATAATTCAAGCTCGAATTGGCATCAGAGACCGACTGCTAGTCTATTTTCTTTCGCTTTGGAGATATTGACATGATGATCTGCTTTTATTCGTCCACATCGGAGTCGTGACGCGATGTCGACCGCCGATGTCACAACAACACACGGCCGGTCCGGTCGTCAGCTGCGGGCTGCACACGCAACTCAAACAATATTCGATCTAGAAACACTTTTAATTAGGTACTTTCGATTCGATACCGCTGATTTTTCTGGTATTGTGGGTGGAATGGAGTTTTAAATTAATTGTTATCAAAATAAATCAGGACTTCAATTTGCAGGTATTAATTGTATTTTATTCATGGACTCGCCAAGAGTGAGGCGTTTTCAAATATGTGTACACAATTAAGGGGTTAATTAAAACAATTAAATGATTCCTTTGTGTAGCAAAAGTTACCCATATAGTTTGTATGACTAACTTTTGTTACACAAAGGACACAATTGTGATTTTGTTTTCATCAAGCCCTTAATTTCTTATTAATATTTTTTTTGAATACAACCCTGTCTGCCTCTATAAAATGTTCAGTCATTTTAAGGTGTCAACAATTGCCTTTGGTTAGAAAAAAAAAATGTATTTTTTTATATTTTTTTCTTACAGATTAGGCCAATTTAAGAAACTAATTTGAATATTTTAAAATTTGGTCGCATATTTTTTTTTAAATTTAATTTGTTAAATACCGGATATGGTTGACCAGATATACGTCATCCAGTAGCTCGAAACTCTTGATTTCCTTTGCCCATCTGCTTAGAGGAAAAATACTGTTATCTGTCATTCGTAAGTCGTCATGTTGTCAATAAGTTCCTAACCTTCTGGTTCTGAAAGTCTATTTTCCATGATAATTTTTGAAAAAATGCTTACCAGTGGAAACTCCGGTGAAAAATTTGTCAAGGCTGACACGCTCAATCTACCCAAAATGCGAAATAGGTCCATTTACATACATCAATATGATCTTCGCAGCAGTACAAGAGAGATATCCCAAAATATTCGACATTTGCAAGACAACACCAGTTCTCACGTAGATCTTCCCTAACACGGACGAATATTTTGCCGGGGCTATTCATGGAGTCATTTGAACAAATAAAACACTTTTTATAGTCCATTTTCTAAAAAATCTTCAAATAACATCATCTAACTAATTTCAAAAATGAAAATAGCCTTTTTGTTTTGTTTCCTATCCTATTGACATCAGTTAAATTTAAATGACATTTTGACAGACATTGACATTTTTTTTAAGTGAAGCGTGAGAGCAAAGGTAAAAGAAAAATGCCTTTGAACCTTTGATGATGTTATTTGAAGATCAAATGAAAGACATCAGTTTTTTTGGAATATCTCCGCTATAAGCTGTTTATTTTTAAGTCCAACTACAGAAAATGGTTGTATAACATTATTCCTCAATGATAAAAATATAAAAAAAATACAAAAAAATATTTAACCAAAGGGAATTGAATGATTGGTAAACATATATTTTTTTAAGTTCACTGTTGAACTGAGGCAAGTTAATTATGTTTTGTCATTGTATGTTTGAAGGCGCGCACGGAAAGAGTTTAAAAGATTGAATAGATTTTTAAGTTCAAGCCCATATGCCGAATTGCAAAATGTTTGTGCGGCCGATTCGCCAGTTTAGTCCACAGTTTGCACGCTTACGAGATTAATTAGTTTAGACGACCAGATGGCCTAGTGGTTAGAGAACCTGACTACGAAGCTTGAGGTCCCGGGTTCGATTCCCGTGTCGGGGCAGATATTTGTTTGAAAAATACGAATGTTTGTTCTCGGGTCTTGGGTGTTTAATATGTATTTAAGTATGTACAGTGGTGGTCATACAATTAAGAACGATTTGAAGTTTCCGATTTTTTTTTATCTAAATCATGTCATATGTCTAGTTGTGTTTCTTCTTAGAAGTAACAAGTTATGTTATAAAATAGCCACATGGATAGAGCAAACAGGATTAATAATAATAGTGTATAATTGCTAACATTTTTTTTTACAAATTTTATTTGTTCTCTATACTAATAAATTCAAATAGTAATGAAGCTGGACAAATAATTAAGAACGATTTATTAAACTGCCCGAGAGTTGTTTTATATGAAACTTAGATTAAATAAATCATATTAATGTGAAGTTGGTATAGAAAAAAAAGCAATTTAATACATTTGAACTAAAATTAATAGTTAGTAGCATGTCCACGGCTTCTAATTATGGCTTTACACCGGCGAGGCATTGAATCTATCAATTTTTGACATTTCGCAAGAGAAATAGAGTTCCATTCTTCTAAGAAAACGTCGTACAGCTCTCTCAAATTGCCACACTGTCGATTTGAAACCTTTTTCTTGACTTCGCACCAAAGATGATCTATTGGGTTAAGATCTGGGCTGTTGGCTGGCCAATCTAAGTTTGAAACTGATTGTGATGTGAGGAATTCCTTAACGGTGCGTGCAGTATGCTTTGGATCATTGTCGTGCTGGAATGTCCAAATAACCGGAAGCACGTCTTCGGCATATGGTAACATTGTTTCTTGCAGTATATTTTTGTATTGGAATTGATCCATGTTTCCTTCTATCAGCCTAACAGGTCCAACGCCATGTCCAGAAAAGCACCCCCAAATTTTCACATTTCCCCCGCCATGCTTTAATGTCACTTTTGTGTACTTTGGGTCGAATGCTTTATTCGGAGGGCGTCGCACATATCGTTTTCCATCAGAACATACCCTATTTATTTTTGTCTCGTCAGAAAAAAGAACGTTTTTCCACTGTCTGACTGTCCAGTTTTCATACCTTCTTGCAAATGCAAGTCGGGCTTGCCTATGACATCGTTTCAACATAGGCACCTTCCTTGCTATCCTTCCGTTCAACTTATTTTCTACCAAACGCCTTCGAATAGTGCGTGCAGAGATTGCTGAAGGGTTGTTTTCGCCAAAATATTCTTTTCTCAACTCATTAGACCCTTTAAAAGGATTTTGTTTTGCCAAACGAACGATATTTCGATCATCTCGACGAGATGACTTTCTCTGTCTAGGTCCACGCGGAACGTTTGAAGTAGTTTGATACGTGGAAAAATGCTTTACGGCATGGAAAACCATTGTTTTTGAACATTGCAGATGGTCGGCTATCTTTTTATACGACCAATTCTTCTCGCGAAGTTTTATTATTACTTCTCTTGTAGATTTATCACAACTTTTATTTTTCCCCATTGTTTTTATACGAAGTAATCACTTTTAAGACTTTAACAGCACGAAATGGCGCCAAAATTATACGAATAATAATCTACAACCACAGAGCCACACAGTGTTCTCTATTTAAATTTGAAAAAATAATAAACTATTCAGCGTTCTTAATTACGTGACCAGCCAGTAAGTACTAATACTAGGTTCAGATCGAATGTATAAAGTTTCTCTATTAATTTTTTAGCCAACAATGTTGCATAAATGAATGTACCGGTAGTACGGAAAAGTTTTGCAATACCGAGAGAAATAAAAAAAATACGGGCAATTAGTTATACTTGTTACTTTGAAAAAATCATCTCAATAAATAATCGTTCTTAATTATATGGCCACAACTGTATCTATCTATATAAGTATTTTTATCCGTTGCCTAGTACCCATAACACAAGCTTTACTTAGCTTACTTTGGGACTAGGTCAATTGGTGTGAAATGTCCCGTGATATTTATTTATTGCAATAATTTTCGGGTCATATCAGCACGCTGAAGCACCTTGTCGTTGCTGACTTTCTGGGTCCAGCTTATACGGAGCATGCGACGATAGCACCACATCTCAAACGCTTCTAAGCGCCGCCTGGTGACTTCCTTTATGGTCCACGATTTGCTGCCGTACATAACCACAGGCCAGTTTTTTTTGACAGAAGCGCCGTGCAGTGAGTCAGTTCATTTTTAGGTTATATTCCCAATCTAAATATTAATCCTCTTATTATCAATATCTGGTGGTGGTGTACTAATACTAATTATAATATATTGTTAATATAACGTCACATTTGGCCGTTTGGCTGAGAGCCAAAGGCCAATAATATGGAGGGAAACGAGGAGCCCCCGGATCCGGGCGGTGACAGTCCTATGAGGGGGGATACGGTTTCGCATAACAAGGCGCGAAAGCGTAACCTTAGTTCCTTGGAGCTGACATCGACCGAAAAGGTGGTTGAACCAAGAGAAAAAAGGGTGACGCAGGGTAACGATGCCGATAACGCCTCGGTCGCCGGCATATATAAACATCCTGATCTAGACGGCGGATACCGCAGGTACGGGACAGGAGACAGTGGCCCGTTTATTGTTCATATCTCCCGAGATGCAGAGTCTAGTAATTCTGGCATCTCACTTCAACCTATTAAAGTTGGCCTCGCGTTTTTTAAGGACAATATTAAAAACATCAAAAAAGATGGTATAAAATCAGTGGGTAGGAACCGTGTTTCGGTGGAATTTTTGACCGCTTTAGATGCAAACAATATAATTGAGAACCCTTGCCTAACACAACACAAATTCGTAGCTTCTATTCCTTCTTACAACGTTTCCAGGATGGGTTTAATTCGTGGCGTTCCAGTTGACTGGTCAATGGATGAATTTGTAGATGCTACGGACCTCAAAGACGGACAAGGGAAAATCCTTAAAGCCCGTCGTCTTCAGCGCAAAGTAACTCAGGAGGGAGGTCCTCCATCTTGGGTTCCAACACAGACGGTTGTAGTAACTTTTGAAGGTCAAAAACTCCCAGAAAAAGTATTTGCGTTTTACACGTCGTTGAAGGTTGAAATATACGTACTACCTACAATCCAGTGCCGTAAATGCTTGAGGTTCGGCCATATTCAGGCCCAATGCCGCTCCGATGCCCGATGCTTCAAATGCGCCCATAAACACCCCGGCGAGGGATGCAATATTGCAGCTGAGCAAGTAACCTGTCTCTACTGCTCAGGCCATCATTATGCGACAGACCAACGCTGCCCCGAGTACTGTAGACAAAAGTCAATTAAAATGGCAATGTCGGAGCACAACATCTCCTATCAAGAAGCCTCTTCTCGTTTCCCAACCGTTCGCCGACCTTATGCCGACGTCGCTAAGGTTTTGTTTGAACCAGTATCTAACTCCCCTTGGCAATCTCCCTCTTCCGCCCACTCCCTCCCCCCTACCCAATCGCCCCCTTCGGTCTCATACCGCAAAACGATAACCCGCAAACCCAGAGCTAGGACCCCCCTGACTCCCGGTTATGACCGCCAGGCCCACCAAGACATCATCTCATCCCCCCGATCCGAGGTCCCAAATGGTCATCTTTTGTCGTCCTGGCGCAAGCCAGATGAGACTCCTAATGAAGACCTCATGGAACTTTTGTTCAAGCTGCTTACTAATATAATCGCCAAATGGAGCGATTGTTTACCGCACGACGTTGCCCCTTTAATGGTATCACTAGCCGAGAAATTGTCCTTCTCCAATGGCCCTCCAGGCCAACTTCCTGCAATGGAATATTCGTAGCATTATCCCTAAAAAACCTGACTTAATCAATCTCGTTAATGAGCACTCCATCGCAGTGGCGGCCATTTCGGAGACATGGCTGAGACCGGGCTCCCGCTTCAGGATACCTGGCTTCACATGCCTCCGGGAGGACCGCGACGATGGACGCGCAGGCTGTGCGTTATTGATTAAAAGAGGCTACTCTATTTCCCATATCCCCCTCCCACCGCATTCTCATGAAATTAACGCAGTTGCGGCTAAGGTCATGGGAATAAATTTTCTATCCATCTATATCCCACACCCAAATATTAACTTAATCCCAGATCTTTCCACCATCTTGTTCTCGGTTCCTCCTCCTCTTCTCATTCTAGGGGATTTTAACAGCCACAACACTTCCTGGGGCTCATCACATTCTGACGCTTTTTCCGCTTTCCTCTTGGACTTGTTTGATGATATTAACGTCGTAGTTATCAACGACGGATCCCCCACTCACCGGGTTTACCCGGGGCAAAACCCCAACTCAGTGTTGGACTTGTCAGCTTGCTCTCCCAACCTCTCGTGTTCACTATCCTATCGGGTGCTGAGCCAGTCATTCGGAAGTGATCATTTCCCCATCATCATGTCTCAGCCAACCTCAGTTCTCCCTTCACCTGCCCCCCAACCCCTCCTCAAATTTAGAGTAGATAAAGCGGACTGGCCTAAATTTTCCTTCCATGTTGAAAAAAGTTTAAAGAATGTTGACCGTCACCGTTTAAACCCCTTCGAACAATACCAACACTTCCAATCCGTACTAATAGAAGCCGCCGATGCATCCATCCCTAAAAAAAAAAATCTTTGTAACAAAATCCCTTCGCCTCCTTGGTGGGATGCAGAATGTACGGCGGCAATAAAGGAAAGGAACAACTCTGAACGCACTTTCAATGCATCCGGCCTCTCTGAAGATTTCTTAAACTTCCAAAAAATATGTGCTCGCACAAAGCGTCTTTTGAATAAAAAAAAAAGGAAGGGTTGGAAGGGATTCTGCGAAAGCTTGAACCCGAGAACCCCGCCTTCGATGGTCTGGAAAAGCATTAAAAAATTTAGAGGCTCCTTTGAACCTGACTGCTCAGCCCCTAATAATCCCCCTTCCTGGCTGTTGGAATTTGCGGATAAATTGGCTCCCCCATCAGTCCCTGAGGAGTCATGCATAGACCCCTCTCCTCCTTCTGTCAGGCTAGGTCCTCTTGATCTGCCCTTCACATACACAGAACTTGAGTTGGCACTAGACAACCTTCGTAACAGCTCACCTGGTGAAGATGGTATTCCATATATTTTTATCCGCAAACTTAATCGCTTTTCAAAGGAATATCTTCTGAGTCTGCTTAACCTTTTTTTTGTGTCTGGTGAAGTCCCCGAGGAATGGAAGTCACAAATTATAATCCCAATCCTTAAACCAGGAAAAAACCCCCTGGATGCAAACTCCTATCGCCCAATAGCCCTTTCCTCTTCAATATGTAAAATATTTGAACATTTGATTAAGAATAGGTTGGAATGGTTCGTAGAGAAAGATAATTTGCTAGCTAATACACAGTTCGGATTTCGTAAAGGTAAAAGTACTATGGACAATTTAAGCATACTGACTTCAGACATTAGATTGGCCCTTTCAAAAAAACAACATCTTATAGGATGCTTCTTGGATATCTCCGCTGCGTACGACAATGTACTTCTCCCGGTACTCAGAGCTAAAATGCTTCAGCTGAGTATTCCTGCGAAGATAGTACATTTTGTCTGTAAACTGTTCATGGGAAGGACCATTAAAATCCGAACTGGTAATACCCTCTACCCTCCTCGTACCCTATGGCAGGGACTCCCTCAAGGCTCGGTACTCTCTCCCCTCCTCTACAATCTATATACTATGGACATTGAACACTCTGTCTCACCCTTTTGTGAAATCCTACAATATGCAGATGACTTGGTGCTGTACACCGCTACACAATCAACTGCTGAGGCAGCCTCAAGACTGAACGAGGCGATCAGTTATCTTAAGGTTTGGTTGGACGAGCAAGGTTTGGCTTTATCTCCGTCTAAAAGCTGTACAGTGACCTTCACGCGTAGTCGAATAATCCCTAACATAGACATCTGCTATGAGAGTGAGGTCATTCCTTGCAAAGACTCGGTCAAATTCCTCGGAGTGTTTTTGGATTCCAAAATGACTGGTGTCCCACACTTGGAGTACATATCTGGGAAATGCGAAAGGGGGGTGAATGTTCTCCGGGCTCTTTCTGGTGTCTGGTGGGGCGCTCACCCATACTGCCAAAAACTCGTTTATAATGCAGTAATTCGTAGCCAGATAGACTACGGCTCACTCGTAATAGAGCCTTGTAATAAATCTGCCCTTACAAAACTTGACCTTATTCAAGCTAAGTGCCTTCGTATTGCTCTGGGAGCAATGAAATCATCTCCAAAAAACGCCATGCAGGTTGAATGCTATGACCCTCCCCTCTCCCTCCGCAGACAGTATCTGGCGGACCGCTTCATTTTTAAGGCTTCTTCATTTTCAAATCATCCTCTTCTCCCCCGTTTGGAGGCCCTCTCCCAGGAAGATTCTAATAATATATATTGGGCACATAAGGAAACTCCAAGATATATCTCTTCTTACTCCAAATTAAAAAACCTTCCATCTCCTTTATTTTCCACTACCGCCAACCCTATATTCGAGGCCAGCTTTGACTCTTTAATCTATTCCCCGAATGTTATTCTTGATTTTGGCATTCACAAGGATAGTCCATCAGCTAACACCCATTTCAATAAAAAATTGGAAAAATGGCAAGACCGGCTTGCCATTTACACAGATGCTTCCAAAGTGGATTCCGATGGTTGCGTGGGCGCAGCGGTATGGATCCCCAAATACCAAATCGCTTTGACCCAAAAAATCCCAGCTCAATCATCGGTTTTTACTGGGGAGTCCATAGCAATTCTAGAGGCCATTAAATTTTCGGAATCACATAATGTTCCAAAAACTATAATTTTTACAGATGCTAAAAGCTGTTTACAAGCAATTGTAGGCAACCATTTTAAAATGAAAACTAAATTCCCAGTATTATTAAAGATTAAAGAGGCTCTAATGCGCTGTGAAATGGAAGGACTAGAAGTTACTCTTGCATGGATTCCAGGCCATTGCGGCATAGTTGGCAACGAAAAAGCGGACACGTGGGCAAAAGAGGCCATCGAAATCGGTTCCCAGGACTATAACATTATCTTTTCATCAGACTTAATGACGTGCGCTCGAACTTACTTGAGGGATTCCTGGCAGAACCAGTGGAACCTCTCCAGACATCAGAAAGGTCGTCATTATGGTAACATTCAACCGCTGATACCTCACAAACCTTGGTTCTACCGTTTCCGCTCAGCTAATAAATGGGTCACTTCTACTATTTGTCGACTCCGTCTGGGTCATGTCTGCACTCCGGTATTCCTGTCAAAAATTAGGGTGCGGGATAACTCCCTATGCGAATGCGGTCTTGACGAAGGTACCCTGGATCACATTTTTTTCAACTGCAGTAAACTAACATACTCCTTGTATGATGTGTTACCTAAGGAAGTACCGCGACCTATCAACTTCCTGTCACTTCTTTCTCTCTTGGACTCTCCCTTGCTAAAAGTTTTAATAAAATTCATACAGTGCCACAACATTAAGCTGTAGTTACTGTAGCATGCCTCTCTTATATAATATATTATGCTTCCAAACTTTTCATTCCTTTCGTGTTAGCATGCTTAACTACCATTTCCCTCCATTAAAAAAAAAAAAAAAACTTGTAATGTAAGATCGTCTTATATGTTGTCTGTGTACCGTCCATAACTCGTGTTATTTGTTCTAGGTCTCCTGTCTATTCCTTCCCCAAAATCAAAATTTCTTAAACCGAACAGTCTCCTCATGTGTGTCATGTCTTTACGTCGACATTGGCAAAATACGCCTTGCTAAAAAAGCAAGGGTGAAAGCCAAAAGAAAAAAAAAAAAAAAAAAAAAAAAACCACAGGCCAAATGTAGCAATGTAGGATCCGAGTTCTGAGTCTTAGGTTGATTTGCCGCATAATAATATGTTAATCAGAAACAGTGTAGCTATCTATTAGTGATTTTTTTTAAATCAGTCCCGAAGTTTATTTTATTTATTTTATTTTATTAGGAAAACCAACAGCTTAAAATTACTTTTACATATTAATAGTTGGGTTCACTTAATTCCATCCCGCGGGAATTTTGCATTTTAACCAGGGAAAAAGCAGCCATGTCAATCACGGATAGTGTAGCTTTCAATTGGTGAAATAATTATTAAAATCAGGCTCAAAGTTGAATTCACTTACTTCCTTCTGTTCCGCGGGAATTTTGCATTTTTACTGGAGAAAAAGCAGCATAATATGTCAATGACGGATAGTGTAGCTTTCTATTGGTGAAATAATCCTTAAAATCAGGCCCAAAATTGAATTCACTATTTCTATCCCGCGGGATTTTTGCATTTTCCTGGAGAAAAAGTAGCCTTCCATTTCATTCATTTTCGAAAGATTTGAGCTTGTTTTTTTAACGTGTGCGATGTCATACGATGCACTCGTGAAGGCGACTGAAAAGCACGTGAACTCGAAATACGATTCTCGTATTCAAATTTTGTTCACACGGAGACAGTCTATCATCAAAGGCGAGGCGATTATCGCCCGTTCTCGTGCGATATCGTACGTGTAGTTCACATGGTACTATATTTTATTTCGTACTACAATAATCGTACGGTCGAGGCGAGAAACTCGCAGCATCTAAACGGGCCTGAAGGGTGACCGGGCGACTCTCCGCAAATAAAAACTGATGAGGTCGGACGCGCGCAGGTGGCGGGAGATGATGGGCACGTGCGACGCCGGCGAGCTGGTCGCGCTCCTGGAGGGGCCCGGCGGGGGCGCCGCGCTGGCCGCGCTGTACGCCGCCGTGCGCGAGCCCTGGCTGGCGCGCGCGCTGCTGCACTACCACGCGCGCACCGGCTCCGCGCGCGCGCTCGAGCTGCTGGCGCGCGCGCCCGACCCGCACGCGCGCCATCTGCTGGACGCGCTCGCCGACGCGCTGCGCGAGCCCGCGCCCGCGCCCAACCGCCGCGCCGCCCTGCGCGCGCTGGCCGCGCTGCTGGCGCGCCGGCCCGCCTGGCTGCACCGCCTGCCCGCGCACCCGCTGCCGCGCGACCTGCTGCGCGCCGCGCGCCACGAGCCCGCGCCGCTGCCGCTGCTGCACGCGCTGCTGGCGCTCGCCGCGCTGCTGCCCGCCGCGCCCGCGCTCGCGCACGCGCACTGGCCCGAGCTGGCCGACGCGCTGCTGCGGCCCGCCGCGCTCACGCCGCCGCCCGCGCCCGCGCAGCGCGACCACCTGCTCCTGGCGCAGCTGGCGCTGTTCCGCGCGCTGTACGCCGCGCACCCCGTGTCGCTGCTGGACGCGCTGCGCGCCGAGCTGGCCGCCGCGCCGCCCGGCGCCCGCGACGCGCTGGCCCGCGCGCTGCCGCCGCTGCTGGCCTCCGTGCGGCTGCACCCCGCGCTCGTGACCGGGTCGCGGCAGCGCGAGGCCGACGCGGCCCGCCTGGCGCGCCTCGACCTGCACGACGTGGTGGCCGACGGGCGCCGGCTCGCGATGCCGCTGCCGCCGCGCGCCGAGGAGCGCGACCCTGCGCCGCCCGCCGCGCCGCCCGCGCCGCCCGCGCCCGTCCCCGGCTCGGGCGCGCACGCCGCGCGCGCCGCCGCCGCGCTGCGCCCCGGCGCCGAGCCCTGGTTCCCGCTGGCGGAGCGCTGCGGCGCGGACTCGGCGCCGCCGACGCCGCTGCCGGCGTCGCCGGACGCGGGCGAGCCGCCCGAGGCCGCGGTGGAGGCGACGCCGGAGAACACGCCGGCCGAGGAGTCGCGCGCGCAGTTCCGCTTCCCGGCGGAGTCGGGCGCCGTGCGCGCCATCGGGCGGCGCTCGCAGCCGCCGTCGCCGCTGCGCAAGGAGACGTCGCCGCTGGGCGCGGCGGGCGCGGGGGAGCCGTACGGCGGGCGGCTGACGCGCATGGCGCTGGACCGCGCCGCGCTGGAGGCGGAGGGCGCGGGGCGGCGGCGCGGGCCGGACTCGCCGGTGCCGTTCCTGGGCGCGCCGCCGCCGGCCGGGGCGCCGCTGGCCCGGCCCGAGCCGCGCGCGCCCGCGCCGCCGCCGGCGCCGGACGCGGAGGACCGGGAGGTGCTGGAGCTGACGACGCGCGCGCGCGCCGAGGACGCGTGGGCGGAGTGCGACGACGTGGCGGCGCTGGTGGCGCGCACGCGCGCGCTGGACCCGCGGGGCCGCGCGCCGGGCCCGCGCCGCGCCGGCGTGGCGCCGCCGCCGCCGCCGCCGCGCCGCGCCGCCTCGTGCGGGCCGGCGCACCGCGCGCGCACCGCGGAGGTCGCCGCGCAGACCGTGGACGTGTGGCCGGAGCCTTACGAGTTTCTTATCGCTGATTTCTACAGAAGCCTTCCGGACGACTTTTCGACAGAGGTAACAATTTTCTCTTTTTTTATTTATTTAACATGTACGATGGGCTGCAAAAGTGCATGGACAACTCGGGGCGATAATCGCGTGAGCAGTGTTTGATCGTCTAATGTTATTAAAAACCCGCGCGCGCGCGTTCATGCGATTATCGCCCCGAGATGTCCATGCACTTTTGCAGCCCACCGTACATATTGTTTTTATTTTATTTACGCGTTCCATCGATTTCCTACTTTTTAACATTACATTTACATTTACATTTGTATCAAACAGAGTGATTTTACAAAAAAAAAATGGTCAACAATGTTCACAATAACCCAAACTATATCATCCCTTAAAACCCCTAAACCCGACTGCCAAACACCCTGTATATTCGTGCGACAGCAGGGCAGACAGAACGGCTTTCTGTTACATAGCTGACTGCCCGTCCGCGGAACGACCAGTTTTAAACGTTCAAGAAGATCGGCCGGCATAGTTTACTTGGCTAGACTAGACCGTGTATGAGTTTGTATAGAAACAAGCTTTGATCAATTATAACTGTAGATCCACAGTCGCGCGCGCGAAAATGTCCGAGCCAAATGAGCGCCACTTTGATAAAAGTGGCCTTTATGTTTTTTTTTTTGTGTGTTTGTTACGCGATTACTCCCTCAATTGTGAATCGATTTTCAAAATTCTTTTTTTGTTTGAAAGAGTATACTCCTGAGGTGGTCCCATTGGCACCAAGTCAAGATCTGATCATGGGATCCTAGAGAAATCGAGGGCAACCTTCAAATTTTACAGGCAAACCTATGGTGATTTTAGCATTTTTAGCATCAAGTGAAGTATTTGCATTCAGAAAGTATCATTTGGTAAACTGGACCTGCTGAAGAAGACTGTAGATGGCCAACGGAACTCCTCAACGGGTCAAATCTTGCAAGTTAAATTTGAACCGGTTTCCAATTGAGCTGAAATTTTGCAGGCATATGTAAATTAGATGACGATGCAATATTATTATGACATGGAGCTGATCTGATGATGGAGCTGAAAGATGGCCATAGAAACTCTGTAATAAAGCGATACGACCGCATTGAGTTTGGGCTCATTTAATTTGTCTTGACGAGTACTTTGATACTAGATGGTAACTAGGATCTGAAGATGGAGTTAGAAGGTGACCATAAGAAATTCGTAATAAAACGACATAACCCCATCGAGTTTGAGCTCATTTGATTCGTCTTGAAGAGTACTCTGGTAACCAGGGTCAAAAAGTACAGTCAGCAAAGAGTGCCTGTTGTATCGCATAATGTTGATTGTTCTAAAAATTTCTGGCCAAGAATGTTTGGCATACTGTTGAAAGTCCTAAAGCATATTTGTTCGTTCTTTATTGATAACAAGAACATCGGATTACCATTGATTTAATATTGATTTGATATTAATTGACCAAAGCACGCAAGGTAGGCACGCGCCTCTATACAGAATGATTGCATCATACAATGGAGTTAAGGGAAGCCTCGATATCTACTCTTGCTCTTTGGCCTCAGCTAAAATAAGAATACGACAAACCTGAACTCCATTTATATTATAAGCATAAACATATTAATTTTTAAGTATAAAAAATGCATCCAACTTAGTAGTAGGTACATAATTGTGAAATACCCAGCTTTTTACTGTTATTTTTTTTGTTATTATTATATTTTTTTTCCTCTCTTTTTGCTACAATATTATAAATAACTGTTTACTAATTGTGCATGATGTGTCTACTGTTTTAGGATATACATGAAATGCATGAGGACTTTAAGGAACGCGATTCGTATATTTTGATGTACTATCCAGTTTGTAGACCAAATAAAAAAAAAAAAAAAAAAAAAAAAAAAAGTAGTCCTAAGAGTTGTGTAAGTCATTCACCTAAACTATAAGTAGGTATGGCACCTACAAAGAAAAGGGGGCAATAAAAAATACCTACAAACCACCTCCCGTTTAACCTGGTTAGGTTCGTTAGTTACCTTGCGCTCTTTAAAGCGGAATAGAGGGGGGGCTAAAAAAAATACTGTCAAACCGCCTCCCGTTTAACCTTACCAGATTCGTTAGTTATCTTGCGTCTCTCAGAGTTAAAATTGAAGCCTTGGTACTGGAAGGGGGGCTCGGGGGGCGGAGCCTCCCGTAATATAAAACACCTTCAATCCACCCCCTGTTTAACCTGGTTAGGTTCATTAGTTCTCTAGTATCTTACGTCACTCAGAGTGGAAAATGAAGCCCCGCTCTCCGAGGGGGGGGGGGCTCGGGGGGCGGAGCCCCCCGCAATAAAAAATATTCTTACACCACCTCCCGTTTAACCTGGTTAGATTCGTCAGTTATCTTGCGTCCCTCAGAGTGGAAATAGAAGCATCGCTACTGGAAAGGGGGCTCGGAGGGCCGAGCCCCCCGTAATAAAAAAAAACCTTTAAACCATCCTTCGTTTATCCTGGTTAGGTTAGTTAGCTACCTTGGATCCTTAGATTATTTATGCACTAGATGGAGCATAGGCGGCATGAAAACGTCCCATAAAAATATAAGCCAAAGTTGGCTTATATGTCAATTGCGTCATTCCGAATGACAGGGTTGCCAATAGTAATATGCTAAAATCCCCAAACGCATTGTCGAAATTCCCCACGGGTGGGGAATGAAAAATTATGTGGGCCGAGTGACTTAGTTTCGAGCTGTTGCGAATAGTGAATTGTAGGAAATTAATCAAGACTAGCAGAAATTTGATGTCAAATGTCGCGTATTTGTGTTCATACTTAAAATCCCCTCATTTTCCCAGAATTGAAGCTCTCCCCACACATTCGCCAATCAGCTTCGCTTTCCCCGCAGTTTTGCCGCACACATTGGCAACACTCATTTGTCATTTTCCCTTCAGTCTGCATTGTGACAGCGCGAGAAACGTTATAGAAATGACTAAATGTGTAATAAATAAATGTAATGTAACCGTGTTTCATTATTATTTTTGGAAATAAATTCTTTTTCACCACTCAAGCTCTGAAAGTAGGTTGCATTCAGCTTGAAATCCGGGATATAAATTCGATTTACATCCTTAGGGATGTAAGTAAATTTGAAAATCGAATGGTGCTTCTTTGTATTCACGAACCCCGTGGCCGCGTGCTGCGCCACGCCGCGCGCGCGCCGCCCTTGCGCTGCTGCACGTGCAGCTGCAGCGCCTCGCCGCCTGCGCACCGAGCTCAGCAAGGTGTGCAGGCGGCAAGGCGACGTGACGCCGGTGCCGGCGCGACGCGCTCTCTTACAAATGGCGTATATATTTTTAACATAACGGTTTTTCTTTATTTCCTCGCATTTATGATAAAAAGTAGTGTTCAACTCGAGTGTAAATGATCAATTACAACTTAGAACTAGAGATGCGCCGAGCACAACTTTTACCGAGTAACCGATTACCGAGTATACTCGGTTCAAAGTTTCTCAAACCGAGTACTCGGCCGAGTTACTCGGTTCTGTTTTGAGGCGCGAAAACGGGTTTAGACAGGTTCGCGCGGCGCTACCAGCCACCGCGAGCGAACGTCGCGGGGATCCCCGCCTTCTCCCCGCAAATTAGTCAGTTTTTGTTTAACGAGTAATACGCATTTGGTCCGCACATTAATTGCTTAAATATTTTAAAAACATTGGAAATAGATGATTGTGTAGTGACTGTTGACACAATGAGTATACGCAAAAGATTGCGAATCTGATTGTTTTACAAGCCCGTTTTATTTTAATACGCATGATTAATAATAATTTTATTTAGACCGAGTATACTCGGCATTTGAACCGAGTTATTCGGCCGAGTACGAGTATCAAAAAAACTGCCGAGTACACCGAGTACCGAGTAGTAAACGAGTACTCAGCCCATCTCTACTTACAACCCTTATTTATCAATCTACTATCTATTTGTATTGTAGTTATGAAGGGGTCAAAAGTGGCTCCAATTGGTTCGTGTAATATTCACACAGCGCTGCTTTGCCAGTTTCATTTCCTTGAACTTAGCTTGACACACTACAGCGTGTTTAGATTTCCCCGCGGCCGCTCAAATTTCGATTTTGCCACAGAAAAAAATGTATATAATCAGTTTTTAGTTTTATTTATTCATACTTTATTTAATTACCATTTACAGTCACTTTTACTCGCGTCCATCGGCCTCTAATATTTTTTCCCCACATTTTGGGGAATGTGAAATTAACTGGTATCATTAAGCACAACCGGAATGACGTAACGCGATCGTAATATGAAGCTGTCAAATGGATGGTGGACGTTTTGTATCGCGATGTTTGCTCCTGACGCTCCATCTAGTGCATAAATAATCTAAGCTTGGATCCCTCAAAGCGGCCCCCCGCTATAAAAATACTGATGATATGGTTCCAAAGGAAGACCAGCGTCAGCTGCATAGCCGACATCATTTTTCTTTCTTTCTTTCTTTTTTCTTTCTGATAAATCACCTCCGATTTAACCTGGTTATATTCGTCAGTTATCTTGCATTCCTCAGAGTGGAAATAGAAGCCTCGGTACCGGTAGAGGAGCTTAGGGGGCGGAGCCCCTCGTAATAAAAAAATCCTTTGAAACCACCCCCCGTTTAACCTGGTTAAGGTTAGTTACAACCATCCCACGTTTAACCTGCTTAGGTTCGTTAGTTACCTTGCGATCCTCAGATCGGAAACAGAAGCCGGGCTTCGTCTACTGGCTACGCCTACGCATCTTTTTTATACCAAAGCAACTAAAAAGCCAAAAATAAAAAATTTTAAATAAAAAATAGAACCGCCTTCAAAAACACCCAAAAAATATTATTTAAAAATTTAACCGACTATAATGAGCATTATAATATCTTTCTACTAATCTGTTTGAAGTCGGGCCTCAGCTCGAGACAGCAGGAGTGGACCTAGTAATTAAATTAATAAATAAATATCCCGGGACAATTCACACCAATCGACTTAGTCTCAAAGTAAGCAAAGCTTGTGTTATGGGTACTAGGCAACAGATAAACATACTTATATAGATAGATACATACTTAAATACATATAAAACACCCAAGACAAACATTCGTGTTTTTCATACAAATATCTGCCCCAACGCGGGGACCGAACCTGGGACCTCAAGCTTTATAGTAGTAATTTAACTTACCTACATAGATAGACCTACTATCTATTGGGCGTCTACTACTCCTGCTAGCTCGTGCTGAGGCCCGACTTCAAACAGATTAGTAGAAAGATATTATAATGCTCATTATAGTCGGTTAAATTTTTAAATAATATTTTTTGGGTGTTTTTGAAGGCGGTTCTATTTTTTTTATTTAAAATTTTTTTTTCTCAGTACGTTGCGTGAAATTGTCAAGTTTAGCTGTCAAGTGTCAACCGAAATTCGACTGTAATGAAGTAAAGACTAGGTTCAAATTTCTGTGTAGGTGATGATTTTAATTGTTATGCAAACAAATAAAAAAGTTCGGACATTTTTTGAAGGGGATTTTGTTCAGCAATGTGTATCTTCAGTTATAATTGATCAAAGGAAACAAGATATCGCTTGATTTTCGTCTTATCATATAGATCCCATTTTAAAATGCTGTAGCCTTCCTTCGTAGGAGATAAGACGCAAGCCACACAGAAGAGACGTGGTACGGGGGCGCGTCGCAGTCCGCGTCGTTTGTTCGCCGGCCGCGTCTCCGCCCCGTCTCTTCTGTTTGCTTTGGATCGCGACTATTCGCGACGCTTCTATACATTTAGTATGAAAACTGATTCAAGTGGTTGTGCGACTGACACGCGCCCCGGTCGGTCCCACGTCTCTTCTGTGTGGCTTGCACCTAAGACAAGACTCCCACACTTGTTTTGCGCAAACGCTAGGTGGTATAGGAAACCTTTCTGTACCTTTTCTATGCGGTAGAAGTTAACTCTGTATCCCGGGTACCATACCAGAGCACAGTATTCAAGCACGCTCCTGACCAAGATTTGACGGGTAAAATCGCAGATGGATCATTAAAAGTCCTGTTCAGTCTTCTAACAATAAAACTCGCCATTTAAGACGTTTTCTTTATAATCGAATCTACATAACCTCGAAAACTTCGTTCATTTTCTTATGAATTTTGAGGTCACGTATAGATCGCGACGTAATAAATATCAAATCATAAAGTTCGTCTCCGTAGACCCCATACTAGAGGCTGGTTTTTAGATTCAGGCTCATACCTATGCATACCTACATCCAGGACTCGTCACGGGCCCGATACGACATCAAAAACTCCATCCGAGCTTCCTCCGTCGAATCTACTCAGAGTTCGGCGGCAGCAATCGATAAGAGTCATTTTCTGCTCGTCGAAATAATAGTTAAATGAACGGTTCCGACGATTCGGCGGGAAAACAACTCTGTCACGTCTAATTCTTCGTGAATAATTCGCAGAGCGAGGAGCCGTCGACCCCGTGCTCGCGCCTGGACAGCTACCTGGCGTCGCTGTACTCGGGCGGGGCGGGCGCGGGGGCGGGGGCGGGCGCGGGCGCGGGGGAGGCCGGCGAGCAGCTGGCGCTGGTGCACGCGCAGCTGCTGTACGAGCGCTGGCGGCGCGAGGCGCACGCGGAGCGCAACCGCCGGCTGCTGGGCCGCTGCCGCCAGGTGCGCGCGCTCGAGCTGGGCGCCGCCGCGCTGCGCGACCAGCACCGCGCCGCCGCCGCCGAGCGCGACGCGCTGCGGGCGCGCCTCGCCCCGCCCGCGCCTCACCAGCACCCCGCGCACCCCGCGCACCCCACGCCGCGCGCCGAGCACGAGGCGCGCCTCGAGGCCGCGCTGGCCGAGGAGCGCTGCGCGCGCGCCCGCGCCGAGGCCGCGCTGCGCGAGGAGCGCAGCGCGCGCGCCGCCGACCGCGCCGAGCTGACGCGCGCGCGCGGCTCGTCCTTCGACGCGGCGCGGCACGTGGAGGCGCTGGCGCGGGCCGCGCTGGCGGGCTCGCGGCGCGCGGAGCAGGCGCGGCGGCTGCGGCGCGAGCTGCTGGTGCTGGCGGAGCGCGAGGCGCGGCTGGCGGCGGCGGCGGCGGCGGGCGCGCGCGCGGAGGCGGCGGCGGCGGCGGGCGCCCGGGAGCTGCGGCTGGCGGCGGAGCGGCTGGCGGCGGCGCGCGCGGACGCGGAGGCGGCGCACGCGCGCGCGGACGCCCACGGCGCGCGCGCGGCCGAGCTGGAGGCGGCGCTGGCGGCGCGCGAGGCGCTGGTGGCCGAGCTGCGGCGCGCGGTGCGGGCGGCGCACGAGGAGGCCGACGCGCGCACGCGCGCGCAGCAGGACAAGTACGACGCGCTGCGGCGCGTGGCGCGCGCGGCCGAGGCGGCGCAGCTGGCCCGGCTGGCGGCCGCGCCCGCGCAGCCCGCCCGCCCGGCCGCGCCCGCGCAGCCCGAGCCGCGGTAACGCGCCGCCGGGGACCGCGAGGGACCGCCCGTCGCGTGCCGACGGCGTGCGACCGGATACTGACTGAGGAAGCCCGTTTCGGTGGATATGATAGTTGCGACCGCTGACGAGGGTTCGCCCGCGTTTCGCCGCGTTCCCTGTATTTGTTTTCGTGTGCGTTTCCCCGCAGCGGCCCCGCCCGCGCTCGCGTCGGCGGCTGCCGGCCGTGGGTGTGTAGTGCGTCGTGTGAGGTCTGTGTATGTTTGTATCGAGCCGCTTGTCGCGTGTCGCGGGCGGCGGCCCGCGTCCCCCATCCCCGCCCCGACCGTCGCGCCGCCGCACCGACGCCCGATGAATTTACTTTAACGATGTAGTCCATTACGTTCAGATTATTTTGTAATTGTTAATAAATATTATATTGTAATAATAATACAGAATGGTACCTACCTTTGTTGTTTTATTACGCCGTTGTTGATCAGAGCTGCTTCAGATGCGACAGAGGACGGTCGACGGTGTCCGGCAAGTTGCCAGAAGACGCACGAATGAAACGCCACAATTGCCGAGTCTTCCGAGCGCTATTGCTCGCCCTAGTTGTGGTCCTGTGGCTTTACTGTGTATATTGTCTAACGCTCTCGGAATCGTTTTCACCACTTTTTCTGTCGCACGGTGACAATGACTATAGAAAGAGATGGCGAATGCGATCGCGAACGCCTGCGCGTTAGACGGTAAAGACTAAAGACAACCTAATGTACCTATTCTTATAAATAAATGTTCGTCCGCAATCCCACTTCGTCAACATTCCTAGCCGATTTTAATGTGGTTTTCGCTATCACTTAGCTTAATTCTCAGGGAAGATTTCATTTTGTAATTTAGGTATTCATTGCATGTTAAGAAAAATACTTGTCAAGCACGATGCGGGTCAATACTATTCAGGCACACTACCTATTTTGTTACGAAATGAAAATGTGGACGAGATGGGAATGTTGACAAGATAGGAAGTGGACGAGTTGGGAAGTTTGCAATCGACAAGAGGACTTTAGATGACTAGATGCGATTTACAGTCGAGGAAACTGAATTCGGTACCAGGATGGAATCTTTTTGTTGCAAATGTCATGTTGACATTCCCTACATTTGCCAAAGATACAAGCTAAAATATCATCGGGTGATTACCTTGGATTGATTAATCCAACTTAATACTTTTATATTTCTGTTGCATAATAAAGTAGTACTTACCAGTAAAAATAAAGAAACGACTACATGTGGCAAAATACACCTAAGCACTCATCATCAGTCTATGTTCGTCCACTGCTGGATATAGGCCTCTCCCATGGCACGCCACTGAGCACGATCCTCGGCCACTCTCATCCAGCTCTTGCCAGCCGCCCTACGAAGATCATCGCTCCACCGAGTCTGAGGACGTCCTACGCTACGTTTGCCGATCCGTGGTCTCCACTCAAGAACTCTTCTATCCCAACGGTTATCGGTTCTTCGGGTTATATGGCCTGCCCATTGCCACTTCAGCGTGCTAATGCGGTGGGCTCAAGGGCGTAGCTAGGATTTTGTTAAGGGGGGGGCACGCGTAAACAAACCAAGAATATTATATCTAAGGTAAATGCTGCATGAGCAACGGGGCAGGTTACGTTAAAAATGGTATGGTAGGTACGGTTTGTGAGTATTCCTGCATCTTCTAGGGGGGGGGGGGGGCACCTGCCCCCCCCTGCCCGTACCTCGCTACGCCCTTGGGTGGGCTATGTCGATAACTTTGGTTCTCTGTCGGATCACTTCGTTACGAAACATAGACATGAACATGGATTCTCACTGTAGGGCTGGTCCACAAATTTAAAGTTGCTCAACGTGCTATGGAAAGGGCTATGCTCGGAGTTTCTCTAAACGATCGAATTCACCTAAGCACTAATAATTAGTAAATTTTACTAGTTTTGCTTTACGAAGCTGAAAATAAGTCAATACTTATATGCACATTTTCAGTTTTCGCTGTTGTTCACATTTTCCACAATATGTCATATTCAAATTGCCGCCTAAAAGTTTATTTTTATTAAAAAAAAAACATGACGGGCGAAAGTTTCACCCATTCAGCCAAGGAATTAACTTTTCTTGTGATTTTTATAGAATCTAATTTACTGACATTGGCAAACCAATAAAAAAATAGACAAGACGGCCTGTGTTTAAGATTCTTGGCGTAGGCTTATTTTTAACTCTTCTGACGCTTGCCTTCGCTTTCACCATCTCTTTCTGTCATCATTGTCTCCTGGGCCCCAATTGCTATCAAAACTAAGTACCTACAACTTATATTACATGCAGAACTCCCTTTCTAGGTAGTTAATATAACTGAAGCGAGAGTTCCGCTTGTAATATTAGTTGTACTTTGTTATGCAATTGGGCCCTGCTGTCCTAGTAAGATCTAGTTAGGAACCTAATTTTATACCTAACAATATTAACCTCTGATATGTTCAGTCAGACACAGATATGTTCCAAATTTAAGGCTATATTTTCACCCGACTGTCGAAGGAGGGTTATTTTCTATTTAACAAGCTTTTTATTTAACTTCTAATGTACTAAACTTATGTAGGTACCCCATTTGTTGTTGTTTGACCCATTTTCAGTGGTCGGATTCTCTTGAAATTTGGTATACCTACTTATGTAAGTTGGATGACAATGCAAGTACGTACTTACAGTCAACCAAAAGTATAGGTAACGCCACCAGAGTTGAGGCCACGCACACAACCACATCTCTTGTAATGACAGCGGGATTTTGACGTTGTGTTGTCGTAAACGTCAACACAACGTCAAAATCCCGCTGTCATTACATGAGATGTGGTTGTGTGCGTGGCCTCAACTCTGGTGGCGTTACCTCTACAGACAGCGAGAAAGCTTGCATTTAAAATGAAATATAACAAAACATTTTTATTTTAATCTGTACAATTGGAAGGTATTATTTGAAACAAATTAGACTTGAATCTTACTTGAATGCCGTTTTTTTTACGCTTGACGTACGAGGGGTTAATCACGCTCAGCTCGACAGCTATCAGGAGGGGGATATGGCGGTAGGGATAGATGGAACAGGGGGAAAAATCAAGGTTCTTCCTTACCAAGGCTCTACCATTGTCGTGTATCATTAATTCCCAAAAATGGCTTATTCCGACTGATATGGACTCCCTCGCTTATCAAATCCCATATTTCCAAGAGTAGTCTTAAGGCAACGAGAAAGTTCTTGTTTACTTATTTATTTTAGCCTTATCGCACAAATACCCATTTGTTTAGTACCTTCATCAGAAAATACTAACTTGCTAAACTAACCTGCTAACTACTTATTTTAGCGGTTTTCAGGTATGGCTACCGTGACGGCCAAATCATGAAGGAATTTATTAAAATGTTTTAGTAATATTGCCTGAGCGCAATATGTAGGTATAGCTTGTCTAATTTAAAATGACGCGCCCCACCACCGCATTTGACATACAGGATTTGACATCCTGTATGTCAAAATGCGGTGGTGGGGCGCGTCATTTTAAATTAGACAAGCTCTAGTCGTAGTACTAGCTAGTGGAATATACATACAATATTTAAATGAAACACAGCCGTATATATTAATCTGTATAATTATCCACATACGGACATCGCACAATAGTATATTTGGTAAAAATATTCACAACGTAATATAAATAGTTAAAATATCAACAAACGCTTATTTACAATATACAAAATATACAGACGTACAAAAGAATCAACAACTTAACATAGTAGGTACGCGAGATATGGTAAGTCGGCGCCGGGATACTACGAAACACAGAGTTCGTATAGTGCCGTCCCTTTCGCTCTTCAGTTTAAGACTATAATGCTACGGCTACACATATCGCGATAACGCGAATATTCGCATTATCGCGATGTATGTAGCCGAATATTCGCGAATACTTCGCCCGAAGCCGCAGACCCTTCGCCCCGCTGTAGGGAAATTTGCGCGCATCAAAGGCTGCTATACTAAACTAAACTCTGCGGCATCGCTCTCTACAGCAGTGTGGCTGCACATTCGCCGTAGGACGCGAAGTTCGAATATCGTAGTATGGGGCCGGGTCGGGTGTTGCCTGCGGGGGCGCGGGGTGCGGGGTGCGGGGTGCGGGGCGCGCTCAGGGCAGCGGCTCGACGTAGTTCTCGGGCACCAGGCCGCTCTTGCCGTTGAGCGTGCCGCGCAGCCAGCCGGGCTCGGCGCTGGGCGCCACGTTGGTGATGATCTGGTTGGGCTCGAAGGACAGCTCGCCCTCGCTCTCGCCCAGGCACGCGTACAGCGTGCGCACGCGCCTGCGGAACGACACACGTCAGCACACAACGCACACACACACAGAGCGACCTATAGGTACTTCGTTTTTTTTTAGCATTAGAAAGAAGGTAAGCGATCTTGACGTCTTTCTATTGAAATATACTTTAGAAAAATAAAATAAATTACAGCAAATATTTAATGTAACAATTAACAAGGACATATGGTTATTTACATTCTTTTGGTTTCATGTATTAGCAAGGATGATATAGACTGGATTAGCAATCGCCATAGTACAGATCGGCCGCAGAAAATAGTTCGATTATTAAATCTAGATGGCGCTGACATATAGCCCGAGGGTGTGAAAGCAAAACAATAAGAATACAGACATTTCATATTACTGCAAAACTATTATTATGCAATATTTATGTAAAATAATACATTTGTAGTAATATGAAACATCTGTAGTCTTATTGTTTTGCTTTCAATGCCTCGGGCTATATTTCAGCGCCGTCTAGATTTAATAATCAAACTATTTCACTGCGGAAGATCTGTACTATGTCGATTGCTAATCCAGTCTATATCATCCTTGGTAATAGTTATTATTTTATTAAAAGCGTTTTTTCAATAAGAAGGCTCCCCAAAGATTGTTTACCTTATTTCTAATGCTAAAAAAACGAATAGCATTGGGAACTTTATCACGGCGGCAGAGCTCGCCTTACGAGACCTTGAAGGGGCTACGTCCAAATCTGAAGTTCGTATCGTACCATCCCTCTCACTCTCCCATCAGACACTATCCACGTGAGTGGGACGCCACGATACGAAGTTCAAATTTCGTAGTATTAGGCCAGTATGGAAATTTTTTGGTGAGCTCTCACCTATGTGGCCCTTATGAACAGCTCACCAAATTCTCAATTCACCACATTCTCAGGTCACCTAATTCTGTTCTCACCGTACTCTCAGCTGTCCCCGTTTTCATCTCACCACGCTCGCAGCTTGCCAGATCGTAAATGTATGGTCATCATCATTTACTCCATTTCGTAGTATGACAAGAAGCCTCATTATCTGAGATATTCTGGTGATCCCGAAAACCGTCAGTCTAAACAATACTCCGACCGACTAAAACTCTGGATCGCTAAATTTTACTAATTTTTGAATTATTAAGTATTTGAAATCGTTACTGGTTTATCCTGGTTCTATCAAATTACAATTATTGGCGAAATATAGGTACTAAAATACCTCTCTCATTGCAATATTATAACACTGTACATTTTTGAGAGTACTGTAGGCAAAGCTCTATACCGCTGGCCAGTGGTAAATGTTGTCCAACTGGCAGGTTAGTTTAATGTTATTATGTATAAAATTTGTAAATAATTCTAGAACTTGATTTTAAATGAAATAGAGTTGTCTGCGGTATACGAGCCAGGGCAGATTGCTCCGAACAGCCAAAGGTGCTGGACCTAAGTTTGTAACACGTAGTTATACTGATCTCAAGGAATAAACCCACGTATGAAGATACATATCTATCTTATTATTTATTGAAGTTTAGCATCACGCGCGTATCCCCGTACTAGTTCTACCTAAACTCGAGCTCAGTCCCACAGTACTTAGAACTAAAAGCATGGTGAGATGAGAATGTGCTCACCTTAGAGCATGGTGTGTTGAGAACTTGGTGAACTTCGAGTATTTGATGACCTGAGCACGTGGCGAGATGACAATGTGGTCAGCCGAGAGCATAGTGAGATGAGAATTAACTGAGAATGTGGTGAATTGAGAATTCGGTGAGTCGTTCATAAGGGCTATGGGGCTTGTAATTTTCGAGATCCAGCGATCGAAATAGCAAATTTCATGGGTGAATCAACTCTTTCCTGCTACCCGTTGCTACGGTTACACAAATTTTGTCTCATGGACAACTGGGGACTGAGTAAAAAGCACGAAAAAGTTGAATCACCCCCATCCAAATCCGTTCAGCTGTTTTCATCATTTCAGCCGAAAGACGTCCACCGCTGAACATAGCTATTGTTTTTCATCTGTTTTAGCGTGAAATAATAAAAACTCACCCCCTCACACTTTTGCATTCAAAATTGATAGGATTGGTGGATTATTTTTTCGTGTTATTTCGCACAACCGCGGTGGAGATTTAGCGTAGCGCAACCTTTACGGAAGCATAATCTTTTTGAGAGTGGTCATTGGCGGTAGGTAGTGGTGCGTGCGACACGTTGGACTGATGCCTTTAGGAGGACATCTGGCAGCGGGTAGATGAGGGAAGCCCAGGATCGCGAATGTCGGCGCAATATGAGGGAGGCCTCCGTCCAGCAGTGGGCGGACAATGGCTGTAGATAGACAGTGGTGTGCTGTGTACCTGTAGGGGTGCGTGTAGAGGCGCGCGAGCAGCGGCGCGTGCGCGTGCGCGGGGGGCGGCGCGTGCGGGGGCGGCGCGGGGGCGGGCGCGGGCGCGGGCGGGGGGGACGCCGAGCACGACGACACCGACTCGGCCGAGCTGCTGCTGGACCGGCCTGCGCCTGCGCACGAACACACGTTACACACATATGCACACATAGCATCACAGGACTCGACATTTGATGTTTGTAACTTGCAATGTTAGCAAGTTGTTTTCAAATGTGATCGGATTAACGTCATAAGTCCCAGCGTACATCTACTTTATACGTAAAGTACATAATTCCAAGAATTTCAACCCGCTCTGGGTCCCTGTGCAAACTCCTCCGAGCCTCATTTTGAGAGGTCAGTGCTCTGCATTTAGCCGAACGTACAAAGGCCCCGAGATGATGATTATGTGGAAGGAATACAATATTTTAAACGAAATCATCATCATCATCGATATTCTAAAGATCGAATTAAAAACACGTTTCTTGTATGACGACCCCCTTTGTACAGTCCAGCTATTACGGCTCAAGACGTAGAACTTTGTGACTGGCAGTCGGACAGACAGCGGATTCTCAGTCTCAGTAATAGACACCCTTTGGATTCGGAACACTAACAATTGTTTCGATTGATTTGTAAGTATAATCTACTAAGGGCTATATCTCACCGGCGACACAACCAGTCTCTGCCACCAACAAAATGTATACTATACAGCTCTATGGAGGGTATCTCACCTGGCATCCACTTGGTTGGTTGCGCCACCACTAATTAGTATGGCGCTGTATGCTATCTCACTCACTCGGCTGCCAGTCGCGCCACCAGCGACGCTCCCGCAGCATCAGCATAATTATCTCATCGGCGTCCATTTTGTGACTGCGGTGAATCCGGTGTCTCTATTGGTGGCTCGGTTTGGAAGCTAGTTTGGTAGCTAGGCACCACGGCTGCGCGACTGGTCGCGGCCGCGGTGTCCCGGTGAGATATAGCCCTATGGTGTGGGGGTGGATGGGTCTGTACGCACCTCTGAGCGCCAGCAGCGCGGGCGGCGCGGGGGGTGCGGGGGGCGGGGGCCCGAAGTGCTGCAGCAGCTGGTGGTGGTGCGGCGAGTAGCGCGCGCCCGCGCCCCCCGCGCCGCCCGCGCCCCCCCCCGGCCCGCCCGGCGGCGACAGGCTCGCCAGCGGCGCGACGCCCACGCTCTGAAACAACACACGACCGGTGTTACGTATACACACACACATCATCTACCTCGCGACCGATCTGCCATGTGTAGTCGACTGAGTAAATGCTTTGCCATTTTTTTGTTAAAGAAAGAAAATACATTTATTTGCAACATCACAAGACACATGATCAATATTTTTACAAAACAAAAGACAACACTAATGCTAAAGATAGAATGCGTCATTGCGGTTCCAAATCGGACACTGGCTCAGCATAATGCTGAGGCGTTTAAAGCACCACAGCGGGGAACCTATCGATGTTTAGAAACTCCTTTACTCGAATTTCATTTATCCGAAAACGGTACTCCGACTTTTTAAAATCCATATGTTTTGTTTTTCCACAACTTCACAATGCCACGGATTCATTTAATCACAGTTTTATTTGCCAAAAAATTCAAAATTCCGAATTACAATAATCCATTTTTTTATTTGCCAACCTAATCAGTTGCCATATTTTCATAATCTAAAAGTAATGAAAAGCCGAAAGTAAGTTTTTATTATCTACCTAACCTAACATCAGACTAAGACAACATTGCTTTATTTTTAGCGAGCGAGCGAAGCGAGCGAGCAAGACGGTTCGGAGCGGAAGCGACTCGGATAGATTAGGTTCAAAGGCTAATGCGGGAGCGTAGCGGAGCGAAGCTCCCGCATTAGCCTTTGGTGTTAGTTACTTTTTTTATAACCACCTACAAAACCCCCTACCCACATAGCAAACTCAATAAAATATTTGGGCAACATTAAACAACAAAATGAATATTACGCTCCACACATAATTTGTATGGTCGCCTTTTGTACCCCTGACCTTTGCGGAATAATATTTGGCAAATGATCCTACGGAATTTCATGCAGTTGGATTTTGAATCATTTGGCAAATAAAAAAATGGATTTTAAAACATTTTGCAAAAGAAAATATGGTAAATAAAATTTCGGACAAACAATAATTTGGAAAATGAAAAAAAGGAGTTTCGTTTTCGGAATTTTAATATTCGGAAATGAGCTTTTCGAGAATATGATAGGTAACCACCACCACAGCGCTGATTTTCAGCCAGCACCGTACGCTACGTACCGGATCGCTGTTTAGATAGATAAACAGACATAGCAGTTCCTACATCATAGTAAAAATAATAAGGATGATTGTCACATTAACTTATAAGAAAAAATGGCCTTTGATGTTTTAAACCGTACAACTGCCTTTGAACCTTAGGGTGGTAAAGTAATTTCTTGGTCGACTATACAGAGCTCGGACAAATCATCGCAAACAAATATGTCAATAGGACAAGTCGTCATACATATGTATATGATTATCATTGTTTATAATTTCAGGACTACCCTGTAGAACCATATAGGTTAAATTAGGTTAGTTTTATAACAATTCTGATGTGCTTACAGTTTCACAAAAAAAAATCGTTCACCCATAGAAACAATTGGGAAATTAATAATTTAGAAAAAAATATTTTCGGTGAAAAATTAGGGAACCAAAATATAATAAGCATATTGGACGAGTAATTATGTACAGTCGGTTCCCTAACATAAGTATCCACTTTTCTATGCAGTTAGTATGGAAAAGTGGATACTTAAGTTAGGGAACCGACCGTACTTACACACTACGGTCTATTACGTCTCTTTTCATTTCCAAATAGTAATTATTTCCCGATGATCAGTGTACTAGGGCAGTTATTAAAATGTTAGGTTATTAAAGTATTGCGGGTGTCCACGGGCGGCGATGATTGCTTCCCATCAAATGACTAGCAAGCTCGTTTGCCCCCCTTTCATATAAAATATCAAGCAGCTCAAGTGGAGCGCGTAGATATTGTTTCGAGTGTATTTAGGCCGTTTACAACGCTCGTTTAAGTCATCTCCTGGTGGAGGCCGAGCGGCTGGATGGTCACCGAAGCCCCCGAGGGACGGTCTTGGTTCCGAGGCGGAGGTACTCACACAGTCGGCACGGGTCAGCAGCGCGGAAGACAGCGGCGCGGGAGACGCCCTGCAACAACCAAATATCCTCGTTACTTCACGACACCTTGAGGTCGTCTTATTGGGTAATTGGAGGGTGAAACTAATCACTCATAAAAAAAAACAACAAAGCTGATCGTCACACTGGCTTGTAAATGATGATATTAATCGTTAATGTTTTAAGCCGCGCAATTGATACTAAACCTTACTAAGTAGGTACACATCATTCTCAAATATTTCTAAGAAACGGGGGTAGCAAGTTTTTGTTAAAAATTTCATTTTCAATGCAAGCTTTTTCGCTGACTGTACTTTTTGTTGACTGTACTTGCATTGTCATCCAACCTAAGCACTTATACAAAATTTCAAGTAAATCCGACCTAGGGCATCGAGCCCGGGTTTACCCGGTCCGGAAAAAACCGGGTTTTCCCGGTTCCGAGGGTTACAAAAAAACCCGGGTTTAATTTTTAAAACTCGGGTTTTTCGGGTACTTTTAATACTTTTCTTTTTGTTATTTATTAAGTATAAACCACTTCGAATGCAATAATAAATGGAATAATAACACGCTCTGATAAATTATTACGTAAAAAAAAGCTTAGTTGCTACGTTCCTACTAGGTTCCTAGACTGTCACAAGTAAACGTATTCGATGCGACGGCGCGGGCGGTGTGAGTGAACGTGAGGAGTGTTATTTGTAGTGTTCGGTGACGCTCTTTCTAGGTGAGTATCTCTCAATTAATTTTGTTATTCACTGTGAGGGTAGAAATGGCACTCTTCAAGAATGGCGGTACGCGACAGCGCGGCAGCGAGGGCGTTACCTATCGCTGGTATATGAACATTTAAAAACCATTCCACCTACTAGTGCCGAGCCGGAGCATATATTTTCTTCGGCTGGAATTGTCGGCAATAGATTGCGCTCGTCTTTGAGTGACAAAACTTTGGATGCCCTAATTTTTTTACGTTCATATTACTTAAGTAAAAAGAAAAACTAATAATTCAGTTCAGATTTCTGTCATTTTTTTTGTTACGTTACGTACGATATATTATTATTATCCAAAACGGATATTAATTATTATAAAGAAGAGTTTTATTAATGTTTACAGTAATTGGTGATTATTGTGATACTAAAAAAATGTCTAAAAAAATCTATCATCATCATCAGCCTACGTTCGTCCACTGCTGGACATAGGCCTCTCCCATGGCACGCCATTGAGCACGATCCTCGGCCACTCTCATCCAGCTCATGCCAGCCGCCTTGCGAAGATCATCGCTCCACCGAGTCTGAGGTCGTCCCACGCTACGTTTGCCGATCTGTGGTCTCCACTCAAGAACTCGTCTACCCCAACGGTTATCGGTTCTTCGGGTTATATGGCCTGCCCATTGCCACTTCAGCGTGCTAATGCGGTGGGCTATGTCGATAAGTTTGGTTCTCTGTCGGATCACTTCGTTACGAATTCGATCTTTCAGAGAAACTCCGAGCATAACCCTTTCCATAGCACGTTGAGCAACTTTAAATTTGTGGACCAGCCCTACAGTGAGTGTCCACGTTTCGGCACCGTATGTCATGACGGGTAGGACGCACTGATTGAAGACTTTCGTAATTAGACTCTGTGGAATTGGCGACGTGAAGACTTGACGCAGTTTCCCATACGCTGCCCATCCCAGTTGTATTCTTCTGTTGGCCTCTTTCTCGAAGTTGTTTTTACCCAACTGCATAGTTTGCCCGAGGTAAACATACTCCTTAACAACCTCGAGAATATTGCCTTGAACTGCAATTGGTTCCGGACTTACATGTTCATTGAACATAACATAACCTTGGTTTTATCCAGGTTCATCCGAAGACCAACGCGTTGAGAAGAATCAGCTAGGCCATTCAACATATGTTGCAAATCTTGCAGCGTTTTCGCCACGATGGCGATATCATCTGCAAATCGCAAGTGTGAGAGGTACTCGCCATTTATGTTAACACCCCTTCCAGTCCAGCGTCTTGAACACATCCTCCAATGCATTTGTGAACAATTTGGGGGATATAATGTCCCCTTGTCTCACACCACGATGCAAGGGGATAGGTTCAGACTGCCGATTCTGGACTTGGACGGCCATAGTAGCGGCGTTGTACAGACCTCTCAACACTTGGATGTATCGCCAATCGACTTGGCATCGCTGCAAAGATTCCAGAACAGACCAGATCTCGATCGAGTCAAAGGCCTTTTCATAGTCCACAAACGTTAAGCACAGGGGCCGATTATACTCTTCGGTCTTCTGTATAATCTGCCGCACTGTATGGATATGGTCTATGGTGCCGTATCCCGATCGAAACCCGGCCTGTTCGGGGGGCTGGAACTCGTCGAGCCTTCGCGCAAGACGGTTCGTGATGACTCTCGAAACCAGCTTGGCTTGTGGTCCTTCCAAAGAGTTTTATCACCCTTTTTGAAAAACAACACGGCAACACTCTTACTCCACGCCTCTGGAGTTCTCCCATCAAAAAGAACAGTATTAAAAATATTCTGGAGCTCCTTCATTAAGGTTTACCACTAGATTTCAGAAGCTCAGTCGTAATACCGTCTTCTCCAGGGGATTTTCCATTTTTAAGCTGTCTGAGAGCAATCGCGATTTCGTCCAGGCTGATTTCTGGCAAGTCTTCCGTAAAGTGGCGTGTTAATGCAGCTCTGGACTCCTCATTTTCGGGATCAGGTTGAAATGCATGCGTAGCGTATAACTGGCTGTAGAAGTTTTCAATTTCCGAAAGAATCCCAGACCTGGAAGAAACAACTACTCCATCCGTAGAGGTCAGCTTCGTCAGATGACTTCTTCCAAGAGATTTGACAAAAACCTTTGATCCCCGATTTTGCTCGATCGCTCGTTCTATTGAACGGGTGTTGGAGCATCGGAGATCGTATCTTACAAGTTTGCCAATTCTCCTGTTTAGAGCATGTCGTTCTGACGAAGTAACTGGTGGGTGTTCACGTCGTTCCTCCATGAGCCTGAGTGTTTCTTCCGAAAGCTTCGACTTCCTGCCTTTACGCCGCAATTCGCAAAATCTCACACCTTCCTCCCTGAGGATTACAACAACATTCTCGAGGGCCCGGTCAATGTCAACGCTATTTGTGGTTTCCAAAGCAGCGAATCGGTTCTCCAGATTAGACTGGAACTTTTCAGATCCGATTATAGTTTGGAGCAGAGTTGGTCGGAGCCTGGATTTCATCAAACGGACACGTTCAAGCTTAAAATCGATATTCAGATTAAAAAAATCTATATGACTTTTAAAATATTAGAACTGTTTTTGTAAAAACACTGTTTAAACATTTCATTTCAGTTTCTTGTATTTTTAAAAATTATAACAAAAAGATCGAAAAGCTCGAAAAAACCGGTCTACCCGGGTTTTGATTACTCTTAGACCCGAAAACCCGGGTTTTCAAAATTGAACCGAGTTTCGATGCCCTAATCCGACCACTGGAAGTGGGTCAAATTCAACTTCCAAGATTTGACCCGTACATACATAATTACATACATTGCAAGTTAGTAAAAAGCTATTATCGGATAAGGATTAACAAATACGCAAAAATCCGCATCAAACTTTAAACAGCTGACCAATGTTTACACACCGCAAACCACTAACACTGGGGCCTATACGCATAACACAACATAACTAATGAAATACAGACCCGGCGATCACGAATCCGGAGAGGCAGATGATCATAGTAAAGGTCTATTGTCTATCACAGTCACAGAACACTTTAAACACGAAGTATCTATGCAACCCACGCGGGAGGAGAGTGGTGGTTGAGGGTGCGGCAAGCACTGAGCCCGGGACGGCGCCGCGCCCGTACTTATGCGGCGCGCGGCGCTGGGATTGGCGCGCGCGGACAGCTGCCACTGTGAGCGGGAGGGGGGGCACGTGGCACCTGCCACCTGCGCCACGGACCATGGCCACCGAAGCGTTAGGGCTTCTAGGGACAGGTCGAAACTCGTCTACTTTCGCCCTTTCCTAGATGTTCGTTCACCTTGTTAGTTATGGCGACTCAGGAACCTATGATCTGATTTGAAACTTTTTAAATAGGTATAGCCAAGGCCAGTAAATAGAACTAGTAGAAATCATACTTTGGTTTAATTTCAACTGAAGTATGTGAATCGACAACTTCCTGCAACTTTTCGTCACGTCGTTTCGATAACAATGATCGCCTAGGTACAGTCAGCCTCAGAAGTCGCTAAGCACTTTAGTACTTTGTCGTAACGTAATAACCAGTTATACTGTGAAGTTTGAAAATGTCACGTTAGTGATATTGACAAAGTGTTCAGCGACTTCTGAGGCCGTCTGTAAGTACTTCTAGAAACTTTCTGTGCCCCGTTAGTAACTTTTTTAAACAGCTATTCATTTGAAAAGTTTTTTTTTGTTGAGTTCAGTCACATCACAAATTTTATCACAAGTGGTGGGATTGATAATGAAATTTGGTACACGCACACATGTAGATTGGACGACAAGGCAAGTCCAGTAAACAAAAATTACGGCCATCAAAAAGCCTGTATTAAAAATAACATTTTTTAATGCTAACTTATTGACCTTCAAAAGAGCTTTTCATATTCATTCATATGCAATATCTACAACATAATAAAGTTTGAAGATATCTTAACTTTGATTACGTTTTTCCTGCTTCCCATTAAACGAAGTTGACGCTTAAAAAAAAAAACCGCGACGCAAATCGTTAGTTCGATGCGTGTAACAAGTATCTTGCCAAAGCGGCCGTAACCAGCGGTGCTCATTGGGATCAAACCACCGCCGATGCAGCCTCAAAGGATTTTTCTTAACATTTTTTCATACGGTAACTCTACCGACTCCCTCAGCGTTTTATTTTTCCAGTTTGGGATAGGATACATTTAATTAATTTAGTAAGTAACTACATCGATCACACAATATAACTCGAACGAAACATTTGTAAATGGGTGGAGACCAAACTACCAGAAAAAAGTTAAAGTTGGACCACGCTAACGCTAAACGCGCGAAGTCATGGCCGAGCCGTAAAGCCTAGTTAACTGAATGAAAATGGAATTGTATGGTCAATTTTCGTGTAACAACGGACAACATCCATACAAATTTCAGCTACGTCGTTAAGATGTCCTACTTTTTCAACTCCCCCAAATACGATACATATTTAAATTAACAATTTGCAGCACACCAGATGACGGATGCGTGCCCGTGGCGAGCCTTCGGCTCAAAAGCGATTCTGGAAAGTGACATATGAAATAAGAAGCGCAGCTTGCGTTTATCACGCAGCGCAATAAGGACCTTATACGCCTGCGGTTACGGTTCACTTCGCAGCGGCGAGCGGCAGGCTGTCATTAGCCGGGATGCGCGTGCGCCAGGTGCCGGCGCAAAAACTCGTCTTTCTTGAAAGCCCTCCCTCCTCCCTTGCTCCGCGATTATAATTGACAAAAGCTTTTTTTGCCTACTCCGGGGTCCTTTAGTCAAATGAATCCTGATAACAGGATTTATTTCAATATAAGATCCCGTACGCGAAGTAAAGGTCCACGACGCATGTTAAAAAGAAATCACACGTTTATTTTGTAGATAGGTATCACTTTAAAGTCAACGGTTCCACGCGATGTGGGTTGTTATCATATTAATCGCTTCAATATTTGTTCATGTGCGCAGAGAGCGCACCGTGCAATGCATTACACAGTATATTGCGTTATTTTAGTAGCATATTATTTGCGGCGCCAGATTAAAACTTTATTCACTACATTAAATATACGATACGGTACATATATGTATGTTATTATATCATCTCATTGCTGACCACAGTCGTCATCAAATGAATCGATACGAGTTTTCCAGCATTAGAGAATGTTGTATTAGCTTACTTAAATTCATGGTACTCTTTTATTTTCACTCTGACTAGAGCCAAATGATAATGCATGCATGGCCAATGAGCTTAGGACTTCATGGTGGACATTGCAGCGGCCGCGAGGCACTGCCAGTGCTGAGGGGTTACTACGAAATTAGATTCCCGAAGTTCGCACCGCACCGTCCCTCTCACTCTTCTGTTTAATACTTAATACTATTAGCGTGAACGGGTGCGAAAATCTAACTCCGTGGTGTAAGACCTGGGCCTGGGCACTGCGCCGGGGCCACTGCACGCGGGAGGCGGCAGATGCGCGCGCGCAGGTGCGCATTCCCGCGCGCAGCTGCCGCATTCTTATCTCGCGAGGTTTCTCCCGACCAAGCCTATTAAACACACGTTATTTGCGCAAAAATATCTTTCCAATAAGCCCTTGCCGACGCTAAAACGCAACGGAATCGATAATTAGATATATCAAAATTGTCTTCATTCGTGTTGGCGATCGTTATGCAACGGTAGGTAGTTCCTTGATGATTTTTTTGCAGAGAAAGTGGAGTTTCATATGAGATGCATAAATAAAATTTTGCATTATTGCAGTTACCTATAACAGTTTCCGCAATAACATTTAAACGCTTTCATTTTTATTTTACGAATCGAACGATAAAAAAGGTTACATAAATTACGAATGTCGATTTAATTGGCCTTATACTACGAAGTGCCAAATTCGAACTTCGTATCGTGCCATTCCTCTCACGCTAATAGTATTTAATACAAGAGCGAGCAAGACGATGCGATACGAACTTCGATTTTCGAATTTCGGAGTAGCCCCCCAGTCTTGCGGCGGCGGTCACTACAAAATAAGAGCAAGACGCAAGGCCGCGCGGTGCCTAATATTTACAACCACCATACGACTCACATAGTGCAAAATACACTCACCGGCAAAAAATTTGGCCCACAAACCACCTTTCATACAAACGAGGTACATCAGAGGATGTCTTGGTTCTCCACTAGGCGGTGCTTTGGCTGTGATCTGATGATGGCTACTCGGAGCATTGATAAAGGACATTCAGAGTTCCTAAGATACCCACCTGATTGAATCTGCGTTTAAAACGGAAATTATACACATTTAGAAAAACAGCTAAAATGGCAATAAAATGAATGAAAATCTCAGTGCTGTACAAATTCTCTCGCTGTGGTGTAAACGGGTTGTTGAATCAGTTGTGTGTGTGTTAGAAACTCTGGTCCACCATTATCGATGCTCTGGATATCCATCATCAGATCTCAACCGGGGCACTACCCTGGTGTAGAAATAAGGCATTAAAGTAGCCTCGTTTGTATGAAATGTGGACTGTGGGCCAAATTTTTTGCCGGTGAGTTTATATGGATTGGATTCATGTTCTGGTAGTCTGGCAGCGAAAGATTTGTTGCGTGCAAAGCTTTTGTTGCCGTCTCGACGACGGGTCAACGGGCGGCGCGCGGCGGCCTCGAGCGAGCGTTGTCTCGCATTTGCACCGCGCCGCAACTGCCGCTTATCTGCACTATCTCTGCACAAAGGACTACTATGGTGCTTCAACGACTGAATGTTTATTTACTTAGTAGGGTTCGTTGTTTTTAGGGTTCCGTACCTCAAAAGGAAAAAACGGAACCCTTATAGGATCACTTTGTTGTCCGTCCGTCCGTCTGTCTGTCAAGACCCTTTTTCTCAGGAACGCGTGGAGGTATCAAGCTGAAATTTATATCAAATACTCAAGTCTACTGTCCCTTGGAGCTGTGAAAAAATCAAACATCTAAGCAAACGCAATCAAAAGATACAGCCGTTTATGACGCAAATTACCGCATATTTTCGAAACTCGCAAGGGAATCAAAACCTACAGGGTACTTCCCGTGAACTCAGAATCTTGAAATTTGGTACAAAGCAAGGCCTTATAGCACAGAAAAAAAAGGAAAAATTACGAAAAGCATAAATTTTTTTGTCTGTCTGTCTATATGTATAACTAACCAATCTACAATGATCCCACACTGCGCACATTTTGCTTAGGAGCAGGGGTCTGCTAAGACTGAATGTTCATAGATACATATAAATTTGTATGGAACCCTCGGTGCGCGAGTCCGACTCGCACTTGACCGGTTTTTTTGTAGTCCTTTTCCTTTGAAGGGCGGTCTGTATGAGCGCGGAAACGGGAGGGCGCGGTTCAATGGTCACTGCGATTACAACACAATACGACTCGTCCCGAGGCCGACATTTTACGCATCATTGCGATGAAAAACTTTATTGACCGGGAAACTAAGCTTAGTTTAGGTAGCTACCACGTGTGTTGAACTATTACGTATTCCTACGGATTCCAAAATCACACTGTCTACCTTCATTAGGTACCTATTTATGTTATCTCTTCGTGTGAGGACCAAGTCGCCCCCTTGACACACACGACCACTAGAAGTTTGCCTATTCCCTTTGCTACCTCCGTGTCATGCACTATACTAAAAAAAAAAAACATAAATTAATGACACAGTTACTAAATTTAAACGACGAAAACGAACGAGCGAGCGAATTCAAACCAGTGTGTCCTCGAATCGAAACGTATAATTAGGCAAATTACAATTAAAAATATGATATCCAAAACCAAATATAGCAGGTAAATCGGTGATACGAAACCGTTACTAAGAAGTTGCCTACGTTAATCAAATGAGTGTTATGGCCTCACATACGGTTGAGGTCTCTCAGAGGCGGCCAAGCCGGGCGCGCTACCTGCGCCGCAGTGGGCAGCTGGCGGGCGGCAGATGCGCCGCGCCGCGTGATCACGGGCTATGCTATAATCAAACCTCGTCCATACCAACTATTTTAAATTTAAACCAATTATCTTCCAAGGATACCCAATATTAAGTGTTGGTAAATGTTGGAAGTAAATTCCTTCTCCTTGGGTCGTATGTTCTCAATGCTGAGGGTCGTGATCTCGCCGAATAATCTTGCCCTGTCCTCCGCAGTGAAGTAGCAACACACTGGAGCAGATCTGATTTAAATTATCTTATTCAAAAAATAAAGCAAAGAAACACAAGATCGTCCCTGGTGACCGCACTTTTATGGATCATTTGCGTACCTACGTGCTTAAGCGAGCACAAAGAGCTGCGCGATAAGAAAAACCCCAGGTTCTTTCATTAGAACCTACCTGTTCCCTTGCTTGGCTTCGCAAAAAAGATACGTATCATATTTTTATGACTTTTGTATAAAGTTACTTTTGTCAGCAAATTAGTAAAGTACTTAAAACTTTCCTTCGTCTTTAGTGGTCGGTCGTTTCTGACTCCTTGAAATTTATTGTGCTTGTGTAGTGTAGATTCTAGGGCAGATTGATCATGAGGTCATGACAAAGCAAAATATTATACCTTCACCTTGATTTTGTCACCATTTAATTTCACAATAAATGTTATTTTATAAATATGTAATATTATAGTACGATCATTTATACTAACTTAACGCAACCTATCTGACAGTTTACAATCTTCGTAATAAACAAACGGCTCATACCTATCATATCTATCCAGTGTAACAAAAACTTATATTAAGGGGCTGTTTCACCACCTTATTGTCAAACTACTGGTTACGTAACCAATGAATAAACTAAGTACTGCACAAATCTGTCGGCCAGTTTTTTTTCAGTTTCACCACTCCGGTCCTGTGCAAACTAAGTACCACTTAACTAATCGTCGGTTTAACAAAAAGTCGGAATAGCAACGTCCCATTTCACGACCACGGGTTCCTGTTCGCATATTTTCGTTCAAAGAGTCGCTCATTATTAAAGCAAAATAAATCGTAAACTATTTAATTTTTAAACACATCTATTTTTTTGCATAAACAATTGTGTAACATTATAATTAATCCAAAAACGGTATTTATTTACGATACTTTGGTTAACAATAACAAAGAAAAATAAAATCACGTAAAACGAATCGAAAAGTGGCGCCAAACCCTTTGACAGATTTTTTTTTTTTTTAATGGCGATGTACAAGTTCAGGTAGAACAAACGATTGTGCCACTGAAAAAAAGTCTGTAATTAAAAAATATTACGAAATTTTGGATTTATTTTTAAATACTAAAAGCGTACCTATATTTTTTATTCAAATCTTGATATTTAAATTCTCGTTTGCAATTTAGCATGACTTCTTTCTTTAAAAAATAAAAAATACTACGATTTATTTTTCTGAAACCGGCTGAACGGCTCTCCAACCATGGCCACAAAAAAATAAACTAACTAATTAAAAAGATATGTGACGGATAAAAATGCTAAATGCCACCTGATCTGATGGTCAAATTAAGAAATAGTTTGTCCGTCACTTAGCGCTAATCAAGACTGGTGAAACAGAAATTTTTATTCCATGTGACAATAAGGTTATGATCAAGCTAATCCGAACTTTAAAAAAAGTGGTGAAACAGCCCCTAAGTATTGTAATAAGTAGCCTTTCTGATGTCCCACTCTCGTAATAGAGCCATCCCTGTTTTGTTCTTGTTCTAGACTTACAGATATCGCTCTACGAACAGGAGCACATGATTACGATTTGAATGATTAACCCAAAGGAAGGAGCCGGCGAACTCGCGACCCGCGGCGCGCGCGTGCGAGGCGGCTTGCTCGCAGACGCAGACACCTCTCCAACAACCCAAATCTATACTAATATTATAAAGCTGAAGAGTTTGTTTGTTTGTTTGAACGCGCTAATCTCAGGAACTACTGCTCCGATTTGAAAAATTCTTTCAGTGTTGATAGCCCATTTATCGAGGAAGGCTATAGACTATATATCATCACGCTAACACCAATAGGAGCGGAGCGGAGCGGAAGAATGTTTCAAAATCGGGGGTTTTGAAGTAAAACTTCTTCTATAGGCGCTAATCTCAGGAACTACTGCTCCGATTTGAAAAATTCTTTCAGTGTTGATAGCCCATTTATCGAGGAAGGCTATAGGCTATATATCATCACGCTAACACCAATAGGAGCGGAGCGGAGCGGAAGAATGTTTCAAAATCGGGGGTTTTTGAAGTAAAACTTCTTCTATAGGCGCTAATCTCAGGAACTACTGCTCCGATTTGAAAAATTCTTTCAGTGTTGATAGCCCATTTATCGAGGAAGGCTATAGGCTATATATCATCACGCTAACACCAATAGGAGCGGAGCGGAGCGGAAGAATGTTTCAAAATCGGGGGTTTTGAAGTAAAACTTCTTCTATAGGCGCTAATCTCAGGAACTACTGCTCCGATTTAAAAAATTCTTTCAGTGTTAGATAGCCCATTTATCGAGGAAGGCTATAGGCGCTGGGGTGTGGGGGAGGGGGTGTGGGGGTATTAAAGGGGGATGAAAATTTCTTTGATTTTGCCGTAGGATGAACCGTTTTCAAGATATTTGACAGAAACACCGGGGGGGGGTGCGGAGGGGGGTGAGGGTGCGGGGGAGGGGTGCGGGAGTTTTAAGGGGGGATGAAAATTCCATTGATTTTGCCGTAGGATGCACCGTTTTCAAGATATTTGACAAAAACACCGGGGGGGTGGGGATGGGGGGTTTGTGAGGGGGAGGTGCGGGGGGTTTAGAAGTAAAACTTCTGTAGGCACGCTTGACTTGGGACGAACGCGGGTGTGCGGGGGGTGCTGTGTGGGGGGGCGTGCGGGGGGTGCGGGATTGCTATGCGGAGGAGGGGTGCGGGGGGGAGCGGGTTGGAGGGTGTGGGGGGCAGGTAATTTTTTTTATATCGAGGAACTAAGGAGTCATCTACACTAATCTACATCTACACTAATATTATAAAGAGGAAAGATTTGTATTTTTGTATAGTAATGAATAAACTTAAAAACTACTGGACCGATTTCAAAAATTCTTCCTTTCTATTCTTTCTTTCGCCGTTAGAAAGCTACATTATCACTGAGTAACATAGGCTATATTTATTACTAGAAAAAATTAGAGATCCTCAGAAAATCGTACTAAAACCAACCTAAGGTGTAAAAAAATTAGCCATAAAAAGTCTTTCATCGCATGCGCTGCGGAAACTATTGATGATAGAACAAATAAATGTTCTACAATATTATAGAACGTATCAATACCTTATGTTATCCACACCTTTGTATTAATTCTTATCCAAATAAATTATTTCATATGCAAGATTGGTTCAATACCTGTTGATTGTTTTTTGAATTATTGAAATCGGACATTCCATTCAAAAGATAATACGAAATTAAAAATGTCAATATAAATTAATGTCAGTTTTTAATTTTAAAAATTTGACCCTCCTGTTTGGATTCTCTTGCTTGCTTGCATGCTGGCTTGCTTGCCTGCTTGCTTGCATGCTTGCTTGGATGCTTGCTCGCATGCTCGCTAGAATCCTGCTTGGATTCTCGCTTGCATGCTTGCTTTCATGCTTTCTTGCAAGCTTGCTTGCTTGCATGCTTGCTTGCATGCATGCTTGCTTGCATGACTGCTTGCATGCTTGCTTGCATGACTGCTTGCTTGCTTGCGTGCTTGCTTACGTGCTTGCTTGCGTGCTTGCTTGCGTGCTTGCTTGCATGCTTGATTGCGTGCTTGCTTGCATGCTTGCTTGCGTGCATGATTGCTTGCATGCTTGCTTGCATGCTTGCTTGCTTGCTTGCATGCTTGCTTGCATGCTTGCTTGCATGCTTGCTTGCATGCTTGCTTGCATGCTTGCATGCTTGCTTGCTTGCTTGCTTGCGTGCTTGCTTGCATGCTTGCTTGCATGCTTGCTTGCACGCTGGCTAGAATCCGTTAGGACTGTCGCTTGCATGCTTTTTTACATGCTTGCTTGCATGCTGGCTTGCTTGCTTGCATGCATGCTTGCTTGCATGCTTGCTTGCATGCTCGCTAGAATCTTGTTTGGATTCTCGCATGCATGCTTTCTTGCATGCTTAAATGCTTCCTTGCATGCTTTCTTGCAAGCTTGCATGCTTTCTTGCAAGCATACATGCTTGCTTGCGTGCTGTTTGCATGCTTGCGTACATGCTTGCATCAGGCTTGCTTGCATAATAGCTTGCTTGCTTAATTGCATGCTTCTCTGAAATATTTAATTTATGGTTCACGCGAGCGAAGCCGCGGGTAAAAAAGCTAGATTGATGTAAAAGCAAATTGGATAAAAAATAAGCTGCCCAAATTACTAATTCCACGCGGACGGAGTCGCGGGCAAAAGCTAGTGTACATATAAACTTGTTTCATTTCTTGTTATTTATTGATAAAGTACACTAATGCACTTTACGGTTAAACTGATGAATGGATGATGAAAAAGGAACCGTATAACCCGGAAGTGCTTAACCTGGACCGGAAGGGCATAAGCTTTTATTTCGTGAATAAAAGGATTGTAAATACAAGTTGCCTGCGCAATGCAAGGCACGCGCTTGTTTTGTTTTCTTTTCCCATCGACTCATATGTATAAACTAGCCTTCCGTCTGCAGCTTCGCCCGCGATAAATCAATTTTCCCGTGAGAAAAGGTATTTTCCGCGGTAAAAAGTAGCCTATGTCACTCGGTGATAATGTAGCTTAAAAAACGGCAAAAGAATTTTTGAAATTGGTCCAGTAGTTTCGGAGCCTATTCAATGCAAACAAACAAACAAACAATCAAATCTTTCCTCTTTATAATCTAATATATAAAAATCTCTTGTCACGGTGTTTGTTACCGAACTCCTCCAAAACGACTCGACCGATTTATATGAAACTTTTTTCTCTGTATTTGTTAGGTCTGAGAATAGATCGTAGGCTATTTTTTATACCGCTAAGTGATAAATGGCAAAACAACGTTTGCGGGATCAGCTAGTATTAGTATAGATATACAGTTGTGGCCATATAATTAAGATCGATTATTTATTGAGATGATTTTTTCAAAGTAACAAGTATAACTAATTACCCGTATTTTTTTTATTTCTCTCGGTATTGCGAAACTTTTCCGTACTACCGGTACATTCATTTATGCAACATAGTTGGTTAAAAAATTAATAGAGAAACTTAATACATTCGATCTGAACCTAGCATTAGTACTTACTAGCTGGTCACGTAATTAAGAACGCTGAATAGTTTATTATTTTTTCAAATTTAAATAGAGAACACTGTGTGGCTCTGTGGTTAAAGATTATTATTCGTATAATTTTGGCGCCATTTCGTGCTGTTAAAGTCTTAAAAGTGATTACTTCGTATAAAAACAATGGGGAAAAATAAAAGTTGTGATAAATCTACAAGAGAAGTAATAATAAAACTTCGCGAGAAGAATTGGTCGTATAAAAAGATAGCCGACTATCTGCAATGTTCAAAAACAATGGTTTTCCATGCCGTAAAGCATTTTTCCACGTATCAAACTACTTCAAACGTTCCACGTGGACCTAGACAGAGAAAGTCATCTCGTCGAGATGATCGAAATATCGTTCGTTTGGCAAAACAAAATCCTTTTAAAGGGTCTAATGAGTTGAGAAAAGAATATTTTGGCGAAAAAAACCCTTCAGCAATCTCTGCACGCACTATTCGAAGGCGTTTGGTAGAAAATAAGTTGAACGGAAGGATAGCAAGGAAGGTGCCTATGTTGAAACGATGTCATAGGCAAGCCCGACTTGCATTTGCAAAAAGGTATGAAAACTGGACAGTCAGACAGTGGAAAAACGTTCTTTTTTCTGACGAGACAAAAATAAATAGGGTATGTTCTGATGGAAAACGATATGTACGACGCCCTCCGAATAAAGCATTCGACCCAAAGTACACAAAAGTGACATTAAAGCATGACGGGGGAAATGTGAAAATTTGGGGGTGCTTTTCTGGACATGGCGTTGGACCTGTTAGGCTGATAGAAGGAAACATGGATCAATTCCAATACAAAAATATACTGCAAGAAACAATGTTACCATATGCCGAAGACGTGCTTCCGGTTATTTGGACATTCCAGCACAACAATGATCCAAAGCATACTGCACGCACCGTTAAGGAATTCTTCACATCACAATCAGTTTCTGTCTTAGATTGGCCAGCCAACAGCCCAGATCTTAACCCAATAGAGCATCTTTGGTGCGAAGTCAAGAAAAAGGTTTCATATCGACAGTGTGGCAATTTGAGAGAGCTGTACGACGTTTTCTTAGAAGAATGGAACTCTATTTCTCTTGCGAAATGTCAAAAATTGATAGATTCAATGCCTCGCCGGTGTAAAGCCGTAATTAAAAGCCGTGGACATGCTACTAACTATTAATTTTAATTCAAATGTATTAAATTGCTTTTTTTTTCTATACCAACTTCACATTAATATGATTTATTTAATCTAAGTTTCATATAAAACAACTCTCGAGCAGTTTAATAAATCGTTCTTAATTATTTGTCCAGCTTCATTACTATTTGAATTTATTAGTATAGAGAACAAATAAAATTTGTAAAAAAAAATGTTAGCAATTATACACTATTATTCTTAATCCCGTTTGCTCTATCCATGTGGCTATTTTATAACATAACTTGTTACTTCTAAGAAGGAACACAACTAGACATATGACATGATTTAGATAAAAAAAAATCGGAAACTTCAAATCGTTCTTAATTGTATGACCACCACTGTAGATATAACCAAGGATGATATAGACTGGATTGGCAGTCGCCATAGTAAACCGCGGCCAATCCGTACTATGGCGACTGCCAATCCAGTCTATATCATCCTTGATATAAACAACAAAAATGCAGAGATTCCTATGTAACAAGAAAATTATACTGGTCAATATTAAGTTTCGAAAAATACCTGCGTGTCATGCAATAATAATGACGATCTCATCTTTAAACGCGAATGTCAGAAAAAGGATAACAAAGAAAGAATCGAAGAACACATTCAAATTCAAATTCAAATTCAAATAATTTATTTCGGACTTTGAGTCCATAGTATTAGTAGTGTTAGTATAGTAGATAAAAATTACAATCTTATTGCTATGGTTAGTATTTTATAATTAGGTATACTAAACTTAAACTTAAATAAAACTAAAGACTAAAAACTAAAGACGCCTGGGCACTGGCAATACAGGCGCGTGCAGCTGCACGTAACGCTGCAGCAGCGGCGAGTCCCAGCGGTGGGCTAACGTGCTCAGGATACTATTCGAGCTGCCAAGACTGCGGTTAAGGAGAGACGCACAACGTTTCCTCATAATGGTAAAAAAACAGTCCGTGTGCGACTCCGCGAACATTGTCGACGCACTGCAATACCGTGGCAGCCCGAACAACATCCTGAACGCGTTATTATATTGAACGCGCAACGCGCTGTAAGCCCGCTGAGTAAAGTTGGTCCACAGACTGCACGTGTAAAATGTTTGGCAAAAAGCCTTAAATAAAGTTAATTTAACTTCCTTACCACAGCGTGCAAATCTGCGGGCCAACATATTACAGCGAACGCACAGCGCGCGGCGCTCGCGCTCGATGACATTACAATTTGATAGGCGATTTTCAAGGACAAAATAAATTAGTTTGCATTTTGTATGTAAGTTCAGACCGAATGTATAGTGAATACCATATTCCTCAGTGCAGCAAGTAGCGTGCAGCAAGTATGGGTGCGCCGGCGCCGCACCTGGCCGCCGCAGGTGGCGTGACGCAAGGGGTAGTAGTTTTTATTTGGACCGTATGAATTCGTGTTTCCGGCACTTTGTTTGTATCCACAATGCGATATAGATTTAAATAGGTGACGTCGTTTACATGTGCGTACACCTGTGCGTTTGTGTGTGTATGGTTAATAGGCAAGACACTCATCAACGCCTCGCGTAAAAACCCATGGATCTAGAAAGCTGAAATTTTGCATGGACATTCATTTTGTGATGATGATAGCTTTTATTTTATCGATATTGCCATAAGGTAATGTCCAGAATTAATAACAAGAGAAAAAATGGGACGCTCTAGCTAGAAGCTCGAGACGTTTACCAAGACGTTTACCTATATAGCTACAAAGTGGAGTGGAAACACAAACAATGGTGAACTTATTAATAGCAGTAGATGCGAAAAAGTTCTGTGATTTCACTCCTAGTCTCATAATCAATTTTATAATACGTAGGGGTAGATATAACCGGCATACGTTATCTCGGGGGGTATGTATTATAATACCGAAGTACAAAAGACCGAATGTATTAAAACATCGAATGGGTCAAAAGACCGACACGATTTTTTTCTGAAACCGTTAACTTTTTAAGATTGTTATAAAACAAACCTAACCTAACCTAATGGGTTCTGTATGATGCCGTTTTAATAAATTCTGAGAAGTTTACGGTTTCAGAAAAAAATCGTGTCGGTCTTTTGACCCATGCGATGTTTTAATACATTCGGTCTTTCGTACTTCGGTATTGTAATACATACCCTATTTTACTGAAGCTTATTTTCACAGTAGCGTTTTTTCTCAATTTGAATTGACACAGAAACAGTGTTCTTCTGTGTGCTTTTGGCCCTTCGGGCCGATGCAAACTTAACATAAACTAAACCTACCATGTTTCCGTGTCGATTAAAGTTGGGAAAAAAAACGCGATTGTGAAAAATAAGCTTCAGTAAAATAAACATAGTGAGAAAAAAAGCATTTGGGCTTAGATTATTTATGCACTAGATAGAGCTTTGGTGGCATGGAAACGTCCCGTAGAAATACAAGCCAACTGTTGGCTTATATGTCATTTGCGTCATTTGCAGGGTAGCCAATAGTAATATGCTAAAATCCCCAAACGCATTGTCGAAATTCCCCACGTGTGGGGAATGAAAAATTATGTGGGCCGAGTGACTTAGTTTAGAGCTGTTGCGAATAATGAATTGTAGGAAATTAATCAAGACTAGCAGAAATTTGATGTCAAATGTCGCGTATTTGTGTTCATACTTAAAATCCCCTCATTTTCCCCGAATTGAAGCTCTCCCCACACATTCCCCAATCAGCTTCACTTTCCCCACATTTTGGGGAATGTGAAATTTACTGGTATCATTAAGCACGCACACAGTGACAACCGGAATGACGTAACGCGATCGTAATATGAAGCTATCAAATGGATTTGTGGACGTTTTGTATCGCAATGTTTGCTACTGACGCTCCATCTAGTGCATAAATAATCTAAGCATTTGGGAAAAAATGCTAATGGAAATTTTGCTACTAGGAAACAACGATTTTTCTAACCAGTCGGTTATTTTTCTAACCAGTCGGTTATTTTCTAACCAGACGGTTATTTTCTAACCAGTCGGTTATTTTCTAACCAGTCGGTTATTTTCGTGCAATTTGTACGGAGTCGCGAGTGTCTATCATTTGCGCTTGATTAACATTCACTAAACGGTCCTGTGATTACTTTTTACTCAAGTTGTGATGTGTAGCTAATCAAACGCAAATGATAGACAGGCGCTTGACAATGTTTCTCTTTTTGGTGGTCAACCACTGGTGCATAGGCAATAACTTGGTAGTTTACTCTGTGTGTTGATATATCGGTCACAGTATTAAGTAGGTAAATAATCGGTAAATATTTCAAGTATCTTACGTTTCAAGAGATAGAGCCTTGTCATAGACGGACGGACGCACCCTTCGAAAATCAAAATCAAAACGTTTATGGTGCAAGTAGGTAGTTTATGTTATGGTGTAAAAGAGCTCTTCGCTCTTTTACATGTCCCTTTTTTTTAAAACTACCAGCGGTTTCGTAAGGACCATCTGCATCATTGCCAAGAACAATGCACCGCAAGAAACTTGTCAGAAAGTCATTTTATCAATTTTTTTGGGTATGGAATCCTTTTAAAGTGATAGCGAAGGGGTAGGAGTATGTATGTTAACAGTTAGCGTCTGCCTGGAGAGAGCTACAGTGGTGGTCATACAATTAAGAACGATTTGAAGTTTCCGATTTTTTTTTATCTACATCATGTCATATGTCTAGTTGTGTTCCTTCTTAGAAGTAACAAGTTATGTTATAAAATAGCCACATGGATAGAGCAAACGGGATTAATAATAATAGTGTATAATTGCTAACATTTTTTTTTACAAATTTTATTTGTTCTCTATACTAATAAATTCAAATAGTATTGTAGCTGGACAAATAATTAAGAACGATTTATTAAACTGCTCGAGAGTTGTTTTATATGAAACTTAGATTAAATAAATCATATTAATGTGAAGTTGGTATAGAAAAAAAAGCAAATTAATACATTTGAACTAAAATTAATAGTTAGTTGCATGTCCACGGCTTTTAATTACGGCTTTACACCGGCGAGGCATTGAATCTATCAATTTTTGACATTTCGCAAGAGAAATAAGAGTTCCATTCTTCTAAGAAAACGTCGTACAGCTCTCTCAAATTGCCACACTGTCGATTTGAAACCTTTTTCTTGACTTCGCACCAAAGATGCTCTATTGGGTTAAGATCTGGGCTGTTGGCTGGCCAATCTAAGACTGAAACTGATTGTGATGTGAGGAATTCCTTAACGGTGCGTGCAGTATGCTTTGGATCATTGTCGTGCTGGAATGTCCAAATAACCGGAAGCACGTCTTCGGCATATGGTAACATTGTTTCTTGCAGTATATTTTTGTATTGGAATTGATCCATGTTTCCTTCTATCAGCCTAACAGGTCCAACGCCATGTCCAGAAAAGCACCCCCAAATTTTCACATTTCCCCCGCCATGCTTTAATGTCACTTTTGTGTACTTTGGGTCGAATGCTTTATTCGGAGGGCGTCGTACATATCGTTTTCCATCAGATCATACCCTATTTATTTTTGTCTCGTCAGAAAAAAAGAACGTTTTTCCACTGTCTGACTGTCCAGTTTTCATACCTTCTTGCAAATGCAAGTCGGGCTTGCCTATGACATCGTTTCAACATAGGCACCTTCCTTGCTATCCTTCCGTTCAACTTATTTTCTACCAAACGCCTTCGAATAGTGCGTGCAGAGATTGCTGAAGGGTTGTTTTCGCCAAAATATTCTTTTCTCAACTCATTAGACCCTTTAAAAGGATTTTGTTTTGCCAAACGAACGATATTTCGATCATCTCGACGAGATGACTTTCTCTGTCTAGGTCCACGTGGAACGTTTGAAGTAGTTTGATACGTGGAAAAATGCTTTACGGCATGGAAAACCATTGTTTTTGAACATTGCAGATAGTCGGCTATCTTTTTATACGACCAATTCTTCTCGCGAAGTTTTATTATTACTTCTCTTGTAGATTTATCACAACTTTTATTTTTCCCCATTGTTTTTATACGAAGTAATCACTTTTAAGACTTTAACAGCACGAAATGGCGCCAAAATTATACGAATAATAATCTTTAACCACAGAGCCACACAGTGTTCTCTATTTAAATTTGAAAAAATAATAAACTATTCAGCGTTCTTAATTACGTGACCAGCTAGTAAGTACTAATGCTAGGTTCAGATCGAATGTATTAAGTTTCTCTATTAATTTTTTAACCAACTATGTTGCATAAATGAATGTACCGGTAGTACGGAAAAGTTTCGCAATACCGAGAGAAATAAAAAAATACGGGCAATTAGTTATACTTGTTACTTTGAAAAAATCATCTCAATAAATAATCGTTCTTAATTATATGGCCACAACTGTATATCGAGGTCTACCTCCACAATAAAATAAGCGTAGCTTGGACTCCCAACGTTGCGATAATTTAGCTGTGGAGATAGACTTAAGCACGCATACCTACATGTTAACATGTACAGTAAAATTACATAAAGTTAACTACTGACAGATGGTTTGCCTTCATTTCATATTGAACTTTAACGACCTACAAATAAAGCCAATTTTAGAATACTGTTACCCACGTTTGCAGATCTTGTAATAGCTACTTTATTTGTATGGTGTTAAAGTTGGAAACGAAATGAAGGCAAGCCATCTGTCAGTGGTAAACTAAAAGTAAACGTATTGTAAGCAATAAACGATTTGAATTAGAGTTTACCTGAGTCCGTTGTAGGGCGGCGGGTTGGCGTTGTCGTTGGAGGAGCCGAAGATCTGGTCGTAGTGGTCGAGCAGCGTCTCGACGAGCACGTTGTAGAACTTGAGGTCGAGGATGGCGGCGACGGACTCGCGCGGCGCGCGCAGCAGCGTGGGCGCCACGCACACGGCCAGGTTGGCGCGCGTCATCAGGTTGCGCTCGCTGCGCGCCGCCACCGCGCGCAGGTGCGCCAGCACCAGCCGCAGCATCGCCGCGTTGCTGCCCGGCAGCCGCGCCACCAGCCCGGCCACCGCCGACACGCGCTCCGCCCGGCTCTCCAGCTCTGCACACACACACACACTCTCAGCCGCGCTGCTGCCCGGCAGCCGCGCCACCAGCCCGGCCACCGCCGCCACGCGCTCCGCCCGGCTCTCCAGCTCTGCACACACACACACACTCTCAGCCGCGCTGCTGCCCGGCAGCCGCGCCACCAGCCCGGCCACCGCCGCCACGCGCTCCGCCCGGCTCTCCAGCTCTGCACACACACACACACTCTCAGCCGCGCTGCTGGCCGGCAGCCGCGCCACCAGCCCGGCCACCGCCGACACGCGCTCCGCCCGGCTCTCCAGCTCTGCACACACACACACACTCTCAGCCGCGCTGTTGCCCGGCAGCCGCGCCACCAGCCCGGCCACCGCCGACACGCGCTCCGCCCGGCTCTCCAGCTCTGCACACACACACACACTCTCAGCCGCGCTGTTGCCCGGCAGCCGCGCCACCAGCCCAGCCACCGCCGCCACGCGCTCCGCCCGGCTCTCCAGCTCTGCACACACACACACACTCTCAGCCGCGCTGCTGCCCGGCAGCCGCGCCACCAGCCCGGCCACCGCCGACACGCGCTCCGCCCGGCTCTCCAGCTCTGCACACACACACACACTCTCAGCCGCGCTGTTGCCCGGCAGCCGCGCCACCAGCCCAGCCACCGCCGCCACGCGCTCCGCCCGGCTCTCCAGCTCTGCACACACACACACACTCTCAGCCGCGCTGCTGCCCGGCAGCCGCGCCACCAGCCCGGCCACCGCCGACACGCGCTCCGCCCGGCTCTCCAGCTCTGCACACACACACACACTCTCAGCCGCGCTGCTGCCCGGCAGCCGCGCCACCAGCCCGGCCACCGCCGCCACGCGCTCCGCCCGGCTCTCCAGCTCTGCACACACACACACACTCTCAGCCGCGCTGCTGGCCGGCAGCCGCGCCACCAGCCCGGCCACCGCCGACACGCGCTCCGCCCGGCTCTCCAGCTCTGCACACACACACACACTCTCAGCCGCGCTGCTGCCCGGCAGCCGCGCCACCAGCCCAGCCACCGCCGCCACGCGCTCCGCCCGGCTCTCCAGCTCTGCACACACACACACACTCTCAGCCGCGCTGCTGCCCGGCAGCCGCGCCACCAGCCCGGCCACCGCCGACACGCGCTCCGCCCGGCTCTCCAGCTCTGCACACACACACACACTCTCAGCCGCGCTGCTGCCCGGCAGCCGCGCCACCAGCCCGGCCACCGCCGCCACGCGCTCCGCCCGGCTCTCCAGCTCTGCACACACACACACACTCTCAGCCGCGCTGCTGGCCGGCAGCCGCGCCACCAGCCCGGCCACCGCCGACACGCGCTCCGCCCGGCTCTCCAGCTCTGCACACACACACACACTCTCAGCCGCGCTGCTGCCCGGCAGCCGCGCCACCAGCCCAGCCACCGCCGCCACGCGCTCCGCCCGGCTCTCCAGCTCTGCACACACACACACACTCTCAGCCGCGCTGCTGCCCGGCAGCCGCGCCACCAGCCCGGCCACCGCCGACACGCGCTCCGCCCGGCTCTCCAGCTCTGCACACACACACACACTCTCAGCCGCGCTGCTGGCCGGCAGCCGCGCCACCAGCCCGGCCACCGCCGACACGCGCTCCGCCCGGCTCTCCAGCTCTGCACACACACACACACTCTCAGCCGCGCTGTTGCCCGGCAGCCGCGCCACCAGCCCGGCCACCGCCGACACGCGCTCCGCCCGGCTCTCCAGCTCTGCACACACACACACACTCTCAGCCGCGCTGTTGCCCGGCAGCCGCGCCACCAGCCCAGCCACCGCCGCCACGCGCTCCGCCCGGCTCTCCAGCTCTGCACACACACACACACTCTCAGCCGCGCTGCTGCCCGGCAGCCGCGCCACCAGCCCGGCCACCGCCGACACGCGCTCCGCCCGGCTCTCCAGCTCTGCACACACACACACACTCTCAGCCGCGCTGTTGCCCGGCAGCCGCGCCACCAGCCCAGCCACCGCCGCCACGCGCTCCGCCCGGCTCTCCAGCTCTGCACACACACACACACTCTCAGCCGCGCTGCTGCCCGGCAGCCGCGCCACCAGCCCGGCCACCGCCGACACGCGCTCCGCCCGGCTCTCCAGCTCTGCACACACACACACACTCTCAGCCGCGCTGTTGCCCGGCAGCCGCGCCACCAGCCCAGCCACCGCCGCCACGCGCTCCGCCCGGCTCTCCAGCTCTGCACACACACACACACTCTCAGCCGCGCTGCTGCCCGGCAGCCGCGCCACCAGCCCGGCCACCGCCGACACGCGCTCCGCCCGGCTCTCCAGCTCTGCACACACACACACACTCTCAGCCGCGCTGTTGCCCGGCAGCCGCGCCACCAGCCCAGCCACCGCCGCCACGCGCTCCGCCCGGCTCTCCAGCTCTGCACACACACACACACTCTCAGCCGCGCTGCTGCCCGGCAGCCGCGCCACCAGCCCGGCCACCGCCGACACGCGCTCCGCCCGGCTCTCCAGCTCTGCACACACACACACACTCTCAGCCGCGCTGTTGCCCGGCAGCCGCGCCACCAGCCCAGCCACCGCCGCCACGCGCTCCGCCCGGCTCTCCAGCTCTGCACACACACACACACTCTCAGCCGCGCTGCTGCCCGGCAGCCGCGCCACCAGCCCAGCCACCGCCGCCACGCGCTCCGCCCGGCTCTCCAGCTCTGCACACACACACACACTCTCAGCCGCGCTGCTGCCCGGCAGCCGCGCCACCAGCCCGGCCACCGCCGACACGCGCTCCGCCCGGCTCTCCAGCTCTGCACACACACACACACTCTCAGCCGCGCTGCTGGCCGGCAGCCGCGCCACCAGCCCCGACACCGCCGCCACGCGCTCCGCCCGGCTCTCCAGCTCTGCACACACACACACACTCTCAGCCGCGCTGCTGCCCGGCAGCCGCGCCACCAGCCCGGCCACCGCCGACACGCGCTCCGCCCGGCTCTCCAGCTCTGCACACACACACACACTCTCAGCCGCGCTGTTGCCCGGCAGCCGCGCCACCAGCCCAGCCACCGCCGCCACGCGCTCCGCCCGGCTCTCCAGCTCTGCACACACACACACACTCTCAGCCGCGCTGCTGCCCGGCAGCCGCGCCACCAGCCCCGACACCGCCGCCACGCGCTCCGCCCGGCTCTCCAGCTCTGCACACACACACACACTCTCAGCCGCGCTGTTGCCCGGCAGCCGCGCCACCAGCCCAGCCACCGCCGCCACGCGCTCCGCCCGGCTCTCCAGCTCTGCACACACACACACACTCTCAGCCGCGCTGCTGCCCGGCAGCCGCGCCACCAGCCCGGCCACCGCCGACACGCGCTCCGCCCGGCTCTCCAGCTCTGCACACACACACACACTCTCAGCCGCGCTGCTGCCCGGCAGCCGCGCCACCAGCCCCGACACCGCCGCCACGCGCTCCGCCCGGCTCTCCAGCTCTGCACACACACACACACTCTCAGCCGCGCTGCTGCCCGGCAGCCGCGCCACCAGCCCCGACACCGCCGCCACGCGCTCCGCCCGGCTCTCCAGCTCTGCACACACACACACACTCTCAGCCGCGCTGCTGCCCGGCAGCCGCGCCACCAGCCCCGACACCGCCGCCACGCGCTCCGCCCGGCTCTCCAGCTCTGCACACACACACACACTCTCAGCCGCGCTGCTGCCCGGCAGCCGCGCCACCAGCCCCGACACCGCCGCCACGCGCTCCGCCCGGCTCTCTAGCTCTGTAACCACTCTTTCAGATGTACCGTGTGTGCACAGAGGTAAGAACCCGCGCAGACAGACAGAGAGCGGTCCAGAGTTCTGCGTCCTTTCGAATGTACAATCCCTTAGAGCTCGCCCGCTATGTCGTGTGCCAGATTCCGATTTTAATCGGGTGTCGGCGCCTCTGTTCACACTAGGCGGCTGTCGGCCACGAATGCACAGTCATTTCGAGGCTTCTGTACACGATTTCCGGACGAAAGCTGACAAAACACACGATATTTTTTGTCCGACCCGACACAAAATCGCTGTCGTACGAGTGTGAATAGCTTCATATAAAATGTTCTGCCACTGGAACGCCCGATTAAAAAACGGACCGACACACGACATAGTGGGAACGAGCTCTTACGATAACGCACACAGCAGGCAGTCAGGCCGCAGCAGTCAAAACCGTTAAGCTCCAAACGCACAGACAGCGGAGGCGTGGCGGTGCGATGGCGGTGACGGTTGTAATATTCCAACTTATTTGAACGAATTCGCAGTACGGTATCGCATAACCGTTCATACAAGTTAGAATATTACAACCGTCACCGCCTCCTCTGTCTGTGCGTTTGGAGCTTTAGAGTTATTTTGCCGCCGAGACAGAGAACGCCGCGTTCACCGCGATGTCTGAAGTTGCAAATACAGATAGGAGATTTAAGTCACGTATGTACAGTATAAAAATCTTGACATAAAAGCAGAAGCTTGTCTTGAAATTGCCGCAGCAATGGGATTATGGGATTCTTCTCGGGTTGAGTTAATTGGGTGCACCCAATATTTTCTTCTATTTGCTAACATATGTACATACATAGATGTGTAGGTAAGCATCACAATATCTGCGAACATATCAGTTCAGAATCAAAGCGAAACATGCAAGATCGTCGAAAGTTACATCCCGGCCGAAACTTTGAAAATATGAACTTATTATTAGGTACACCGTATTGAATTGGGGATGCATTTATTCGCTGAAAGATTGATTATCAGATTATAACAAAAATGGCTTCAATAACCGACGCGTACTTTAATCGTTATAAAAGTCTGAAGTCCGAAACATAAGTCTTGACGTAAGTAAAATAATAAACGTAATATAAGTTCTACTTTATTTTACGTGTTTTAAAATTAATCCAGATTATTTCAACAGGTAGTTAGTTTCACTTAACACCCCTTTAAATGTTTTATGGGTGGATCAACTATTTCTTGTTGTTATTCTGTCCCGTCAGCGAGGGGACAAAAGTAGTAGTTAGGTTAGAAGAAATGTTGTGTCACATTAACTAACATGCTTATTAGATGACCAATTGAAAATGTCTAAAAAAAATACCAGTGGTTATTATATTTTTTTTGTATAGAAAAGTCAACTATAAGAAACTAATTTCAATATTTTGTCATTTAGTTCACTACTTTTTTCAAAATTAATTATTGAAACTAATTTGGTTGATGACGTCAGATTGTAATTGAGGGCTCCCACACTGCCAAATTTCTAAATCTATCTAAATGCGTACAATAAGGCAACCCCTTTAAGTATTTTTTGCTTAGTGGTACACTGTAACTAGTGCATAACTAGTGTCACTTTACTGACGCTGTCAAAGTGCTAGATGTCAGACAGCGCGTCCAAATCAAACTCCGTAGTGTAATCCACGCGTAAATTGTGAAGAATTCTAACCACACAGAATAAAGTACGACTTGGACCGGTCACGCAATTTACACCAATGTCAAATGAAGGTCATTGCTTATTTGTTATGTAATAAATTCATTACATAATATTAAAATTAAATAACTACAGAAAACGAGTTAAAAAGCATTTATCTCGAAATGGTTTTCGATTTACAATACATTGCAAAAAAATAGACATTCCCAATTGTAGAAGGGGTTTAAAACTGCCACAAAAATGCATGTTTGGCAAATTTTAATCAGATAAACTTACGGTTTAAAGAGTTACTCAGGAGACCGTCACTATAGCAACGAGTGACAAAGAAAAGTTGATCGACCCTTATAAGATTTTTTAATTGAAATTTAGAGGATTTTTCTCGATACATTACTCAATACTCAAATTAGATTATTTGTAAGAGTTCTTTTAACGGGACTATAGCGATGTCATGTTCGCTTTTGTTCCTTTACAAGTTGATCTCATTGATCTACTTGATGTAGTGCAAAAAAATCTCAGTAATTAGGTACATAAAGATACAAGCGAAGGATTTAGCCGAATACTCCTTCAAATCGTACAGCGTTATAGGCGCGATTACATTGTCGCTAGCTCACCATCATCGGCTGAAATACTTCAGACTAATTTGGAAACAATTTGTATATTTTGAGGTGACAGCCCGAGTTGCATGAAGCCGCTGGGCATATCGGCACTTTTTTAGTGATTTTGCGGTGTAGAGGTTCTTGTTAATTATTAAACTTTCATGATTTTTTTTATAACACGAATGATACATTAAATAGTAAACCAGAAACTCAATTTAAATCGTAATCGATACAAGAATGCGATGCTTGCAGAGTGGAGTATTACAGCGAAACGGTGGATTAACTTTATATACATAAACCAAATTAATTTAAAACATTGGCTGCCCGCGGCGCGAGGCGCTGAGCATGAGCGGTTATGGATAAGCGCAACGCACGCGTCAGTCCCGAGCGCATCGCGACTTACGGCACCGTGGGCAGCATCAGTGCAGTATAGTGTAGCGTATGAAGCATAGTGTGAGCACTCACTGGCGGCGGCGAGGAACTCCTGGTGCAGATGGTGCGTGGCGAGCGGCTCGGGCAGCCCGCGCAGGTAGGCCTTCAGCGCCGACGTCAGCGTCTTGCTCTCCCACTCCAGCGGGTCCGCCAGCGCGCCCGGCAGCCGCGCGTCGCTCGCGCACGCCACCAGCCGCGCCACCTTGGACGCCACGCCCGCCACGCTGCGCACGACACGAGTCAGTAGGTACAGGCGCGAGCGTGCCACGCGCCACGCGCCACGCGCCACACCCCGCGCCGCACTCACCGGTACAGGCCCTGCTCCTCGAGGCCGCGCTCCTCCAGCACGGCGATGATGCGCCGCACGAACGCGAAGCCCGCCTCGTCCAGCGCGCAGCCTGCCTCCCCCGCGCCGCCCCGCGCCGCCCCCGCGCCCGCCGCCAGCGCGCCGCTCTGCAACAACACGCAGCGTCACACACACACACACGCCGGTCGCTCGGCGGGCAGCGCGTCCCAGCAGAAGCGCCGCCCGCTGGGGCGAGACACACACACACACACGCACCTGGTGCGAGATGACGCGCAGCCAGGCGGCCCGGTCGCGCTCGGACAGCGCCTGCAGCGTGAGCGCCGCGCGGTCGCGCTCGGCGGGCAGCGCGTCCCAGCAGAAGCGCCGCCCGCTGGGGCGAGACACACACACACACACGCACCTGGTGCGAGATGACGCGCAGCCAGGCGGCCCGGTCGCGCTCGGACAGCGCCTGCAGCGTGAGCGCCGCGCGGTCGCGCTCGGCGGGCAGCGCGTCCCAGCAGAAGCGCCGCCCGCTGGGGCGAGACACACACACACACACGCACCTGGTGCGAGATGACGCGCAGCCAGGCGGCCCGGTCGCGCTCGGACAGCGCCTGCAGCGTGAGCGCCGCGCGGTCGCGCTCGGCGGGCAGCGCGTCCCAGCAGAAGCGCCGCCCGCTGGGGCGAGACACACACACACACACGCACCTGGTGCGAGATGACGCGCAGCCAGGCGGCCCGGTCGCGCTCGGACAGCGCCTGCAGCGTGAGCGCCGCGCGGTCGCGCTCGGCGGGCAGCGCGTCCCAGCAGAAGCGCCGCCCGCTGGGGCGAGACACACACACACACACGCACCTGGTGCGAGATGACGCGCAGCCAGGCGGCCCGGTCGCGCTCGGACAGCGCCTGCAGCGTGAGCGCCGCGCGGTCGCGCTCGGCGGGCAGCGCGTCCCAGCAGAAGCGCCGCCCGCTGGGGCGAGACACACACACACACACGCACCTGGTGCGAGATGACGCGCAGCCAGGCGGCCCGGTCGCGCTCGGACAGCGCCTGCAGCGTGAGCGCCGCGCGGTCGCGCTCGGCGGGCAGCGCGTCCCAGCAGAAGCGCCGCCCGCTGGGGCGAGACACACACACACACACGCACCTGGTGCGAGATGACGCGCAGCCAGGCGGCCCGGTCGCGCTCGGACAGCGCCTGCAGCGTGAGCGCCGCGCGGTCGCGCTCGGCGGGCAGCGCGTCCCAGCAGAAGCGCCGCCCGCTGGGGCGAGACACACACACACACACGCACCTGGTGCGAGATGACGCGCAGCCAGGCGGCCCGGTCGCGCTCGGACAGCGCCTGCAGCGTGAGCGCCGCGCGGTCGCGCTCGGCGGGCAGCGCGTCCCAGCAGAAGCGCCGCCCGCTGGGGCGAGACACACACACACACACGCACCTGGTGCGAGATGACGCGCAGCCAGGCGGCCCGGTCGCGCTCGGACAGCGCCTGCAGCGTGAGCGCCGCGCGGTCGCGCTCGGCGGGCAGCGCGTCCCAGCAGAAGCGCCGCCCGCTGGGGCGAGACACACACACACACACGCACCTGGTGCGAGATGACGCGCAGCCAGGCGGCCCGGTCGCGCTCGGACAGCGCCTGCAGCGTGAGCGCCGCGCGGTCGCGCTCGGCGGGCAGCGCGTCCCAGCAGAAGCGCCGCCCGCTGGGGCGAGACACACACACACACACGCACCTGGTGCGAGATGACGCGCAGCCAGGCGGCCCGGTCGCGCTCGGACAGCGCCTGCAGCGTGAGCGCCGCGCGGTCGCGCTCGGCGGGCAGCGCGTCCCAGCAGAAGCGCCGCCCGCTGGGGCGAGACACACACACACACACGCACCTGGTGCGAGATGACGCGCAGCCAGGCGGCCCGGTCGCGCTCGGACAGCGCCTGCAGCGTGAGCGCCGCGCGGTCGCGCTCGGCGGGCAGCGCGTCCCAGCAGAAGCGCCGCCCGCTGGGGCGAGACACACACACACACACGCACCTGGTGCGAGATGACGCGCAGCCAGGCGGCCCGGTCGCGCTCGGACAGCGCCTGCAGCGTGAGCGCCGCGCGGTCGCGCTCGGCGGGCAGCGCGTCCCAGCAGAAGCGCCGCCCGCTGGGGCGAGACACACACACACACACGCACCTGGTGCGAGATGACGCGCAGCCAGGCGGCCCGGTCGCGCTCGGACAGCGCCTGCAGCGTGAGCGCCGCGCGGTCGCGCTCGGCGGGCAGCGCGTCCCAGCAGAAGCGCCGCCCGCTGGGGCGAGACACACACACACACACGCACCTGGTGCGAGATGACGCGCAGCCAGGCGGCCCGGTCGCGCTCGGACAGCGCCTGCAGCGTGAGCGCCGCGCGGTCGCGCTCGGCGGGCAGCGCGTCCCAGCAGAAGCGCCGCCCGCTGGGGCGAGACACACACACACACACGCACCTGGTGCGAGATGACGCGCAGCCAGGCGGCCCGGTCGCGCTCGGACAGCGCCTGCAGCGTGAGCGCCGCGCGGTCGCGCTCGGCGGGCAGCGCGTCCCAGCAGAAGCGCCGCCCGCTGGGGCGAGACACACACACACACACGCACCTGGTGCGAGATGACGCGCAGCCAGGCGGCCCGGTCGCGCTCGGACAGCGCCTGCAGCGTGAGCGCCGCGCGGTCGCGCTCGGCGGGCAGCGCGTCCCAGCAGAAGCGCCGCCCGCTGGGGCGAGACACACACACACACACGCACCTGGTGCGAGATGACGCGCAGCCAGGCGGCCCGGTCGCGCTCGGACAGCGCCTGCAGCGTGAGCGCCGCGCGGTCGCGCTCGGCGGGCAGCGCGTCCCAGCAGAAGCGCCGCTCGCTGTCGACCGCGCGCCGCGCGCCGCACAGGCACACGCTCTCCGCCGGCGCCGTCTGCGACCAAACACCCCACGTTACTGGCGAGAACGTTCCAGACTCCGGTGCCGTCGGCGGCGCTACTCACGGCCTTGGGGCTGATCTGCGAGTAGGGCAGCAGGCGCAGCGTGCGCGAGGCCGCCTCGTACGAGCAGTAGTGCTTGCTCCACGCCGTGCCGAACGCCTCTGCGGACAACGATCCACATCAGTACACGCTTCGACACGTTACGGCCTGTTTCTACGCGCGTCCGGCGGCGCGGCGATCGTTCTATCAATTGATTGCGTGTGCCGCCAGGTAACCATTTTGCGGCGAGCGTCTCGGCCACTTAATGAACAGAGAAAACGCTCGCCGGGACGCCGGTCGCGCGAGATCGTGACTGGGCCATTCCGGCCCGACGGGCCGCCAGTACTCACTCTTCTCCATAAGGTACAGGTAGCCGGCGCGGCCGCCGCCCGCCGCCGCGCCGTCGCCGCTCTCCGCGCTGTCCTCTGCTTCCACTTCCTTGTTCTGCAATACACGCGACGTGATCAACACCCTCGCTTCTCAATTCACCGTTTCACCCGCTACTTCTTCATCTGTGACCATGACGCTGGTAGATGCGTAGAAATATCGGGAGCCCATTAACGTTGAACCGACCTTTAAGCTAACAGTGCGGTCTACATTACTTTATCGTTCCAGCCTATACATTATGTATACGTCCAACTGCACGGTACAGACCTCCTCTCGGAGCCCTCCCCTCCCTCCCTCATTACTGGATTGCAATCAAATTAAAAGTGCAATGTGATTAAACTTTTGGTCAAAACACGAAGCGGATTCGATAAACAATTTCCTGGTGACGACAATGAATACGTTTCTTTTGCGATAGTCTAAGATTTAAGGAAAGCGCAACATCACTGCTGGGACTCACCATCTGGCGGACTTCCATCATCTTCTTCATGAGCGACTCGGTCTGCTTGCTGGTCTCCTCGAAGTTGGTCCGCGTCTGCAACACACGCACACGTCGTCACGCGCACACACACACACGCCGCCATGCACACCCATGCCGATCAGTCACTCGACACACACACCTTCACTGATAAAACTTGGGCAGATCCAGCTCAACTAATGAGTTTCTGAGTGAGTTTCTGGTGCATTATAAAGAGACCGTTGCTATAAACACGCAGCGAGTTGCAGCGAGATGCGTTTTAGTCCAAAAAAATTCAAAGATCCAAATTTTATCAGTAAAAATGAAAAATCAAATGGTGAGGGGTTATCATTATCAAAGCTGAATATCGCGCGAGTGTGATGACATTAGGAGTTGATGATGAAATTAGGGCTGGTAGTTACACACACGGGCCAAGACAACGCTAACGCTCGCTGGTCAGGATTACTGTTTGTTACGGTATATCGAAGCGTTCCAGATGCCGTCTCACCAACCACGAACCACTAGCACGATGGAAGTCGTAATATTTGACGATAATTTAAATTGATTTGAGATAACTAGGGCTTAATTTAAAGATAGTTCGTGGTTAGCGAGTGTCTGTAATGCTGGATTTGCAAGCTCGAGCTGGGCTAGCACACGCTTCACTCGGAGACCTGCGCGCGCGCCGGCGCCGCCCCTGCCCCGCCGCTACCACCTACGCCTGATAAACATCACAACCTAAATAAATAATCAGCCCTGTTGCACCCGAGCAAATCCTGTCACGTGGTGCACTCAAAATGGACTAGGTAGGTGCTCAACTCAATAACCAGTAAGACGGACACCCGAGCTAGCGTCGAGTGGTGCACGCAGAAAAGACTACTAATTACCTATTTACTTTATTACGAGTATCACAATTGATTTCTATTCTGAAAGGAGAAATTGGCAATGGCATCTTAATCGCAATGGCATCTATCTACTCAGGGATAATTCAGAAAACCAAATACATTGAGCTTTATAAATAATGTGACAACTAAGAGTGAGGCTCCACTGGTGCGTTGCGTCGTCGCACACTACGTTTCAATAGATCGACGGACAAGAGACGAAGCATGGGGGAGGGTGATGCCGATGCGCTGTCTCTAAGACAACAGACACACACAGTCTCCAGTCAGTGTCTAACAGTAAGTACATTTTTGTCGTGCGTCGAAGCAGCGCAGGTGGCATACAATGTGTTGATTCGTTGCGATGACGCGACGCAACGCAACGCAAAGCACCAGTGGAGCCTCACCCTTACAATACTGGGCTCCATCGTGCTGGACATACATTAACCGCACCCAATTCCAGTATAGCAGAAGACATTCGAATGCTAGTTTTGTGTATGAGTTCATTGATGATTGGGGGCATTCACTCCAGATAGAGGTATTCGCTTGATAAGGTCTCAAAGTGAAAGTCAAAATTCTTTATTCAATTTAGGCATCAATTGATGCTCCTATGAACGTCGAAGAATCTACCACCGGTTCGGAAAACCCTGTTGAGAAGAAACCGGCAAGAAACTCAACAAGGTATATTTTTCAATCAGATCTACATTCTTTCTACATTATTATTAAATTACATACATCTAAAGTATTTAATACAATTAATTTTTTTAACACAGCAGATACGCTATTTGAGACTAGGGATCACCAATGCGGATTGGAATTATTTCCAAACATCCCTGTCCATCTGTCTAAAGAGTTATAATGCCACTGAGACACCTCGCCATAGTTGCAGCACTGTTTGTGCTCGTTTCCCCCCCCCCCCGCTCACCCGCTGGATCCTCAGCTGCAGGTCCCTCACGAGCGGCTCGGCGTCGTGGTGCACGTCGTGCGCGGTGTGGTGGAAGGTCCACCAGGAGAACACGAAGCCGAGCAGCGTCTCCACCAGCTCGAACTTCTCGCGCTCGCGCACCGCCTGCAGCTGGAACACGTACTCCAGCGACGCCTGGCAGAAGTCGCGCTCCGCCATGTCCATCGCCGCGTCCGCCTGGCAACACGCGACTCGTACAACACACGCTCACACCCTGCCACACGCCAGAACACGGGCCGGGGTCGCCGTGAAGCATTCGAAACACCGCGCCCGCCCATCGATTAATCGGAACCACACAAGACCGGTCTTTCATTCGACGTGTATCAATAGATCATAATAGGGATGTTGACACCACCAATCAACTGACTGACTTTTTATGAGCTGTCAAAACAAAATTCTCCCATAGTTTGAATGGCAAAAGCAACTTAAGACGTCACTTGTTCGCCAATTCAATTAACCATTTATTTGTTTTAATTAAAACACCAAAAAATCTTATTTTGCAGTTAATTAAGTTTTTTTACTGGAGTCGGTCTTCGAATTATTTTTTAGTGGCGTCAACATCCCTATTGGATAATAATAGGTGACTGAGCTGCTATTCTTCTTTATCTGTTAGACTTGAACTGACAGACAACGTACAGCCTATACCACTGGAATTGGAGACTTGAAATTCGGTACACGATTACCTTGGGTTGGGTATTAAAAACGTACACTAAGAAGAGATATTTAGAAATTTCTATAAGATAGCCAACTATCCTACTTTTTATTCTTTCATGGAGGTTGAAACCACGTGCATTAGCCAGTTTACATATGTTCTGGATAAACATAAGAACTGACAATCTTGATTTTAGTGAAATCTTTAAGTCATGTGTTCAAGACATACTACGGTAATACAAACTTTTCTTGGGAAGCAAGGACGATTCTCAGAAAGACTCAAAAATTATCAGCACTAATCAATAGCGGCGAGTCGGACAAATATTAAAGGATTTCATAACAAAATACATAATATAACCAAAGCAGCAGCACGCCGCGATGGCCAAGCGTTACGCAATCTCGCCGTATATTTTATTAATTGCATAAGTGATGCACGGGCGCCGACCGCTATGCGCTGACGATACCGCTACCAGCCTGCCCTGTATGCTTAGTATAAGTTTTCCTTCACTTCAATACTTCTCGATCGCGTTTACGTAAAAATTTCAATTCTATGGACACAGACGCGCGCGCGCGGAGGCGCTGTCCATGTTTCCCTAGTAATTGATTTTTTTACGTAAACGCGATCGAGAAGTATTGAAGTGAAGGAAAACTTATACTAAGCATACTGTACGCTTAGTATAAGTTTTACTTCACCAAAATACTTCTCGATCGCGTTTACGTAAAAATTTCAATTCTATGGAAACATGGACGCGCGCGCGCGGAGGCGCTGTCCGTGTTTCCATAGTAATTGATTTTTTTACATAAACGCGATCAAGAAGTATTTGGTGAAGTAAGACTGGGCCGGACATGTCTGCCGAATGCATCCGGACCGATGGGCACGAATCGTTACCGAATGGGTTCCGAGGGATGGCCAAAGGAGCAGAGGCAGACCCAAGAGGAGATGGCCATGTAAGGATGTTTGTATTGAAAGACCAAGAGTCGAGTAGATACTGTCTCTATTTAATAAGGTTACAACAATTATATACTACATAGTGGGAGAGTGTGTGTGTGGCGCAGCTCACACTACAAGACGACCTGAGCGCTTTTCAGCTCGATTGGCAGGTGCATGCCCAGGATAGGGAAGAATGGCGGAAGAAAGGGGAGGCCTTTGCCCAGCAGTGGGACATATTATAGGCTATATAAAAAAAAAAAAAAATTTTATACTAAGCATACTGTTAATAATAACTTTGACGAGCACTCACTATAATAGCTACGTTTCAAGTTCAAATGTACACAGCTATTGTCAGTGACATAAGAGGCGTGCGTAACGCGTCAGCCAACTTTAAATATACCTACATCAAGTGCAAGATTAAGATCTGGCTGAAGATATATGGCTGCAGTTAAATAAACAGAAGCGTTAAACGATCAAAGCCGGTAACGTGCTAAAACGAAGAAAACTCTTGGGATTTATGAAATATTTTAGTTGTCAAACGACACACTTAATAGACTATAAGTGGCTAGTGATTGATTAGGTTACCGCACCTCTTGGAAGACATTTTCTTGTTTCTTTGTGGAGAGCGACAGCGTGCGCTCCTGGCTCTGGCAGAACTTGGCCGTTTTCTTGTCAAATTTCTTCTTGCCCTCCTGGAAAAGACACAGAAACACAGTTATAAACAAACAATAAAAATGTGGAAATTAGTACTCCTGGTTGCAAATTATGTGACTACATTACGAGTTCCAGTAGTCTCCATTTTCCAAGGGGAAATCTAACATTAACCACACGGTAAATAAGTGTGACAACGTATAACAACTCGCAATGCGAATCATCTCCGTCAGTTCTGAAATGAAATGGCATTGAACAATTCTTCACAGTCGAGCGAACGTCTAACTTTGCACACAGGCTACACATAAATATCAATGCAAAAAATCTTCGTTCTGTCGTACCTAATGGTAGGATGCCCCAACAGAGACACTTTGGTATTTATAGTACCTACTAGTAATATGAATGTATTAAGACTCGTGGCCTTGTGCGTGTGGCTCAGGTCGTGCTCCGTCCCCGGACCAAATCGCCGGTTGACCCAGTGAGCGGCGCCGGACGACCGGCGACCGGCGACTTCCGCTCACGTGCGGGTGATCGCACGCCGCCGCGCGCGGGCACGTCCGGCGCTTCCAAACACAACATACAACACAAACATAGTGTATCGACAAAAACGACTCTTCCGCCTCAGTCGAACCATTTTAGTCGTATGTCGCGGGGAGACTTAATGTTTTGTGGACGCAGCTCGCCGCGCACCATTACACGCGTGCCGGCGTGCCATACCAAAGAACATACTCGCATGATACCAATCTCATTAATGAAGAAATTAAGATTGATACATGAAACGGGGAAAGTAACTGACAGTATGTCCCTTTTAAGGTTAGGCCTGGTTTTCGAGTGTGAGACCACTATCTTCGATGGCTACAGTAAAGGAAAACATCTTGAGGAAACCTTCACACATACCTGCATGATGTGTGTGAATTACCTAATCCGCACTGGGCCCGCGTAAGAACTACAGACCAAGCCCTCTCATTCTATGAGACAGCCTGTGCCCACCAGTAGGACGTGGTCGAGACGATTCTCGGCAACTAACAAGCAAACGGCACCAGCTATTTTAAAGTAAAAACCCCAATTTGGTTGTCTTGAACACAACGTCAACAAAAGGGTTAGGTTAAGTTAAGATTCAAGTCAAACATACTGTTAGAAAGTCAAGACCAATTAAACCAGCACCCTATTTATTGATTACGGCGTTGTGGCACTCATTGCAGCTTTCTCACGCTCCTCTGAGCGTATCCGAACCTAACGTGCCGACTTAATTAACCAAGTGACGATTCGGAGTCTCGGAGTGTTTAGCCGTTTCGATGCGCTATGTTTGTGTATCACGGATCCGGTTGCAAAATATAACGTACACAGAATAGACCACATACTTAAGTATATCGTTGATTTACATAATTAGCAAGGCGAATGGTTGTGTGTAGATTGTAGATTATTCCTGCAGTTAGGTCACCTGCCTGGCTACAAAGCTTGACGTCCCGGGTTTGATCCCAGGTGGCAAGTCGGGACAAGTATGAAAAATATTAATGTTTGTTCAAAAGTCTTGGGTATTTAAATGTATTTACCTAAGCATGTTTAACCGTTGTCTAGTACCCACAATTTGCTTACTTTGGGACTAGGTCAATTGGTGTTACTATATGTCCCGTGGATATTTATTTCCATTGCCTTTACGGCCCCCCACAACTTCGCGCGTCACGTAGTGGTTACCTGGAGCACACGCAATGTACCTACTGATAATAAGCTCGCCGCGCCGCCGGTCGCGCAAAGTCGTGGCTGGACCGTTCCGGGCTTGGTGTTATAAAACAACATATCATAAGCTTCTAACAACTAGTGGTGTATCGGGAGCTCATTGGGAGCTGATGCCAGGTCTGTTTGTGTGTGTAGGAGAGAGCTCACCTTGACTGCGCCGATGTGCTCCTTGCGGAACCGCTCGAGCGGCGCGATGATCTGCTCGTGCGCGCGGCCCAGCTGCGGACAGACAGACACGTCAACTGGTGGTGGACTCCAGGGACAGAATACAGGGTGCAACAATATAGTCGACCAAGAAATTCCTTTACCAGTCTAACCGCCCGGTCACGACTTCGCGCGTTTGGCGGCGCGGTAAGCGTTTTCTGTGTTCATTGCGCGGCCGTGACGCTCGCCGTACAGTGGTTACCTGGCGGCACACGCAATAAACTAATAAAACGCTTGCCACGCCGCCAAACGCGCGAAGTCGTGGCCGGGCGGTAAGGTTTAATTTCACTTGTGCAACTTAAAACGTTACAGGCTTCTTTCACTTACAAGTCAACGTGATAATCACCGTCATTGTTTTGTTTCCGTTACGGTAACTATCACAAAAAATGGTAAAGCACTTACTCGGTCGACTATACAAACAAACATACGGGTCATACACATTTTAAGTTCACGTCTCTCCCGTGGACATTGCAAAAGTGTCTATAACCAATATTTTTTAGTCAAGTCTACATTGGCGTTGTGACTTTCGGCCCATTTAAAAAGATCTTAACTTTGGTGAATCGGAGTCGCTAATTTTATATATATATAAACCATTTATTTCAGATTCTTAGATCCATAGTTAATTACATAGCTTACAAAACAAATCGAATTAAAATCAGAAGTAGTCAAAATATATAAAAACAAATTCAATTAAATAAAAATAAAAATAAAGGTCAAAATTAAAATTACAATTTAAAATATAATTTTATACAGGGTTATTTTTAATTCACTGACATCCTCTTAACCCTGAATTCCTATCACTCAAACAAATGTTTTTTGTTTTACGACTTTTTAAAATAAAGCACTTTTTTTCCCATACAAATACACAGAGTATCGTAAAAATAAGAGGCAGAATCAAATTTTCAAAACGTTATTACACCAAAAGTATTAAGTTATGACAAAAGCCGCAAAACAAAAAACATTTGTTTAAGTGGTAGGAGTTTAGGGTTAAAAGCATGCTAGTGAATTACAAATAACCCTGTATTCTAACCCCCTGTTTCACCATCCATTGGATCAAATTTATTTGACGGTTAAACGTGATGCCGTCTCTGTTTGTTTTGTTCGAATAAACGGAGACGGCATCACATTTATCCGTCAGTTAAAATTAATCAATGGGTGGTGAAACAGCCCCTAAAGGAGAGATACTTTTGTTTCTTACGCTGTGTTTGACCCATACCACAAAGTAGATATAATATATACTATCCCATACATACAATCACGCCTCCTTCCCAGCAAAGGGGTAGGCATAGACTAATTATTTGTTTTCACCTGCTACTATTTTGACATACATCTTTCGCTTCAACAACACTCATTAGTATTTTGATACGTGCTCGCCAGTTTCGAGTACGCGCTTGAGTTGACCTTTCCTCAAGACATCCCCAATCTAAAGATGGAAGGAGTCCCCCGCCAACATTTCTAGAGTGCAACACCGCTATACAATAGCCATTATTGAGGGAACATCGCTGAATTTAAAACTGCTGATTTGTAACACAGTGCCGTTTAGTTTTAACTTATTTTGCATGTTCGTAAGCTTTTGGTGTCGCCTTTTGTTGAGTAAGAAAAATTCTGCAAGTTACATTACATTGGGGGTCGTAAAGCGAACGAGTTTAAATTGGTCTTTCGGACCCTGCTATGTAATACAACTTGCATGAATTTTCTTGCAGGTGTCAACTGGGTTTTACGTACACAAAACCATGTTAACATTTGTATTGCTTTTTTCTGTAGCATGCAGGCAGGTGGGTTACTGTTAACTCCACGTCGTTTCCGCTGCGAGAGGTCAAGGGCTTCACGACGCACGAGCTGCCGTGAGAACATCTACGTGTGTTTTTGATAAAGTTATCATTGTACTGGAACTGGGGCGGTTTAGGAACTATCTCAATGAATTTCACCATTGTTTATAGAGGTGTCCGTCCAACTTGTGGCTTTGAACGAGCATTTAGTTCTATTACCATCTTGATACGGAGTAAGATGTAGGTAGGTAGGTATACCTTGCTGACTGTGTTTTTTTTTATAGTTAACCAAAGCGAAATCACTTCTAGACTTTCTAATCTAGTCGTTTATCGAACCCTTTCCAGTAGTTATCATGTCGATTTCGTTGTAATCTAAAATTAATATGGCAGGCTGATATAATAATGCAATAGATGAACACTCGGTGGCGGCGCTCGCTATCGCGGCCCGCTTGCCGATAAGGCGCTCGGAGCAAACAGACAGATTTCAGTCTCAGCAGTGCGCAAAAATCTATAACTTAAAAGGCTTAGGTACGTGACTGACTGATAGACAGCACACAGCCTAAAATACTGCAGCTGAAGACGGGAAATTTGCCCGAGATATTCCTTGAGGATTACTTATAGATGTTCACTAAGAAGGGACTTTCGAAAGTTCCGCTAGATAGAGAGATAACCCGCGTTTTATTCTACTGCAAGAGTATAGCTGCGAGATATAGCTAGTGTATAATCGACTAAGAAATTCCTTTACCACCAACGTTCAATGTCAGTTGTACGACTTAAAACACTAAATCAGCGTTTCTTAACCTCGGGTCGCGACCCAAATTTGGGTCGCGGGCGCTTTTGGGATGGGTCGCGGGTACGGCTCCACACTCTCCTGGAATCTCCCGGCTCCCGGAAGAAGTTTTAAATAATCGAAATTCTCCCGAAATTTTATTTTTTTTTTAAAAATTTGGGTCGCGGACTTCAAAAATATTTATAATTTGGGTCGCCAGCCAAAAAGGTTAAGAACCGCTGCACTAAAGGCTATTTGCACTTACAAGTCAGTGTGAAAATCAGCCTTATTGTTATTATTCCGATGTAGGAACTTTCATAAAAATGGCAAAGCACTTACTTCGTCGACTATACAACAAACAGGTCTGAGCCCAAAGTTAAATATTAATAAATTCGCGGCGGTCGCGATTATACATTGTTTTAATTCAACAATAGCGAGTTGTGCAAATAGGGCTTCCCATGGGCTTTCGCGGCGCCGGCTGAACAAACGTAACCTTCATTGTCATTAACAGCCACAAATCCGTTTTGCGTTTCCACGGTTCAGGTACAGTCAGCAACAAAAATATGAATACACTTAAAGTACCAAAAATATTTATACACGCCCTTATGCCCTCGTAATAGAGTCGTGGATGCATATTTTTGGTACTTTGAGTGTATTCATATTTTTGTTGCTGACTGTACCTATTTCCGTTCAGAACGTAAAAATACTCCGAGTGTACAGGTAGGTAACGTTTTTCCTGGAATAACAAAGGTGAATATAAACAGGCGGTGGATTAAGATGATGTTTGTTTACGCGCGAGGCTGGGCGAGGTGTTTGGCGTTACTCGTGGCAGCGGATTGTTCGCGAGGCCGCAGCCGCTATTAGAGCTGCTTCACTCACATTAGCTAGGACCGAGTTTTCCGGTGGCCGATTGCCGGGTCTTGCTGTTGACACTATAAACTACCAGTCCGATCTGAGCAACACACAATGCCTTGCCCAATATCGGACCCGACCGAAATCGCAAATGAACGTTTGATAAATACGTCGTCGCCGACAGTTTCATCGGGTCGCCCTAGTGTAAACAGCGCTATTGAGATGCATATGCTAGTATGTACCGGACACATTTACGGTTCCGGTAAATCTGTCGGTCCGGCGTAAAGTGAACCAGCTGCTATCAGTTCCCGCGGCAGCCGCGCTGTCGGCGACCGGCGTCGCGTAAACAACGCCGCTTCCCCGGAATATTAACCACACGCGCTACAACATAATTTTACTGTATCTAACGTATCTTCTATGCAAACATTAGCCTAGTTACTAGTTGATATACTTATAGCTCCATCAACACCAACGCCGCTGCGAGAATCTGATTGTCTGATCGTGACCTTTCAAAGCGCTGCTTAACTTTCAATGAAATTTAAAGCCAGGCTGTTTTGGTTTAAAAACATTTTGAACGAATGTTTTAATGGAACTAAGAAATCTTCCCATGAATTCCATATGAAATCTTGTAATTTTGTACGCATTCGTGAATTATTATGAGGAAAAAAAATCATCAAAATTATAATTCGCCACGCCGCTTGAGATGAGAGGATGCTTCTTGCCAGCAACATCCCGCATTACGTCATCCCTACAGATCGTGATTATGTTTCAAGGACATCATAACGAGGGGCGTTCGTTGACCACGGGGCACGGGGCACGGGGCACGGCCGGCGCCGGAAGCGCGGGCGCAGCGCGGTGCGTCAGCGCGCGACACTACCAACGCTACCAACACTACCGTCACTATCGCCTGTACCCAGACCTACCATAAATGAACAGCTACGCATGCAACTTACAGACGAAGTCGCGCTAGTATAAAATAAACCAGAAACAAAAGTCAGTATCTCAAAGCTAGTAATGTCATGACTTATGAATTACGACAATCAATCCTTCAGCAGACAAAAGCGTCCCAATTGAAAAAAACGGCCAAGTGCGAGTCGGACTCGCGCACGAAGGGTTCCGTACCCGTACCACTATCTATAAAAACGGCTCACGAGATAAAGCCTGGTGACAGACGGACATGTAGACGGACGGACAGCGAAGTCTCAGTAATAGGGTCCCGTTTTTACCCTTTGGGTACGGAACCCTAAAAACCTACGACTACGACATAATATGCAGATATCTTCGTTTGGCCGTGTTGCAAATTTCGTAGACCGATGTGGAAGGTATCGCGGATGCTTAGCCTGGACACACTTGACGCAGTACTCGGAGATTGTCATTTTTCTAAGACTTGTCGGACCGTGCGTCGTGCGGTGTGTCGCGATTGACATGGTCGCTGGTTATACAACGGTCGCGGCCGAGTCGCTGACCGGGGTCATTAGAATGCGCGCGCGGCGTCCGGCGCCCGGGCAGGAAAGTGAGAGTGGACGACACACGATTACGCTGTGAATGGCGACCGGTTGATAACGCGCCGTACTCCGCGTACACAAACAAGACGCCACGAGGCGAGGGACGCTGCGCCGCGCCGCGCCCGAACATTGAAGCGAGACTTCGTCGATTGTTTCACATAATAAGGTAAAAGGAAAGGATGCGGGATCGCGTTGGATGCGGATGGCACGGAACCAATCGGTTTGGTGAGCCTTGGGGGAGGCCTATGCTCAGCAACGGACGTCTTTCGACTGAAATGATGATGATGATGAATAAGGAAAATCTACAGCGAGCCTTTTATAAAACAGCACAGAAAGTGCAGGTGGGTGTCAGTCAGCCGGCCGAGGCGAAAGAAAATTTCGCCCCCTCTTATTTAAGTATTTTAATTAGCACCTCTTCAAGAAACTTTAGCTAGCCAATTTAAAAAACTACAATATGAAATTGTCCAAATATTTACAAAATATTTGCCGCCCCCCGCCCGCCACCGGAGGCCGTCATCAAATCATTTTCAAGATAAGCTTTTTTTTACTGACGGCATTTGATTGCTCTACCTTGTTCAGAGTTCTTTACATGTATTTATCGAAATTGAAGTCTAACCGATCGCTGGGAATAACGCAAAATAAAATGCACTTACAAGTTTATTGTGCTTGCTAAGCCGTAAACCAGAATTAGAAAATATTCTGAGCATAATTATTAATTACCTATGCCGTCACTTGAGACTTGAGATGTGACAAAAACTCTTTCTTTAAATTTTTTGACGGCTAGCAGATCAGAAAAGAATCGGAGAACCAGAATCCGCTCAGCCTTAGCGGAGGGGGTATGTATTACAATACCGATGTACGAAAGACCGAATGTATTAAAACATCGAATGGGTCAAAAGACCGAAACGATTTTTTTCAGAAAACCGTAAACTTTTCAGAATTTATTAAAACGGCATCATATAGAACCCATTAGGTTAGGTTAGGTTTGTTTTATAACAATCTTAAAAAGTTAACGGTTTCAGAAAAAAATCGTGTCGGTCTTTTGACCCAATCGATGACAGTCAAGGGCAAAAATATGTATACACTTTAGTACCTTGTCTATTTTCGTCATATTTGAACTGCCATATATGAACTGTCACAGTGGTTAATGTGACAAGGTACTAAAGTGTATGGGTATGTATTACAATACCGAAGTACGAAAGACCGAATGTATTAAAACATCGAATGGGTCAAAAGACCGACACGATTTTTTTCTGAAACCGTTAACTTTTTAAGATTGTTATAAAACAAACCTAACCTAACCTAATGGGTTCTATATGATGCCGTTTTAATAAATTCTGAAAAGTTTACGGTTTTCTGAAAAAAATCGTTTCGGTCTTTTGACCCATTCGATGTTTTACATTCGGTCTTTCGTACATCGGTATTGTAATACATACCCACCATTAGCATAGAGTGCGATTGAGGACATTTAGCTGTTAGGCCGCAAATCTCGGGCGTGAGGTAAAGGTAAACCTGTACTTCTACCATGAGTTACACTAGTTTACAGTGACCGTACTCGCTAGCGACGGCGTAAATGATTTGTATGGAGAATTGTACTTCCGTAAGTGACCGCTAGAAGCGCTGTACACAATTCTCCATACAAATCATTTACGCCGTCGCTAGCGAGTACGGTCACTGTAAACTAGTGTAACTCATGGTAGAGGTACTGCGCAGTGTCAGTTGAGTGGTACCCCCCCCCCCACCCCTCCCCCGGGCCGGCCTTGACACGAGGACGCCGCACAATGCATTCTACAATGCGAGCGCTACGTGCGCTACCTTCGACACGACGGAATTCCGCTGCTCTAATGTTTATTTTATTAGACTGTCGTATTTCGGTATAGAACATCCTTTGTGCAATATGTTTTTTGAGAAGCGAAAGAGTTCATTCAGAATAAAATTACGGACTAAAATCCTTATTATTCTTTCAAAACGCAGTTGTCAAAAAACTCAATTGTTCGTTAGTTTCTCAATGCGTAGAGTCGTGGAGCCCGAAATATCTTTATCTAATCTAACGTGTCCTTTCTGCTTTTAGACGGATAAGCAGTTGTAAAGGTACTGGGGGACTGACTTTTTAAACTCCATTTGTGAGAATACCTCACTCGACAGAAAGTGATAATTTATGTGTGTGTGTGTGTGTGTATGTTAAAGGTGCGGCCAAACCGCCGCTTAAAAAACGGTGACGTTACGGAATCGCAGTGACGCACCGTAAACGTCACAACTTTACTATGGAGATGGAGAGCATGCGGTAAATTCTGACGTTTACGGCACGTCACTGCGATTCCGTAACGTTTCCGTATTTTAAGCAGCGGTATGGCCGAACCTTAAAGGCAGTGACTTGTTTTGTCCTTCAGTCAGGGGCGTAGCAACCGCCGTATCAGCCGTATCAATGATACCGGGCTACAGATGCCCCTAACGTGTGTAAGCAAAAATGAGTAAAATGTTATCAACAATGTCGCTTAATCTCGTGTTTCCCGGGAAAGCCCCCCAACTAATTTTGTTACAGGGTCCCTCCAAGGCACCCTACGCCACTACCTTCAGTGCAGCAGTCCTCACTGCCCCATTAGTTTTGAACTGCGAGTAGAGCGACCTACAGCCTTTCCGATAATTAGTTATTCTTTTTTATACTACGAGATGAGTCTCAACTTAAACGGACCTCTCCCATAACCTCCAAACGCACAGAGAGCGGAGGCGTGGTGTTGTAATATTCTAACTTGTATGAACGAGATCACGGTACGGTACCGCACAACAGTTCATACAAGTTAGAATATTACAACCGTCACCGCCACCACACTGCCACGCCTCCGCTGTCTGTTCGTTTGAAGCTTTAGGTACTAGAAGTCCAGTTGGACCGACATGTCATATCATGTCAGGCAGCTTACATATTTATGTACGGTCGACCAAGAAAGTGGTCTACCACTTTTGACAAAAATTTCTGTGACATCTAAATATCCCTAAGTCACTGTCATCATGTTATTGCAAGGGAAAATCGACATCGTTGTATCATGACGTGCAAATGAACGCCGACCGTAGGGGGGTAGACCATATTTTTGGCCGACTGTACAAATAAAATAGCTGACACGCCTATGTCAAATTTCATACAATAATACGATACAAGCTCTTGCACGACAATGTGTAAGCTATAGGCAGTATTCTCGAGCTTACCATACTGCGCGTCAGCCGCGCGAACCAGTATTCGATAGGCGGGTCCCCACTGATCAAGCCGCCTTGCGAGGCAATCGCATGAAGATTTTATTCGACGTGAGGCTCAAAATCACACCGAAAATGGCTGTCTCGCGAGGCGGCTCCCTCATTGGAGACACGGCTGATGGTTTACCGCGCGTAACGGAAACCGAGATTATCTATAGGCCGGAGTGATCCGTTTTCAAGTACCAAGGGTTCGTGAAGAATGGTGTGTGTGTGTGTGTGTGTGTGTGTGCACTGACCATGCGTTCCCGCTCGTCCTCGATGGTGCGCATGAGCTTGGCGAAGTGGTGCAGCGAGTGCGAGATGACGCGCTCGTCCTCCGTCATGGAGGCGCCGATGCAGGCGAACTCGAACTGCTCCATGCTGCCCGCCAGCGCCAGCTGCGCCGCGCCCAACCCTGGAGATACCACACATCAGCTCATACACAGAACCTCTCCCGCACTTAGGTACACTAGTAAGAAAGATTGTGCAACTTGCAGTAGGTACATTTCTGCGCTCAGACGACTACTTCCATTCCAACTCGTTCGATTCACGGCCTCGCAATGTAAACGTGCTGATACACTTGAGCATTCACTTGTAACAGAACAGCGAGCATTCGCCGTTTTTAACTTTGTTCGTGTGATGCTCGCGCTTACGCAAACGCTTCTTTTATTTTGTGAGCTTTTACCTGTAATTTAACATTCGCTAGAATGCTCATTACAAGTGAATGCTCAAGTGTATCAGCACCTTAAGGGCCGGCGCTCACTGACGGCATGGCACGGCGTGGCTTTTTATTACTATCAAGTTATTTTGAATCTTATTTCAATGAGTTTAGAATTCATGTTACTTTATTTCGATACCACGATGCCGCGACGTGCCGAGGGATGACGCAACGCATAACCAAAGTAACATGAATTCTAAACTCATTGAAATAAGATTCAAAATAAATTGATGGTAATAAAACGTTTAGACGGATGGATAGCCTAGTTGTTAGAGAACCTGACTACGAAGCTTGAGGTCCCGGGTTCGATTCCCGGTAGGGGCAGATATTTGTGTGAAAAATACGATTGTTTGTGCTCGAGTCTTGGATGTTTAATATGTATTTAAGTATGTATTTATCTATATAAGTATGTTTATCCGTTGTCTAGTACCCATAATCACAGAATATATAATAGTACTGACGTACAGAATGGAAACGGTCCACCCTGCACCGATTCGAATTACCCCACCCCTCAAGGCGCAGATAGCCGGAAACCGCCAGAAACCAGAAGAGTGCGCGCGCGATGTATGTAGGCGTACGCGTGTACAGACGTCGTCGTGCTTATGTAGATTCAAGAACGCGTATTTGTACGTCGTGTCCGCAGCGTGCCATAGTACAAGCTTTGCTTAGTTTGGGCCTAGGTCAACTGGTGTGAATTGTCCCGAGATATTTATTTTATTTATTTATTTATTTAAATGCCATGCCGTGCCATGCCGGCAGTGAGCGCCGGCCCTAATGCAATTTACGTAACTTTTCTTAAGCCCAGTTTACACCTGCAAGAAAAATCGTGCAAGTTGCATTACATTGCGGGGCTCGATTGACCACTTCAAACTCGTTCGCTTTACAGCCGCACAATGTAATGAAACGTGCTCGATTTTTCTTGCAAGTGTAAACTAGGCTTTACAAGGCTAAGTGGTCTATGCACACCGGAACGCGACGCTGCACTTTTTACTGAGATAATAAGACAACAACTTGCTAACGTAGGTATTCTCTATTAATTATAAATAAGTATACATACATATGTAGTACTATCGTGATACTGTTATTGACTATACATATTATTATCGTATCGCGGATTTGCCAACTTCCGGAAATTCACTTCAGTTTTATTTTATTACGATACTGCGATACACGACACGCTACGATAATAGAATTATTATTCGTAGGATACACGTCAATACTTTTGTGATACGGATAGTAATATGCGTGTATCAGGATAATATTGATAGTCTAATCTGCACCAACGAAACATGCAGCGTTACATCGCATCGCGTCTAGGTGTGAATTGACCCTAAGGGTACACTCATCCACGGTGGCCAAAAGTCTGATATATCGCTTAAGTACACGAAAATATTGAGTTTTTAAGGTTTATTCCCACTAAGAATTTTAAAATTCACTTACATGAGAACTTAAAGCTATTTAATACATTTTATGGAATGAACAAAAGAAACAACAAAAACAAAGAGGGTAATTTAACAGAAGCGACAAAAATCTGCCGATACACTTCAACTACCTTTTTGTGCTTCAACGCAAACAAGGTGATTAATGCGGTGATTTCGGTTTGCCAGTGATAAACTCGTTAAACATTGTACTATAACTCTTAGTGCTTCAAAAATAGGGTCTTAATGGTCGCTTACTTGTCACTAGCTATAACTTTGTAAAGTGCAGGTAAATCACGGAGTTAGGGTGACGTGTGTGTGTGTGTGTGTGTGTGTGTGTGTTTTTTTTTTTTTTTACGTTCCAACGCCCAAGGGTCCCGATATGCGTTGGAACGGCTAGAGCCTAGAGGGGGCTACTACTACGAATTTCGATGTTCGTTCATATCGTGCCATCCCATTCACTCTTCTGTTTCGTACAATTAGCGAGAACGGAATGGCACGATACTAACTTAGTATCGCACGCGGGCACAGGCCACAGCCCCCAGCCGCGTCGCGACAATGCATTAAGGTCGCCACGGCAGCTGGAGATGATAATGCTGCCTCCTTTACATGGCTAACTGTGACTAGGACATCATTGTGTACCTCTACGTACAGTCACAATACGGGATTGCTGAGCCACTTGACCGTGTAATGCTAACCGGGTTTACTAATAGGCTTAATGGCAATTCTTGACTGGTAAAAGTTCAAACAACTATTACTGGGTATATAAAACTGCGTCTTAAAATAATAACCACCTAAAATATTTTCGTACATGTAATTGAGTTATGCAAGATTGCACGTAACCATTTGAGAATTGTTCTAGCTTTAGGACAGTCTACATATGAAATAGGTGTTTTTGAATTAGTTTTGTAGAATAAAATGAAAGCAAATGTGGCCAATACAGCCAAAGAGATCTCGTTGGGTAATCCAGTTGTTACGAACAGGTAGCTGTCTATTGAAAAGAAACATATAAGTAGCGAAGACATTTTTGTATTATACTTATTCTACAGTTTACAGCGAGAGCTCCCGATTCGTGAACATTCACCGGCCAAGGTGAGCGGCGTCCCAGCGCCGGCGCAGGTGCCGCGGGTCACTCGCGCCGCACGACTCGCATGCGTCGCGAGCACGACCGCACACAGGCATTCCATTCTTAGACGAAGGCTTTGGCATTTACTACACAGCTACCAGTGGAACCTACGTCCTAGAGTATTGGGTAGACATTCAGGAGCCATCTTGGAGCTGCCCCGGTCATCGCCCCCGCGGCGCCGCGCGGGCGCAGCCCCGACCACACACACCCAAATACAGCTAATGAGCTCGCTCCTAACTTACTGTCGCGATGATTTCACCTCTTATTATGCAGTGTTTAGAACTCGGAACATAATCAAAGTTGATTTTTGAGTATACCGTTGCGCCAGACCCGCAAACGTTCGAAATTATGTAATATCTAGGTATTACGCTTTTAAATAAATCTGCTAATCAGGTTTGTTACTAGTTTACCGCAAGCGGTGAAATGAAAAAGGAAAGAGAAGCGGATGATGTCACGACGGTCGCCGCGAGCGCCTCGTTAGCAGATGTAAACAAACTGCGGCCAATTCAAGGAGTGCATAAATTATGGTAATCGGTGAGTCAACGCGGCGATGCGGCGTTATCGCATCTCGATAGCGGGAGATCCGAGATGCGGCTCCGCGCCGGCTGCGCACCAGCCGCCTGCCAGTAAGCCACGACATTCCTGGAGAGGTCACGGATGTGTGTGATCGATAGAACTCTTCACACGCAACCAAATTGAGTGTTGCCCTAATTACACAAACAAAACCTAATCTGGCTCCACGATCAGCCATTGTTACTCATATACCTTGACGACTGTTTGAGGCACGTATTTTGAATAGCTTTCTACTGGGCAAGGGTTTACGATAGTGACTCGCCAATTAAAATCAGTACCTTTCCTAAATTGGATCAAATATTATTATGTCGGTACGTTTCTAGTCCACTGTCACGCTGTAAAGTAGGCACTGTGTATTATCTTAGTCTGCGCTGCGTGGTCGTCTGGCGCAACTAAATAAGGTAGGTATATACTACAACTATAAAAGATCGAATTTCTGGCGAAACAGCAGCGTGTCGCAATAAACACATCAGAATTCCACGCAGTCGCAATTAGCACACGTGCCGCTAATTACCAACTCATCGGAAACTGCGGCGATCCCACCAGTCACGTTAGAGAAACTATTAAACTGCAATTATATCGAGTACCTAATGGGTTTGCTTTGCGAGCGCTGCAATAAATCACCTAGTTAGGTTTAATCACGGTCGTAAAGAGAGATAAGCCGCAGGTGAGTTTTGGCGCTGCGCGGACGAGTCGACGGGAGCAGCAGCGCCGGCCCGGCCGCGTGAGTCAGGCGCCCCCGCGCCGCCGCCGCCGGGCCTACGCGCGGCAGCCGCACAAAAACCAAGCAAATGGACAACCATTACTCATCCCACCACGGAGCCGATACAATGACGCCTCGTCAATTGTCTACGTGCGAGGAACCTACACGTAGACATTTCAATTAAGCTTGCACTAATGTACTTTATGGTTCACTTAAATTGCAGCTCAAATATCATTCAGGTGAACGTAATTGCATTGAGTAATGTGTAACAAAACATTCCATTAGAGAGAGATTATTAATATCTCAAAACGATAGTGGTTATCATCAACATCAATTATGCAATTATCTACAATTATAGCCAGTTTGGCTGAAGTATAATTGAATATTATTGCAGATATCTGTGGTACAATATGTTAGTAAACATTCTTGAGTAGAAAACCTGTGTAGTTAGTACAAATACAGTCATTTATAAATTTTCTCCACTGGTGGATGTCAAATAACATGCCACAGTTGGTGATTAGGGAGCAACGATACAGACAGAGGAGTGGAATGTAGTCATTAAGAAAGTCACTGGCACACAAACTGGGTGCTGTTAGCTGCGCAGTGAACACCTCACACATGTCAGCACCATGCAATATTGACATAAGTTAGTCTTCAAACTTAGGTATTCAAACAATGTCTGTATTTTCTTCAACTGAAACTAAGTAAAATTATCAATATCAATTGCACTGCATCTGTCTGACAATGCCAGCCTCACAGGCACACCCAAGCTGAATATGCCTGACCAAAATGTGTCGACAATGAAAGAAAATTGACCTACAATCAGGAATGCAAGCAAGCAGTCTAATGCACAAAGATTTTTTGCAAACACAATACATGTGTGAGTGCAGGAAGCAGACAGCGTCCAGTGGAGCGGAGTGAAGGCCGCGCTGGCACGGCTCAGTGGAGCCATTCAACGCTATCAGCACAACACATGTTACATGTACACACCTCTGTTGATAACTATTTAGCTCTAACAATGGATTACACAAGCAGACATTATCAATTATATTGCTGTAATTCTCAGTAATAACAATATTTATTTTTAAACATTGGGTAATTGTGATGCATGAGTTTGAACTCTGACGTGCGCTGGGCATTCTAATAAGAATTTAGAAGATACAAATTATGTATCAAGAGGTGGCTCACGGGAATTAGCCTGAAAGGGCAACAAAGTCAATAATGAAGCAACATAATTCTCATGACAAGAAAAAGAAATGATATTATTTTTAATATAAAATGCTTAAATTTGGCAACAATTTTGTTCTCCTTTAGTTCGGGTTCAACTCTATGTAACTTTTTTGACCTCTTATCACAAATTCTATTACCATGTACAGTTGGCCAAAAATATGGTCTACCCCCCTACGGTCGAAGTTCATTTGCACGTCATGATACAACGAGGTTGATTTTGATGACAGTGACTTAGGGATATTTAGATGTCACAGAAACTTTTGTCAAAACTGCTAGACCACTTTCTTGGTTGACCATACCAGTCCCAGCAATAGATCCTTGCTGTGTACACTCAGCACCAGCACCAGCTGCCACCAGGTATTTACAATGTGCGGATGCCACTTCCGATCCTTGGATATTAATCTTTTTTAGGCGGGAAATAAAAAGACAACCTACATTCCAGTGTAGTCTAAGATTACATTTTAGGTTTTGTCTCAAACAATACCAATCTTACAGATAAAAACAAGAATAGAGAAAGGTAGCCTTAAATCATTCTGCACAAATCCAGGCCTTATCATAAACTCTTTGTCCTGCACTCATTCATATTTGAAACAAAAGTACACCAATAGTAAAACCAGTATGAATCACACTACACTCAAAATTGGGTCAAGACTGCTGTCAGCCAGCTCACTCAAGAGTATGCGGGTGCTAATACTAAAGCAACATGTTCTCCTCAGGGCTATTAGAAAAGGAAAAGGGGCCGGTTTACATCAGATCTTGATTGAGTTAACGCAAACAGACTGAAAGGTGTAAGTGTTGGAAGGCTGGTGGTAAGTGGTGGTGAGTGATGGCAAGAGGTGTCGGTGGTGGAACTCACGTTTGGCGGCATGGACGACGTCCTTGACCTCTTTGATGAGGCGCTTGACCTGCTGCGAGGTGCGGTCGAGCTCCTTCTCGTGGCGCAGCAGGTTCTCGCGGAAGTGCGGGCTGTCGGCCAGGCACTCCGTGAACTCCAGCGGCACCAGCCCCACGCCCATCGCGCCCGCAGCCACCGACTCGGACACTCGTCGCGTTCGAACCACACTTTCACCGCGCGCCGCCGAGCCCCGACATCGCGCTTCACTCTATCAATACACGGACGGAATAGCTTCGATATGGCGACGACACACTTAACCACTCTAAGGTATACGATATCAAAATTGATATAAGTTTAGGAACAATATTTTTCGATAAATAGCTGCGTATCTGTCAAATGGACTTTGGCGGTGTTGCCGTTCTACTGACGCGAATAGTACTAGGCGTTGATTGGGAAAACTACTAAATTCTACCATGTTATGCAAATCGCTCGTTTAGTTTAGAACGACACTGACACAAATTACAATTATTGTAATTTCAAAACTAAACCTATTTTACTTTTTACATTAAGTTTATTTTTCAAATTACAATAATTCCAATTGTGTCAGTTCAGTATCGTTCTAAGGAGCGAAATGTCAATGTGCATTTTTGTGCATTTCTAAAATTTAGCATAGAGCTCTCCACAAATGTCCGATAAGAAAGGCAACAGACAAAGGAAAACAGACAAATAAAAAGAAGAACAAAACAAATTAAAAATCTACAAAATTGTTGTCATATTCGTGAGCATTTTGAGTATGATAATCAAAAACCTGACAGTAACGAAAAAACTTTTATCATGAAACAATTACAATTTTACTGATTCTGGAAGCAAAGTACATGTAGGCTGTAGGCAGAAACCTTATTTCGTTACTGTATGTCTGAACCTTCAAATATAACACGTAAAATAATGATCGATTAAATTGATTTATCCAGGCAAGAAGCTTCAAGGGTCGTTCTCTGAGCAAGGCAGTTTTGCGTGACCTTCGGTGGCATGATTTTTTTTATGATTATCCGACTTTTTATAATAACATCGAAAACTAGTGTTTATTTAAAATGTTTTGCAGAAGGAGGCACCATTTTAGTCCTCACAGTTATCGAGATAATTAATTTCAAATTTTCATATGGCACAGAAATCACAAAACTGCGATTAATGGAAGTAAATTACTTTTATTGTTTAATATTACAATGTGTAATAACTACAAATTTATAATGATGGACTTAAACTATAATTAAACAATTATCACCATATTTTTTCGAACGTTTCACTAATTAATAAGTATCTAAGTCTTGTAAGGTAATTACATAACTTTGCCCTCGTTCATAAGCTATTATGCTTTAAATAGTAGTTATTATTATAATTATTAAACGTAGTTAAAGCACATTTTCATAAAAACAAATAATCTCTTAAAACAATAATCATTCCCTACTTATTATTTATTTCAACAGTATTTATGATATCAAAATCCAGCTAAACACAAACTAACTTTTTTGCGAAACAAATAAATAATGAAACAAAAAAGATATAAAAATCAGAAATATTTGACCAATATTAATCCACCAACAATACATAATTAAATAATTATTTAATAAAAACTGAAAACACGTTCAAAAAAACAAAGTTTTTTTCGTAAAATCATTAATATTTACCAATATTATCAACTGACTCGGATTATTTTACATAAATATGTGCAGGAAAGAAACTTAACAGTTTCAAAATTCCATGACTAACTGTAATACCACCGGATTCATTCAAATCACCGAATTCACATGAGCAATTTAGTTTTTAACGAATTACTTCAAAACGGTTAACACTAGAAACTCGTTTTTTTTTCTAGAAGTAGTAATAATACTGCTTTATATGCCAAATTAATTTGAGTTCAATATATAGGTAACGCCACCAGAGTTGAGGCCACGCACACAACCACATCTCATGTATGTGTCATCAACAATTCAAGCGAGAAAAAATTACCACTGATATCACTTTCAGAGGTACCAAAAATTTCATACGTGATTCTTACCCTCATAGTTCGGCAGTGACGCAAAAAAACCTTAAGTCCGCCCTGTTCAGCCGACGCAGAGCGGATGGTTCTTTCTGGCAAGCCATCGTCAAATGTTCTTGAAGTGTGCGTAAGAACAGTATGACGAGTTTTATGAACGAAATTTGATAAGACTCTTTTCTCGGGACATTTATGTAATATGGTTTTAAAAAAAAGATAAGGTAAAAAGGAATATTTATATAATTTAATCTAATTCAAAAAGTAGTTGGCTTGCTGTGAACAGCAACATTTATTGGTTTTCTTGCTTGGTTTTTGAAATAAACGGTAGCACATAGGGAAAATTGGAGGTGGGACAAGGCCAAAATGAGGATTCCAGCGACTTAAGATTTTTTTTTCTCCAATTAGATATAGCTTATATAAAACTGTTAGAAGTTTTTTAAGCAGAACAAAGTGTTAACTATATGAGGTATTTTAATTATAAGGTTATCTATTAAAATTAAATTTTTACAACTACTTGAAGTTGAGAACACGAAAAAACGTGAGACCAGAGAATGACCCTTAATAAAGTTTAAAATCAAACTAATCAGGTAAAGTAATGAATAGGCTGTTTTACTTTACATTCATAAAATAATTAGAAAACTACTACGTTTCGTTGAGAGGATGAAACATGGCAGCACAAAATTCAGGCCATCGTTCCGTTTCAAGCCTAATATGTTTACATTTGTGTTACAATACTGACAAAATAAAATATTGCAAAGGAAAAAATGACTGAATGATCAACACTTCACACATGCTTCTCTCCATTATCTAAAATAATTTAAAATTTTATTTCAACTAAAAATATACGTATGCACACTCGAGAGCTGAATAACCGCAATTATCGTGTCACGTTTGTATGCGTTAGGTATTGTGCAGAAACTATCTGAACAATTACTTCAATCAAACTAATAAAAAAACAAATAAAAAAAAAACAACATTTATATTGCAAATATATATATTTATTGCGCTTGCGTCTGCCGAGACTAAGGTTTGGCCGCCGCCGCGGGGGGCGTCGCCTCGGCCTCTTCCTCGGACGACTCCTCCTCCGACTCGTCGTCGTCGTCGTCGTCCTCGGATTCCGATTCGTCTTCGTCGTAGTCGGCACCTTCGCCGCCGCCGTACTCTCCTGCAATTAAAATACAGCAAGCTAATGTAACTAACAAAACGCGACGAGTCCTCGTGACTCGCGCACCGAGGGTTCCATATAAATTTATATGTATCTATGAACATCCAGTCTTAGCAGACCCCTGCTCCTAAGCAAAATGTGCGCAGTGTGGGATCATTGTAGATTGGTTACTGATATAGACAGACAGACAAAAAAATTTATGCTTTTCGCAATTTTTCCTTTATCTGTGCTATATATAAGACCTAGCTTCGTACCAAATTTCAAGATTCTGAGCTCACGGGAAGTACCCTGTAGGTTTTGATTCCCTTGCGAGTTTCGAAAATATGCGGAAATTTACGTCATAAACGGCTGTATCTTTTGATTGCGTTGACATGGATGTTTGATTTTTTCACAGCTCCAAGGGACAGTAGACTTGAGTATTTGATATAAATTTCAGCTTGATACCTCCACGCGTTCCTGAGAAAAAGGGTCTTGACAGACAGACGGGCGACGGACGGACGGACGGACAACAAAGTGTTCCTATAAGGGTTCCGTTTTTTCCTTTTGAGGTACGAAACCCTAAAAATAGTAAAAGTTTAGGTATTCGCGCTCCAGCATGTCTCGGTTATGTATTGTCGTAATACGAATAGCATTAATTATTTAGGGTTCCGTACCCAAAGGGTGTCAACGGGACCCTATTACAATACAATACAAATATTCTTTATTAACACCAAAAACAGTACAATGACATTGCATAAATTATTTAATTATTTCTGAGACTCCGCTGCGCTGTCTGTCTGTCTGTCCGTGATTTATAAACCCTTTGATCAATTATAACTGAAGATACACATTGCCGAACAAAATCCCCTTCAAAGAATGTCCGAACTTTTTTATTCGGTTGCGTAACAAATAAAATCATCACCTACACAGAAATTTGAACCTAGTCTTTACTTCATTACAGTCGAATTTCGGTAGCGGCAAAACTCCACTTGACAGCTAAACTTGACAATTTCACGCAACGTTCTGAGAAGAAAGAAGGCCACTTTTATCAAAGTGGCGCTCATTTGGCTCGGACATTTTCGGGCGCGCGACTGTGGATCTACAGTTATAATTGATCAAAGTATAAACCGCTGTCTTTCTTCATAAAGCGTTTAATAAAATAGGGATTTTGACACCACCAACTGATTTGACAGGTCATCTAAATTCATGACCTGTCAAAACACAATTCTCCCATAGAGTTTGAATGGCAATAGCAAAATATGACGTCACTTGTTCGCCAACTCAACTTTAAAGCAACAAAAAATTTAATTTTGCAGTTAATCGAAAATTAATCTAGTTTACAGGTCTAAAATAAAGCGTTTTTTTTACTGGAGTAGTCTTTTTTTTAATGGTATCCCTATTGGTGTAGTTACCCGCGCCGGTGCCGTAGCCTCCGTAGCCGGAGTAGCCGCCGTAGCCGGCGTCGTCGTCGGCGTCGTCGGGCGCCGCGCCCTGCCGCCCGTAGCGGTGCGAGCGCGCTGCACGACACACGCACACGTTAACATTACAACTACTAACTGTTACATTAATTATCTCTCTATATCTGTACTTGTTTGTTGAGTGGAGGAGAGTGGTTGAAGGCCAGATGCCCCACAGGTCTGCAGTTTAAAATTAATGTTAATTGTGTACTAAGATTGAGATAATTTGTAAGTTTTTGTTGTGCTGTTTTTGCTTTAGCTGTTAAGATACAAAATTATGATTAAATAAATAAATATTTATTTATAAACTCTTTGTATCAATTGATATGTTTTTATACTGTTTTAAACTTTCGTGATTTTCACTCATAATTACTAAACTAAACGGGACTTATCACGCAATAAATATTTATTTATTTACCTCGACGTTTCGGCTACATTGCAGGAACCGTGGTCACGAGTTAACTGAAGTGTAGGGTGTCAAGTTCGTTTAGCCGCACGAGTCTTTCGAACTACCCGCACTTGATCCCGATTAGAATCAGCACCCGTATCTCGAACTACCCGCACTTGATCAAGATTTTCTAACGGCACCCCATCACACCGACACACAACACTCACAACATCCGACGATCTCTCCGAACACTCCTGCCGACGCCAACACTTGTTTATAACAGGATTCCACGAAGACGAAAGCTTATATCCATCCTCCCGGTTGAAATTTCTATGTTTTTTAATTTCAACCGCTTCACGCACCATTCTAGAGTGCTGAGAGTGAAATTCTCTCAACGGAACGTCATTTCTACTCTAGAATGGTGCGTGAAGCGGTTGAAATTAAAAAACATAGAAATTTCAACCGGGAGGATGGATATAAGCTTTCGTCTTCGTGGAATCCTGTTATAAACAAGTGTTGGCGTCGGCAGGAGTGTTCGGAGAGATCGTCGGATGTTGTGAGTGTTGTGTGTCGGTGTGATGGGGTGCCGTTAGAAAATATTGATCAAGTGCGGGTAGTTCGAGATACGGGTGCTGATTCTAATCGGGATCAAGTGCGGGTAGTTCGAAAGACTCGTGCGGCTAAACGAACTTGACACCCTACACTTCAGTTAACTCGTGACCACGGTTCCTGCAATGTAGCCGAAACGTCGAGGTAAATAAATAAATATTTATTGCGTGATAAGTCCCGTTTAGTTTAGTAATTATGATATGTTTTTGTTATAAATTTAATTTTTAATAATGTTTTTTATTTTCTGTATGTACTTTTTGATAATAGTGTAGTGCAAGTAGTGTAGATGGGGCGGGTAGTGTGGTGTGGGTATTGCGGGTGGTGCGGGTAGTGTGGGAATTGCGGGTAGTGCTGGTACTGCAGGTAGTGTGGGTGTACGGGTAGTGTGGGTATTGTGGGTATTGCGGGTAGTTCGGGTATCGCGGGTATTGCGGATGGTACGGGCTGCGGTGAGCGCAGTGGGGTAGGGAGGGTGGGGCGGGTACTGACTGGACATGCTGAGGTCTGCGGTGAGCGCGGTGGGGTAGGGAGGGTGGGGCGGGTACTGACTGGACATGCTGAGGTCTGCGGTGAGCGCGGTGGGGTAGGGAGGGTGGGGCGGGTACTGACTGGACATGCTGAGGTCTGCGGTGAGCGCGGTGGGGTAGGGAGGGTGGGGCGGGTACTGACTGGACATGCTGAGGTCTGCGGTGAGCGCGGTGGGGTAGGGAGGGTGGGGCGGGTACTGACTGGACATGCTGAGGTCTGCGGTGAGCGCGGTGGGGTAGGGAGGGTGGGGCGGGTACTGACTGGACATGCTGAGGTCTGCGGTGAGCGCGGTGGGGTAGGGAGGGTGGGGCGGGTACTGACTGGACATGCTGAGGTCTGCGGTGAGCGCGGTGGGGTAGGGAGGGTGGGGCGGGTACTGACTGGACATGCTGAGGTCTGCGGTGAGCGCGGTGGGGTAGGGAGGGTGGGGCGGGTACTGACTGGACATGCTGAGGTCTGCGGTGAGCGCGGTGGGGTAGGGAGGGTGGGGCGGGTACTGACTGGACATGCTGAGGTCTGCGGTGAGCGCGGTGGGGTAGGGAGGGTGGGGCGGGTACTGACTGGACATGCTGAGGTCTGCGGTGAGCGCGGTGGGGTAGGCGCACTTGGGGCAGGGGGGGGGCCCGCGCCGCTCCACGCGCCCCACGCCGCGGCGCCGCACGTGCTCCTCGCAGAAGCACGTCTTGCAGCGCAGGCACGAGTACTGCCCCAGGCGGTTGCACGACTGGCCTGCAACACACACACACACACGTCAACACCATACAGTCTGCAACTAGCGGTAGACTGACCGCTGTAATCAGCGGCGTAGCTAGCATGGGTGGCACTCGGGGTGGATATTCCAAAACTCAATCAAAAGTGTTAAAATAAAAAATAAATGTAATATTTTCTGCCACAGTTTTAGGATTTTTTATAGATGGCATTACTGATGTTCACGACGATTCGTAGCTACGACTACGGCACTGACTGTACTCGAACAGATTTCGGAGAGCTCTGTGAATCCATACTCCTCGTAATATTATAAATGCAAAAGTGTGCCTCTCTGTCTGTTATCTCTGCACCGATTTTGATGAAATTTGGAATAAAGATTGTTTGAATCCCGGGAATGGATATAAGATAGATTGTATACCGGAAAATTGCATAGTTCGCGCGGAATTGCGAGAAAGGAAAAGCTAGTTGTAAATAAATTGCAGCACGTACAGGACTAACGCTTAACTGAGCCTGTTCCTGAGGTATGGCAGAGGTACGGGAGGGGTGACAAGTGACGTGACATGACGTGTCCTAACTGTCGCTATACACGAGTGAAGTTACGCGTCGTTTGACGTTCCGCAAACACCATACTGCTCCCATAGCTAAACAACAGTCAGTTATGCGTTCGGACTGTAGCAGGCAGCTGCAATGGACTCACACTTGTAGGTCTCGGACTCCAGCACCTGGCAGGAGGCCTGGTGCTCGAACTGGTCGTCCTCGCACAGGAAGCCGGCGCAGAAGCAGCAGCGGAACACGCGCCCGCCGTGCTCCCACACGCCTGCACACATTAACATTAACCACATGCGCAAAACTACAGCGGAGTAAAAAAAGTTTTTGTTTTTTTTTCTTTGGCTTGAAAGCTATTTTAACAAGGCGTATATTGCCAATGTCGACGTAAAGACATGATACACATGAGGAGACTGTTCGGTTTAAGAAACTCACGCACGCACGTACAGTCGGGGTAACAAAAGGTTCGTCACATTAAAGTTGACGTTGCTTGCACCAAGGCAATTGTCAATCCTGTCAATATTTTAATTCCAACGAAACAGAATTTCGCATTGACGTTTCCCATTTGCCAAAAGAGTCTAAATAAAGTAATCAATTTAATAACTGACAAAGGTTTTCGCACCCGATACAAAGGAACAATTTGCGTCGATCTGTTCCTTCTCATATCCCTAATCGGTCGTTTCCTAACTCGTCATTGTACACTGTACAGTGTGCAGTGAACACACTCGCCGCCCCGTTGCCTGATGGCGTCCAGTCCGCGGCGTAACGTGAGAGCGAGAAGCACAGGGTTGAACGTCACCTCTCTCGCACTCGAGGCAGACGGCGTCGGCGAGCGGGCAGCTGCAGGCGTGCGCCGTGAGACACTTGCGCCCGTGGCACACCCACGCCTCGCAGAAGTCGCAGATCGCGCCCTGCACACACACACACAACACGATGCTACAGTCATACAATACAATACAGTGACTCTTTAGGTCGATTAATATCTACAGACACCGAGCGTATCAGACACATGCCGTATCAGATATAGACAAAATATTCTTTCCGCGCATAATGTATTTGCAATACATATTTGCATCTGAAATGTATGATCTTAATAAAAAAAAAGAAAAAGTATAATGTTCTAGTTTGAGTTATTACAAGTAACTTGCAAGACAGGGTACATACCACCATAGCGAGGCCGGTGACATAGACACCAGGATGGCGCACCACGCAGTCACCAGTCTTGGCCATGCACTTGCCCTTGCCGCAGTGCGCGCACACGGGCAAGCGCTGCACGGCCGCACAGAAGTAGCAGAACGCGCGGCTCTTCTGCTTCCTGCACAACACCAGTTACATTCTTATTTGTCTTAATATTATCTAGTGGGGTCCATGATAATGTTGCAGGAGGTCCTCAGAGAAAAACAAAATTTAAAGTTGAAGTAGATTTGTAGAGTTGTCCAAAAATATGGTCTAACCACCCCACTGTTGAAGTTCATTTGTGTCATGGTACAACGTGGTTGATTTTCCCTTGCAATAATAAGATGACAGTGACTAATGACTGCACTCAGTTAGAAAAGTCAACCTTAGCATAGCAATAGTTATACTTCTTTTTTTTAGCATTAAGGTAAACAATCTTGACGAGTACTTTTATTGAAAAATGCTTTTTTAAAAATAGTAACTTTTACTTGTGAAACCAAAAGAGTGTAAATGACCATATTTCCTTTCAAATTGTTACATATTAGCTGTGACTTAAACTAAAAAAACAAAAAGACACATCAAGATTGCTTACCTTCTTACTAATGCTAAAAAAAAACGAAGTATAGTCTCACAGAAACCTTTGTCAAAACTGGTAGACCACTTTCTTGGCCGATTATAAAAGTATTAGCATTAAAAATGTGTTTAGAGGTCCACGGATAGTAATAGGAAGCGTGTGGAGATCCGTCCTTGAATATGATTGGAAAACACTGATCTAGTTCACCTGCACAGCCGGCAGAGCAACGGGACATACCATATAAAACATTAATGCTTGATACTCGCAGTCCAAAGTAAAAATGCACCAGCGTAACAATTATAAATCTTGCCTCTCATTTTAGCGGCTTTTTGAACTATAAATGAAATATGATATTGAGTGTAAGGAAGGCGGTAGTGTGAGCGTTACTTCTGGCACTTGTCGCACTCCATGGGCAGGTTGCAGGGGTGCGCGGCCAGGTTGACGTGGTCCTTCGCGTTGCGGATCTCCTTCTGCCGCTGCTTCTGTTTCTCCGCCTTCTTGCGCTGACCTGTCTTCTTCTTAGGCATCGCTGATGGCTTCGCTTACTGGCTGCTGCTGAAGAGAAAAGGTTCTATAAAATGTTAATTGACGACGCCTGACCACCAAAGCGACGGCTTGACGGCTTCCGTTCTACCTTCTACTTTTCAATCTGTCATTTCTGACAGTCAGTTGACATTTTTGACAGCATGTCTATGTTGACAGCAAACAGATGAGCAGTTGTCAAATTGAAAAGAAGTGAAATGAAACGTATTCACAAACCGAAAACTAAATAAATGCCACTATTTGTTAAATCTTATAATTTTCGCGTTTTTCAGTAAGTTTTATATCATTATTTAGCAAAATGCATGACTGTAACTACAAACAAATTTTTCAACAATTACTCAAACGTCAAACCAAAATTAACAAAACGAAACGTCAATTATTCAGAGTGTAAGTATTCATTCATTGTTTTTATCATAATTCTGCTTAGTTTTACATTGTATTAGCTAATATTTTAAATTCATTTCAGAAATATGAGTGCTTCAGTTCAAGTCAACTTTTTGATGTAGACATGTTTTGCAAATAAAATATTAAACCGGTTCTACTTTTTTTTTCTCGAGTTCAGGTTTTGAACGTGACCTATTATTCTACTGATTTCTAATGGATTGTATAACAAACGAGATTGAAGGTAATGAAGTCATTTTCAATTTTGCAATATAGTCATTGTTGTTTTAGATTCGCGCACCTTCACTGTGGTACTGTCAACGGAAGGATCAATCAAAACAAACATTGTTATTTTTAGGGTCGGCGCTTCGCGGGGAGGCGAGGCGTTAATCGCTGACTAGCGAGCGGCGCGCTACGACGCGGGCAGTTCGCAGTCTGTACGCTCCTCCACGACCGCCTGGTGTCGCACCATGTTATCCCCGTCTGACTTGGTAAGTCGAAATAACTCGGTGACTAGATAAACAACACAGTATTGATCGTTCCGCTCTACGAATATAACCCTTGGCCTTTAATAATAAACACTTCGCGTGATCTGATGTACGCAGAAAACTCGAGAAAGGGTTCTTTAACAAGATTACTGTGTCTCTGCCGGATATAAAAGCTAAGCTTATTGCGTGTAACACGTCTTCTGTCTGATCCTGATCTCGCCGATGTTTAATAATAGACAGGAAAATCCATAACAGTATTGTTTACTCAACCCTGACATGTGTTGGTGTTATTTCCACAGAAATAAATGTAACTATGGACCAGTAGACTACTGACCAGGCCACTGAAGTGAGGGCTGGCAGCCAACTACACTCTTTAAAATTTTACAGTTATCATAAAAAAAAACAGTATTTTTTCTCTAGGAAATATTTAACTTCTTTTTGTTTGAAGGAGTAATCTTTTCTACTCTTCCCTTTGTGACTTTTGTTTGACTATCAGCCAGCCACACTTGGAAACATCAATTAAAATTTAATAATTATTTCTGTAATTAAAATTTTCCTTATAAATTATGATGACAAAAAAGTAGTCTGATGTCTGATTACTGTTTATTTTTAGTAACAGATAATACTTTCTACATATTTAAATAGAAATAGATTTATTTATGTCTTTGAGTGTGGTAATTAATGGAGATGTTACATGCCAACAATCTATTTAATTTGGCCACTACAAAGTCACTATCCTTGTGTAGTGTAGCATGTGATGTAAGCAAACATTGATGCTTCCATACTACTTAACACAGTGGCCATGGACTATGACTCGCGAGTCATTGTTTATTAGCAATCTCAGTTCTCTCTTTTACACAGTATTTTAAGCAGATACCTAGGTACACAGCAATAACAAAAGTGAATGAATCAGTTTCATGATAACAAAGATATCTATCTATACACAGCTCAAGAGCTGATACTGCATGTTGTGTTGACACAGCTCTCCTAATCTACTGGTGCCTTGCCCTGTTCCATTGTTTGCAAGCTTGAAGCCCAAACAAAGGACTTTGAAATTTTGAATATCTCCTAAAAATTACAAGAAATACTCTTAACTATGCTCTACACCAATATGAAAATTTAAAATTTTACATACCAAATGTAAATTGTTGGTTGGTATTCATAAAGTGTTGTAGTTGTGTAGTGCAGACACAGAGGGCAGACTCAATTGGAGTCTGCTTGTTGCAGCACTTTATCAATTTAAATGGTCATTGATTCATTGTTCTATTAAACATCCATTCATTAATTTCATACCTTTAAATATTTTGAAATAAAAATGGTCTCAACAAGTTTTTTTTTATTAATTTTAAAATATTAATTTATTTTCTTCAATCTCACATTAATTTGTGAATAATGTAGGACAGTAGGGATGACGACTGGGTTAAAAATTTGTCATTCTAATTAGTCCGTCAGTTAGATTATGGGAAAATATGGGACACGTATTTTTTGGTTTATCAAATTATTAAAAAACGACAAAGATATAGATCATCAAACTTCCGGAGTGGGGGCTTTTGACGTCACCCTTAGGTAAAAATTGTACCATATAGTGACGTCACTCGAAACTTCTAAGCACTGTATCCTCCTCATTTTTTGTTTGTCAAACAAAAGAAAAAATACGTGTACAATATTTTTTAATAATCTAACTGACGGACTAAACAGTTTTTTTTAGTCGTCTAGCCTGTTACAGATGGACTTTGTTTCAACCGCAGTGTAATCGTGGAGCGTACAGTTTGCGTGTAGTTTTGGCGACCATTTGGGTGGTCGGCGGCTGCGAGACAGAATATGTCCGCGTTTTGAGTGTTAAGCACCCTAGAGAGACTGTTGGTATTTGTTCGCGTAGTATGTGCTGTTGCTTCACGCATGGTCGCGTGAATCCACGCTCAGCCGCATGTCGAACTCGCGCTGAATTCTGGAACATGCCGGATGCAGTATTTCCAATTAATTACGAGAATTACAGCTTTCAATTGTGCCCGTCTTTACCGTGGCTTAGTTAAAACTGTAAACATAAGCCTGACGTTACTCGACGTCTTCATATTCCTAAGTCCTCCAATATAAAGAAACTAAAAAGACGGGCGGCGGCGTGAAATCCGCTACCAAGATGGACCGGTCGCATACCCCGCCATCCTTCGTGCTGTTATTGTCTCGTTTTCTACAGCACAGTTTTAGATTTTGCCGCGCGCAATAAATACGTTACTTCGTGATACGTACCCACCCACGTCAACAGGGAATTTATATAAATCGCTAGCTTGTGAAACATCATTCACGATTTGCAGGCGAAAAATCATACGTAGAAGCCAGTTAGTTTTAAAGAATGAATCGTGAGGTAGGAAGGGCGTTGTTGACTTGCTCTAACCTCGCAGGTGTCTGATGATTTGTGTCACCGTCTGTGCTGTGTATTTTCAATAGTTACTATCTATGGAGACCTAAGAAGGACCCGCCCTCCTCCACGTTATCATTATTTCTGCAAAAAAACCAGTTTCGGATGTGTCAGAGTGGAGTAGCAGGGAAAAAGGTTTAGGTATACCTGCCGAGAACCGCAATGAAACTGCGGACGGTTCGTTTAGAGCTCGTCCAGCCAGACGAAGTATAGACACTCGCACGTTTCCCTATGCACTAGAGCTACATACATTCCGTTTAGATGCTCGCGCATTTCCATAACATATTTGCGCGTTAAACGCGTGCAACGAGTCGGACTCTCGACTCGCTCGTTTTAGGCCGCGGACACGAAGTTACCGACCAGCGGGGCTCTCGGGGCCAGTTTCCTAGAAATCTATTCATTTGAATACGCCGTCGCCGCCGCCCCGCTGCAGGCTGTCTTCGTGCCCGCGGCCTTAGGCGCAAGCCACACAGGAGAGACACGGGACGGGGGCACGTCGCAATTGCGACGCCCCCCTTGTATCAGTTTTAATACATGTATAGAAATGTCGCGATCCAAAGGGGCCGTCCATTAATCACGTTTAGAATTTTTAACCCCTCCTCCCCTTTGGTGATATGTGGTGAGATTTAAGACTACCCCCCCCCCCATCCAACATATAAACCCCCCCCCATTCAATACAGGTATTTAAAAGCAGGTAATTTATTCATGCATGCATATTGTTAGAATAGATTGACATTCTATGCCCTGACAGGGTGTCATGTACCTACCAACTTGTGAAACTACCATCTATTAATGTAATGAACATGAATCTGAATGACTAAATGAATATGAATATAAAGTATAATCTTATTTTATCCTGAAATTAAGGACCATGATAAAAATGTCTAGATACAAAGGTTGCAGGTTGTTTTTGATGGCATTTTAATCAAAATTATAGTGTGTTTGACGAAAAAATAAATACACGTGATATCTTACTAGACCCCCCCTCACCCCTTGTGATATTTCGTGATTTTTGTCAAACCCCTCCCCCCCCCCTTTCAAGCCCCACGTGATTAATTAGACGCGCGTCTCTTGTCTGATTTGGAGCGCGTCTTTTCTGTGTGGCTTGCGCCTTAGAGAATGCCACGCAGGGCTGCCAGCAAATAAATCGCGGCTATACGGTTTAGTATCTGCGATTATACGAAATTTGATCGCATTATACAGCACCAAAAACCATTCTATAAATCGATTTTTCTTCATAATTTCTTAAAACTAACACATCATATCGAATTATACGAAATGATCGAACATGGATACAATACACCGTCCGATTATACATATTCTGTATCCAAATATACGATCTGGCAGCCCTGATGCCACGGTTGAGCCAGCGGGTCGTATGTTCTTGTTCACGAATGGTGTGGTGACGGCATCGGCAGGTGAAGCGCGTGGGCGTGGGCGGCGGGCTGGTGCCGTTCTTCAAGTGCGTGTGCGTGTACTTCCTGGCGGGCGGCTGCGGCGCGGCGCCGGGCGCGGCCGCCGTGGCCGTCAAGTGCGCGCCCGTGCTGTGCCTGCTGGCCGCCGTGCTGCTGCTGCCGCCGCGCCCCGCACCCTCCACACCCTCCGCACCCTCCACACCCGACACGCTCGACCAATACGACAAGGACAAGTAAGTAACGCTGCCTTTAGACAGGGGGTTTAGGTATGTTCGGCCGGCGCGCCTCCCGGGGAGGCGTATGGCAGTAGGTTGTCAATTGGCCTTCAGTTCACACGCTAGCCGCGCCGCGCATAATTGGGAATGTCTAAAAAAAATTACCAGTGGTTTTTATATTTTTTTTGTATAGAAAAGTCAATTATAAGGAACTAATTTCAATATTTTGTCATTTAGTTCTCTACTTTTTTCAAAATTAATTATTGAAACTGTTTTAGTTGATGACGTCAGATTATAATTGAGGGCTCCCACAATGCCAAATTTCTAAATCTATCTAAATGCGTACGGTAAGGCAACCCCTTTAATTATTTTTTGCGTAGTGGTACACTATACACTGTGTCACTTTACTGGCACTGTCAAAGTGCTAGATGTCAGACAGCGGGTCCAAATCAAACTCCGTAGTATAATCCACGCGTAAATTGTGAAGAATTCTAACCACATAGAATAAAGTACGACTTGAACCGGTCACGCAATTTACACCAATGTCAATTGAAGGTCATTGCTTATTTGTTATATAATAAATTCATTACCTAATATTAAAATTAAATAACTACAGAAAACGAGTTAAAAAGCATTTATCTCGAAATGGTTTTCGATTTACTATACATTGCAAAAAAATAGACATCCCCAATTAAGCATCTTTTTTTCTGCGATTTTTGCAACAAACAATGACTTCTAAACGATCTTATAAATAACTTACTTACTTACTAAAGGTAGTTTACTGAATTAATACACACTGTTATCTTTCTTGATTTTTATACCTACCAAACATCGGCGAGTAGGAACCCTGTGCCCTTGGTTTCGGATCAGCGGTGCCCAACGGAATATGAACGCTCGAAAGTTGACTTTTGTTCGAGAGTGATCCTTCTGTACGTTAGTACTATTACTTATTCTGTGCCTTAGACAAGTCTGTAGCCACAAAAATCAACAGCCGCCGGCAATCAGTGACTCTCTTTGTGTTGTTGATATTAATATGGGCGGTGGTGATAATTTTCAATCAGATGACCTGCTTGCTCGTTTGCCTCCCTCTCATAATAAAAAAAACAATAAGGGCCTCGACGGACTGCTTAGGGCATTCAGTGCCATGCCAACAGCTTCAAGCGGTCGCGGTTGAGTGATCTGCAGTTTCAATACAAAATTCAGAGCATTCTTTGAAGTCGACTCCGTAACACTACTGCTCTCGTGCCGTTGGTCTCGACTGCTCTAAGTAGTCCGTTTATGGAGGCCCTAAGGGTCAGTGGCTCGATCCATGGTTAATTAAATTAAAGCTTTAGGGTGTTGTCACACCAATCAATTGATGCTGGAATGGATTGGCCGACGTCGATTGCCAGTTTCATCTATACCGAAATCTATCGATCATCGACCAATCGATTGGTGTGATAACATGATTAGGGTTGACAGTCGGCTCTAAAAACGGATTATTGCACAGAAAATAGATAAAAAAATCTCTAGTGATTAATGTAACTATCATAATTTACTAAAACCTATAACAACAAAAAAACAGGAGAAGCGAAAAAGTGGCTACATCGATTCTGGAGGAAAAGCAATAATTTTTCTCTCTGGCATTATTGGTTCTATGTTAAATGATTCATGCTAAGATAACTAAATAATATCTTCCACGGCGTAAATACGTAAGGTATAATTTTATCTAGCAACGGAAGCTTATCAAAATTGCGATCAATGTAATTAGATCGCAATTTTGATAAGTTTCCGCTATTTCGACGAAGTTCGCATGTTCGTGATCGGATCTACTCCTGATGAATGATGCTGAGAATCATATTTAACCCATCGAGACATATGACATCGAAAATGTTAACTATTGACGCAAATAATACAAATAAATTCAAGGATTTTTCTTAAATCTTCGGTATACAATACAATACAAATATTCTTTATTTCTTTGAGACGACCAGATGGCCTAGTGGTTAGAGACCCTGACTATGAAGCTTGAGGTCCCGGGTTCGATTCCCGTGTCGGGGCAGATATTTGTATGAAAAATATGAATGTTTGTTCTCGGGTCTTGGGTGTTTAATATGTATTTGAGTGTGTATCTATCTATATAAGTATGTTTATCCGTTGCCTAGTACCCATAACACAAGCTTTGCTAAGCTTACTATGGGACTAGGTCAATTGGTGTGAATTGTCCCGTGATACAGTTGTGGCCATATAATTAAGAACGATTATTTATTGAGATGATTTTTTCAAAGTAACAAGTATAACTAATTGCCCGTATTTTTTTTATTTCTCTCGGTATTGCAAAACTTTTCCGTACTACCGGTACATTCATTTATGCAACATTGTTGGCTAAAAAATTAATAGAGAAACTTTATACATTCGATCTGAACCTAGTATTAGTACTTACTGGCTGGTCACGTAATTAAGAACGCTGAATAGTTTATTGTTTTTTCAAATTTAAATAGAGAACACTGTGTGGCTCTGTGGTTGTAGATTATTATTCGTATAATTTTGGCGCCATTTCGTGCTGTTAAAGTCTTAAAAGTGATTACTTCGTATAAAAACAATGGGGAAAAATAAAAGTTGTGATAAATCTACAAGAGAAGTAATAATAAAACTTCGCGAGAAGAATTGGTCGTATAAAATGATAGCCGACCATCTGCAATGTTCAAAAACAATGGTTTTCCATGCCGTAAAGCATTTTTCCACGTATCAAACTACTTCAAACGTTCCGCGTGGACCTAGACAGAGAAAGTCATCTCGTCGAGATGATCGAAATATCGTTCGTTTGGCAAAACAAAATCCTTTTAAAGGGTCTAATGAGTTGAGAAAAGAATATTTTGGCGAAAACAACCCTTCAGCAATCTCTGCACGCACTATTCGAAGGCGTTTGGTAGAAAATAAGTTGAACGGAAGGATAGCAAGGAAGGTGCCTATGTTGAAACGATGTCATAGGCAAGCCCGACTTGCATTTGCAAGAAGGTATGAAAACTGGACAGTCAGACAGTGGAAAAACGTTCTTTTTTCTGACGAGACAAAAATAAATAGGGTATGTTCTGATGGAAAACGATATGTACGACGCCCTCCGAATAAAGCATTCGACCCAAAGTACACAAAAGTGACATTAAAGCATGGCGGGGGAAATGTGAAAATTTGGGGGTGCTTTTCTGGACATGGCGTTGGACCTGTTAGGCTGATAGAAGGAAACATGGATCAATTCCAATACAAAAATATACTGCAAGAAACAATGTTACCATATGCCGAAGACGTGCTTCCGGTTATTTGGACATTCCAGCACGACAATGATCCAAAGCATACTGCACGCACCGTTAAGGAATTCCTCACATCACAATCAGTTTCAGTCTTAGATTGGCCAGCCAACAGCCCAGATCTTAACCCAATAGAGCATCTTTGGTGCGAAGTCAAGAAAAAGGTTTCAAATCGACAGTGTGGCAATTTGAGAGAGCTGTACGACGTTTTCTTAGAAGAATGGAACTCTTATTTCTCTTGCGAAATGTCAAAAAATGATAGATTCAATGCCTCGCCGGTGTAAAGCCGTAATTAAAAGCCGTGGACATGCTACTAACTATTAATTTTAGTTCAAATGTATTAATTTGCTTTTTTTTCTATACCAACTTCACATTAATATGATTTATTTAATCTAAGTTTCATATAAAACAACTCTCGAGCAGTTTAATAAATCGTTCTTAATTATTTGTCCAGCTTCATTACTATTTGAATTTATTAGTATAGAGAACAAATAAAATTTGTAAAAAAAAATGTTAGCAATTATACACTATTATTATTAATCCCGTTTGGTCTATCCATGTGGCTATTTTATAACATAACTTGTTACTTCTAAGAAGGAACACAACTAGACATATGACATGATGTAGATAAAAAAAAATCGGAAACTTCAAATCGTTCTTAATTGTATGACCACCACTGTATATATATTTTTTTTTATTGAACACCTAAAAACAGTAAAATGACATTGCAAAAATAAAAATTCAGGTAGACAATAGGCGGTCTTATCGCTCAAAAGCGATCTCTTCCAGACAACCAATTATACAGAGATAATAAATATGAACAGGCTACGAGTATTGTAGGTTGTTGAATTGTAGTTGTGGAATTTCGACATCCATACCAAACTTAATTTTATAAATGCGAAAGTGTGTCTGTGTTCCCACTAACAGCTGAATTGATTTAGATGAAATTTGATATAGAAAATATAGAGATAGTTTGAGTCCCGGAAATTTTCATAGTTATAGCGGGATCGCGTTGAACGAATTCCACGTAGATGGAGTCGCGAGCAACAGCTAGTAGGTACTTAATATATCCAAGAAAGCCCTAGTTACTGCATAATATCCGCATCGGCCGCGTCGGCTACGTAACGCGGCCGCCGTTTACGGCAAGGCTTCCCTTAGCATTTAACCTAATATTTTCCACCGTGTTAAGTGCTACTTCACCCAAGATTATCAGGTTATTGAAGGCCATCAGAGAATTTATAAGCGACTAGCGCCAAATACCTCGATTTAGTTAACCGGATAAGCCGCTGACGCAGGCCGTTAGCCCGCACACGCCGGCGGCAGCGGGGCGGGCGGCGGAGCGGCGAGCGTGTTCGCTGTTCATTGCGCGGCCGAGACACTCGCCGCACAGTGCTCAACTGGCAGCACACGCAATGGACAGAGAAAACGCTCGCCGCAGAAGCGTATAATCGTATAAAAAGCGGGGGCCGAGTAGGCTATGGCATCTCAGGAGCCATCTACCTGGAAAGAGATCTCTCTATTGAGGCCTATCCCCACAATTTCATTGATTATATTGATTATAGTTAGTCATCTCATCATCATCATCATCATTTCAGCCGAAAGACGTCCTCTGCTGTACATAGGCCTCCCCAAGGCTCGCCAAATAGATCGGACCGGAAGACGCAGTGTGGGTAGGCCTCCAATAAGATGGAGCGACGACCTAGTTAAGGTTACGTTATCGCGTTGGATGCGGATGGTGCCGGACCGATCTGTTTGGCGATTAGTTAGTAGGTACAGTCAACAGCATAAATAAGTGATCATTTATGTACCATCGCCCCAGACGATAGATACCCATTTTCTTTTTTTTTTTTTTTTTTTTTATGTTAGATAGGCCAGACAAACGAACTAGTGGGTCACCTGATGTTAAATGAACACCACTGTCCATAGACACCCGCAGCGCTTTACACGATGCCAGTGCGTTGTCAGCCCTAAAGGAGAGGAAATAGGGGAAGGGGGAGAGGGAAGGGGTGAGGTATTGGGCCCCCGGCACTCTCACTGACCGTACGAAACGCAAGCAGGATTACTGCTGCTTCACGCCGGTGTTCTATGAGAGGGTGGTACTGCCCCGGACGAGCCGGCCCATTCGTTATGCAGCGGCTAGCTACAACATGGCTCTACCACTACAAAACAAATTTTGTACAAAACAAATTGTGTGTGTTTCAAAACAAATTTGCTTGCAGCCGTTGATGTTTATTGCTATGGATTGTTATGGACAGATGTCTAGCCACTGCACGCAAACTGGGCCTCTAAGGTGGTTATCTGGCGCTTGGGGCGATAGTACCTTGTCACTTTAACGTCATGTTGGAAATGTCATACAAAATTGTCAAACGATTGAAAACGACAAGGTACAGAAATGACCACTTATTTATGCTGTTGACCCTACTTACTGTGATTTACCAAAACCTATGAAAACCCAAGTATGTGCGCATTAATAGCTGAAGATCCAAAAAGTGGCAATGGAAACATCGATATTAAACGGAAATCCACATGATAACATTTCTATTCTTTTTATCATTAAAATAAATAAAATAAAATAAATAATATTAGGGGACAATCTCACACAAATCGACCTAGTCCCAAACTAAGCAAAGCTTGTACTATGGGTACTAGACGACGATAGACATACTTATATAGATAAATAAATACTTAAATACATAGAAAACATCCATAACTCAGGAACAAATATTCGTGCTCATCATACAAATAAATGCCCTTACCGGGATTTGAACCCAGGACCTCTTGCTTCGTAGGCAGGGTCACTACCAACTAGGCTAAAGCGGTCGTCATTGGTTATGTGGCCAGACTTTCCTTATTTCTGAAACATGACTAGAGAAATCCATTGCCGACTCGAGGAGCCCACCCCGCGTTGAACCAGTCGTCATATGCTAACGATATTTAGATCGAGTTTTCAAAATTACCTGTCACGTTTATGATTTACGACACAGGGCCGGACTGTGACCTCAACAACTGCGCAGGAGCGATGATTATCTGCATCGGAAACGTCCAAATGCTACTTCTGGCGCAATTAAGCAGCTACACAAAGCTATCGCCAATGTTTTGCTATTTAATCTATGGATCCGCGTATTACGCGTTAGATGCTCAGTGATTTTGTTTATCTATACATATAATAAATCTGTAACAAGTCGGTGTCTGTACATTGAAGATATTTGAGAAAAACTGTCACTAGGGCTATTTACTAGCGCAATAGAACCCAAAACAATGTTTTTTAGAATTATTGTCTGTTTATCTGTTTGTCTGTGCGTTTGTGCGCGCTAATCTCAGAAACGGCTTAACCTAGAAGGATGCGGTTTTCAATGATATGTTGGTATTTTCTTGGATTAACATTTAGTGTTTGTTTCATTTGAATCGGTTCACAAATAAGAAAGATACGTCTATTTTAAGAATTTATAGAACAGTTTTTAGAAGTAGTGACTTGGGAGTAGGTACGGTGGTGAATGTGAACGCGGGTGTGCGGGGGGGGGGTTCGGTGGGGGGTCGGTGTGGGGGGGGGGTGCGGGTAATTTTTTTTATATCGAGGAACTAAGGAGAGCCATAATTGATGGAAAAGCAAATTGGATAAAAAAATAAGCTGCCCAAATTACTAATTCCACGCGGACGGAGTCGCGTGCAAAAGCTTGTTTATAATATGATAGTATAAGGTAGTATGAAGGTCACAGTCGCCTTTGTCCGTGGACGGCATCGTCCCGATGTCCTTGGCGGACAGACTGTGTCAAGTTCCTCTATATCGCTTGATAATGTGTATAGATAATGATTATATTGGAGGGTCATTAAACTTTGCCATCGGCTTATCAACTCTTAGCAAATTACGTATGTTGGTAAACAAAACTTAGGTACTTACCTAATGCAAAGTCATTCGACTCAATTCACTTTTTCTCAAATAACTTATTTACTACAGGTTTTTTCCTATTTAGGAAGTAGAGCAAGTAGGTAAAGTAGTAAGGATACTCTGTAAAAGATGTTTTTTGAATAAATCCATCCCAGCATAAACATATACGTCCCACTGCAGGGCACAGGCCTCCTCTCCAAGAATGAGAGGGCTTGGGCCGTAGTTCCCACGCGGGCCCACTGCGGATTGGGAACTTCATACACGCACCATTGAATTTCTTCGCAGGTGTATACTTATAGGTCTTCTCACGATTTTTTCCTTCACCGTAAAGCTCATGGTAAATTACAAATGTAATTTTTTTCGACTGGCAACACTGCTACGGTTGGCAGCCAATTTAAACGAGCTTACGTATTTTATTTATTTTTATTTCAAAACCTAGTTTTAAAGTGACATATTTACATAAATAATTAATTTGACGTACAATAGACTCAGTGAAATTGAAAATTAAAGGAAATGGCACCGTCAAAGACTCCTAAAACGACAACAAATGCAGCGGCAGTCAACAGGCTGGTTGACGTTATTTCAAATTTGAGAACCGAAATGACCGAGATGAAACTGGAAATTAAGTGCTGTCATGATATAATAAGAGATCAACAAAAGGTTTTAACTCACCAGCATGGATGTATTCAACAAATTCTGGATATAATCGTAATCGGCAACAGAAACCCCCACTCAGCACTTAAGGCACCACCACAGTCACTAAACTCGTCCGGTCCTCAAGGGTTTCTATTTGTCAACAATGACCGACGGCCGCCAGTTGATAAAACGATCGGCACACCACCCACAACACCCGTGTCGGAGCTCCTACCACCCGTCATCCCGAACCCTCCGCCGAGCAAGCCTTTGGCAGGCAGGTCGCGTCGTGTCTTCCGCAACAAAAAGTTCATCGATGGCCCTCGCTCACGATCAGTGGACAATGCTGTAGCTACCTTCGCACGCTCGCAGGGTCAGAGTGATGCCCCACCGGCTACGCCGTCACCTGAGCCAACATCGTCGCGAACTCGAATCCACACTGGTCTTCGAGCGGCTGCTCCGCGAGTCATCAGTCTGCACGTGTTCAATCTGAGCGAGGACACTACCGTGGAGGATGTCGTTCTTCATGTGCAGACCAAAATGGGGATTGCGGCCCCTGTGTGTGAACGGCTGGTCGTCACGCGCGGAAAATACTCCTCGTTTCGTCTCGATGTGCCGACCGAGAAGCAGAAGATAGTACGAGACTCTAAAAATTGGCCCCACGGTGTGTCTGTGCGATTATTTAATACTGTACAGCCAAAAAACGACCAGGCAAAACGTGTCACAACCAAAACAAAGACTGTACAAAAATAAACACCAAATTCGTTGTTATGCACCAAAACGTTCGATCGATTACTGGTAAAACATCACTATTAGACCTTTTAAATTATACTGAAAAACCGCATATACTAGGATTAAGTGAAATTTGGTGTAAAAAAGGTGAGATTGAACGCGTGAGGTTATGTGGGTATACACTAGCGAATTGTTACTGTCGGACTGACCGCGCGCACGGCGGTGTCGCGCTGTACATACTAGATGGGATTAGGTATAAACAACGTAATGACCTGCAGAGCCTCTCCGTTGAATATCACTTTGAATTTACTGCCATTGAAGTTATTTGTCACAAATTGGTTATTATTGCATTATATAGAACTGGAAATGGTGAACTTGACATTTATTTGGAAAAATTGGAATTATTATTACATAGGTTAACTGACGAAAACAAAAGGTTTCTTATAGTTGGTGATCAAAATGTAGATTATTTATCCACAAATAGTTTGAGACAGCGCGTTGATGACATACTCACTAGTTATGGATGCATGAATACTGTAACTTTCCCTACTCGTGTAACGGCCGACTCTGCGTCATCCATTGACTGTGGCATAGCGAACAACGCTGCTCACGGCATAACTGTGTCACCGGTGGACACCGTTATAAGCGATCACAACGCGCAGCGATATGAGTTTGACTTAACATATGGCAAACTAAATAAAAATAATACTTTTGAAAGACGATTATTTAGTGATTACTCTATTCATTTATTTTATTGTGACATTTGTAATTATAATTTTAATTTCGTTTATGATGATACTATTGACATTAACATGAAATTTGATAAGTTATTTAACATTTTGACATACTATATTAACATTCATTTTCCGATTAAAATGTTAAAATCTAATTCTGGGAGAAACGCATTGCCATGGCTGACAGATGAAATACGTGAATATATTCGCAAACTTAGTGATCTAAATGAAATAAGGCGACAGTATCCTAATAATCCCATAATTTCGGATTGTATTGCACACTACTCCAGTCTCATTAAGACAGCCACGTTACGTGCTCGACAGGCCTACATTGAAACCAGGCTGGCTGAGAGTAAAAATCCGACAAAGGAGATGTGGAGGGTCGTAAACGAAGAAGTGGGCACCAAAAGCAAGCCTCAAAACATTAGCCTCAAGGATCCGGTTACAGGTTCAAATGTACCGGAATGCCAAGTTCCTGATGCCTTTAATTTGCATTTTGTTAATTCAGCATCTAAATGTATTGTACAGTCTGACGAGTCTTTATCCAACCAATACCTACAAAATCACCTTTGCAGCTCTGATATACCCACTTTTTGCTTGCCGATCGTCACACGTGATTTATTGGATAAAGTTCTCAAATCTATGATGAAAACTTGTACGACCGTTGATGCATACGATATATCGCCAAATATCCTAATAATTATATGGCCAGTCATTGCAGATATCCTAGTTGTACTTATTAATATTATGTTTGCCACTGGGATATATCCTGATGTCCTCAAGAACACCAGAGTGTGTCCTGTTTTCAAGGGAAAAGGGGATAGAGATGACGTGTGCAGTTACAGGCCAATAAGTATCGTACCGACTATATCTAAAATAGTTGAATCAATTGTTTCGTCCCATTTGATGGGCCACCTTGAGTCGAACGACCTCCTGACGGACAAGCAATATGCATACAGGCAGAAAATGTCTACTACTACAGCAGCACACAGAATTTTCGACTGCATTCTGTCAGGTATGGACGAGAAATTCAAGATGGCTGGTATCCTGTGTGACTTGTCAAAAGCATTTGATGTAGTAAACCACAAAATTCTATTACATAAATTATGTCGGTATGGTATCGAAGGCAGTGCTCATCAGTTGTTCGCGTCCTTTTTGTCTGGCCGTAAGCAGGTGGTCAAGATGTCTGAAAACGGCAAAAGGCTTGCGTCAGACATTTGTGACGTCACGGTAGGAATCCCTCAAGGATCGGCGCTCGGAAATTGCTTGTTTTTGGTCTTCGTGAATGACCTTCCATCATCCATTTCGACTGGTTTATCAGTGCTATTTGCAGATGATACTACAGTAATTGTGAGTGCCCGCTCGTATGAACAGCTCGCTGAGAAGATACAGGAGGCTTGTCAGCAGTTGAAAAGATGGTTTACGGTCAACGGCCTACAACTTAACGTTGCTAAATCAAACGTAATGATTTTCTCTGGTCGTAGTGTTGACCTGCCTCCTTGTCTGCTTAGCGGTCCAATGCCATTATGCAGTGATTCTAAGTTTCTCGGTTTCACGATAGACTCGAATCTGAACTGGAAGTGCCATGTCGACAAGCTGTGTGGCAGACTGAGTAGTGCAGTATTTGCGTTGCGAAAACTTAAGCCCCTTATTTCAGACGCTGCCTTAAAGCAAGTATACTATGCCCACTTCCACTCCCTGATGTCGTATGGCACAATTTTATGGGGAAACTCAACAGACTCAAACAGAGTTTTGTTGCAGCAGAAGTGTGCCATGCGCATATTAGCTGGAGTCGGGCCTAGACACTCGTGCAGGGAACTTTTCGTGACGCACCGAATTATGACTCACTACTCACTGTACTTGTTTGAAGTGATAATGTTTGTGAGGACCAATTTATCCATGTTTTTACGGGTAAACGTGGCTGGCAAGCAGGTCCGTCGCACAGGACGGTTGTGTGCAGTTCCCCGTCGAATGGCACTCTCGGTGAAGAATCCTCGCGTCATTGGCCCCACGCATTATGAGCGTCTTCCTGCTGAACTGAAAAATGAGCCATCTGACGAAATATTTAGACGCAAACTGAGAAACCTTTTGTTGGATAAACCATTATACTCTGTTAGTGAGTTTGCTTGCAGACATTGAATTATAGTTTTTTGACATGTATACTTATTTTATATTATGGTTTGACTTTGTATTTTACTTTTAATATTTTATTTGACATGTAATTCAATAGGTTGATCCCTGTTTGTGACATCATTATTCTTATTAATGTTTTATTTATTTATTTTTATTTTAACTATGACGATCCTGTGAGGAGAAAAAATTTAATTGTAATTGTTTTATTGTTATTTATTATTTTATTCAAGTTTAACATTTTGTGACATCCATTTTGATTCATTGATTTAATTTAATTTGTGTGCTTTTGACGACTTCAATATAAGTTCGCGTGACTTGACTTCGTACAATTTATGATGTAATCTTATATTGAAGGAATAAATAATCTAATCTAATCTAATCTAATTTCGCACATACATTCTGAAAAACTCACGAGGTGCGAGCCGGGATTTGAACCCACGACCCTCTGCTTGAGAGGCCATATGTAAAACCACTAAGCTACCACGGCTTACAATAAATAAATAGTTATTATTATTATTACTACCGAAGTAGTTTTTGTCTAAAATAGGGCTTGCTGAGGTTTTTGTAAGAACGTTGTTTTCGGTGCGGTGCGGTGTATTAGTTTGTGTGTGTGGTGCCATGTCGGTCGTTGGCAAATGGTTCTTGTTAGCATAACTTGAATAAAGATACCTAGTTCGTGAAGTAGAGGTAGGTTAAGTTAACTGCGATGAGCGATCCGATCACGCAACGTTTTATGACTCATTTTGAAGATTCTTAGTAGGTATCAGCCAAAATAATGTCGATTGTAGTGTTACCTAAGTATGATTATGAACGCGGACCAATTTCTTTAATAGAATAGGTACTTTGAAAATAGAAATCATGCCGTTGGAATAAATGAGGCGGAAACAAAAATCGTAGTGCTTATTTGCTGAGCATTTTTCTATTAACTAGTCACGCAATTCATTGGTCTATCATGAATGAATGAATGATGAATGAATGAGGTTTTAGTATCTTCTCCCTTAGTGCGGCTTGGGTCTAATTTGACCAATAACAGTTAGTATTAATAAAATATGCCTTATTATTAAATAAACAAAAATTCAGGGTAGTTTTATGTGATGATAAAAGTTCATTAATTTTCGTGGGGTAGTTTGTTTGAGTAATTTAAAGTGGTGCTTGAGAAATTACACTGACAAAAAAAAAATTGTTTTGGTTTGTTAGTCTAACATTTGATAGCACAGTGAACGCAGTTCGAAACCTGTTGGGTTTATGTGATTTGTGTGTGTTCATACAGTGTGGAGGGAGGTGGAGGAACTGCATGAACACGCATTTTTTACATAAACGTTGCTACGTAGACGTTGCGTAGGTCGCGGGTGAGCATTTAATTGTTTCAGTTCATTAATATGGACCTCCGCAAAGTAACGCCTGATTTAATAAATTAAATAATTCACTGTCTGTTTACGTAGAGAAAATCCGTAAATGCGTCATCAAGTTGCGATCGAGGAATGTCGTAGTAGGTACGGGCGGATTACGAGGTGCTAAACAAATTCAAGATAAGGTCACGTCAGGCTGGTAAATCAACAAACTAACGTGACGCACGACTCTCGTGCTTTTTAAATTCTATCAAAGCTATTATATTGTATATCCTGAAATCAAATGTTCTGAGGCCTAGTCCCTAAGTCAGGTATTGAGCCCTTGAGCTGTCCATGGGACCAATAGGAGCGAAGCAGGGTCGATACCCCGATCCTAGGGTGGGCATTAGACCGTTCTGGGCTCCCGCTATACTGGGTAGCACATTAAAGGCTCAGTTTCATTGGTCGATAGTTCGGGGATAAACAGCATGCGATGACTTCTCGCAGGCGGTATAACGACTAGTGAAACTCGTTATGTCTATACTGTTCCCCGAACGCGGGCCCTTTTTCATGCGTTATGTAAATCTTCCGCACCCTGCGTGCGGGTCCTAACGACCAATGAAAACAGTTCCCCGAATGCGGGCTCTATTTTTTTTATTTTTTTATTGATAGAGGGAGGAAAACGAGCAAGTGGGTCACCTGTTGGTAAGCGATCACCACCACCCATGAGAACCAGAAACCCCAGAAGGGTCACTATCCGTTGCCGGCCTTTAAGGGAACAATACACTCTTTTCTTGAAGGCTCCGATGTCATAGTTAGTTGCAATTCCGATGTCATAGTTGGCTCTATGACATGCGTTATAGAAATCTAACACACTCCGCATGCGGGCCCTATAGCATGCGTTATAGAAATCTGCCGCACCCCGTATGCGGGCCCTATCGACTAATGAAACCGATACCGGAAATCTCAAATGGCGTAAAGGACAAAAATGCGAAAATGAGTCTTAAATGCCATTCGATAGGGAAAAAAGCTGTATACGATGGCATTTAAGACTCATTTTCGCATTTTTGTCCTTTACGCCATTTGAGATTTCCGGTATCGAAACAGCCATATCGGTAGTGGCACATCTGGGTGAAGTAGTGTGTGTGTGTGTGTGTGTGTGTGTGTAGCCGGCGGTACGCGCGGCGCGTGGCCTGGGGGCTGGCGGCGAGCGCGCTGGGCGACGCGTGCCTGGTGTGGCCGGCGCAGCTGGTGCCGGGCATGGCGCTGTTCGGCGCGGCGCACGCGTGCTACATGGCGGCGTTCGCGGCGCGCGGCGCGCGGCGGGCGGGCCGCGCGGGCGCCGCGCTGCTGCTGGGCGCGGGCGTGTACTGCGCCTGCGTGCCCGCGCCGCCCGCGCTGCAGCTGCTGGTGCCGGGGTACGTACGGTTGCGACAACCGTTTAGCTTCACTTCGTCCTCTTCCCATTTTGCCAACTTTCTAGCTCGTTAACATCCCATTTCGTCCACATTAAATTCCCAAATAGTCCACTTTCTATCTCGTCTACATTCCCAAGTCGTCCACATTCCGAACTCGCCCGCATTCCCAAGTCGTCCACATTCCGGACTCGTACGCATTCCCATGTCGTCCACATACCCACATCGTCTAGAATACCATCTTGTCTACATTCCCAACTCGTCCACATTTCCACGGAGATAAAACATTTAAAAAAAACTTGCAACCGAATTGAGAACCACCTCCTTTTATTAAGCGAACGAGTACAGATATGGACGATTTTGGTGACATGGGATTTGGGAATGTGAACGAAATAGGAATGTTGACAAAATGGGAATATGGACGAAGTGAACCTAAACGGTTGCAACGATATATTTATGTATTGAATTTCGATAATATCGACCCCACAATATCGATATATGTATTTATATCGATATTATTAGTATCGCTCGTGCCTAAAATACCAGATTTTGTATATAATTATCGATATTGATATAGTTTTTTTCCAACCGTAGGTACGCGCTGCTGCTGGCGTGCATGGCGTGGCGCGCGCTGGGCACGGCGCCGGCGCCCGCGGGGGCGGGGGGCGGGGGTGGGGGTGTCGGCGCGCGCGCTGGCGGCGCCGGCGGGCGCGCTGCTGTTCGTGCTGTCGGACGCCGTGCTGGGCTACAGCCTGTTCGCGGGCCCGGTGCCGCACCAGCAGGTGGGTCGCAGTTGCAGCCGTCCCCCCGGGGGTGGGGGTGGGGGTGGGGGTGTCGGCGCGCGCGCTGGCGGCGCCGGCGGGCGCGCTGCTGTTCGTGCTGTCGGACGCCGTGCTGGGCTACAGCCTGTTCGCGGGCCCGGTGCCGCACCAGCAGGTGGGTCGCAGTTGCAGCCGTCCCCCCGGGGGTGGGGGTGGGGGTGGGGGTGTCGGCGCGCGCGCTGGCGGCGCCGGCGGGCGCGCTGCTGTTCGTGCTGTCGGACGCCGTGCTGGGCTACAGCCTGTTCGCGGGCCCGGTGCCGCACCAGCAGGTGGGTCGCAGTTGCAGACGATCGCACCGACCGACTGACGAACTTTTTATGAGCCGCAAGGCACAGGCCATACAGAATAGATGTGGGATGGGGGCGCGCCGCAGTCCACTTCGTTTGTTCGTAGGCCGCGTCTCCACGTCGTTTCTTTTGACTACTTTGAATCGTGACGCTTCTATACATTTAAGTATGAAAACTGATTCTTCTGTGTGGCTTGCACCTTAAGCTGTGTGTCGACTTCACGCGGCGCCAAAACTGTTGTGTGTTTTGGCCTTTGGCACGTTCCAGCGCCCCAATGTTCGAGTTACCTATCCATAGTGCGCGACCATGGTTTGCCACGCGAGATCGATGCGCAACTTCAGAACACGATTCTCCCATAGATTTTATACGGGGTGTTATCACTGTGATAGATCAAATCTTAAATATAAAATAAAAAAAACTGCAACAGTTTTTTAAAAATTGTTTTTTGTATCTGATAACACAACTATTCAAGAATATTTTTGAATACAAATAAATGCTAAAAATCATTAATTTCAAAATATCAGAAAAATCTAAGTTTCTCGTATACGGTGCGACTTCTACTAAAGTCATTTTTTGGCATTTGGCAGATGACCTGCCCACCATATCTCCCATTTCAGTTTGTGGTACTACTTACGGGACACCCTGTATACGTATCACACACAACTACTAACTATGACGTCACCCTATCAACTCAACTCATTTATTTTAAAGCAACTAAAATCTAATGTTGCAGTTAATTTAACATTAATGTGGTTTTGGGGCTAAAACAAAATTTAATTACTGGAATCGCGTCTTGGAATTATTTTTACGGTATTATTTACTTAAGGCGACTTGCACGATCTAGGTTTAAAAATTAAATCGTTAACCCTGAGTTAGGGATGATACTTCCATATACTTTGATACTACTTTAACCTGAGTTAGCATTTAACTCTGGTCTTTACAAATCTGCCTTAAATTATATCGTGAAAATCAACTAGCGCGGTAATCTTCTCCTTGTTGTGTACATAGATCGCACAGACCAGGGCGTAATTTGTTCACTAAATACGTCATATTAATATTCCATAAAACTGCTGAAGAAATAGTCATAAAATTGACTGTTAAGAAAATTCCGCCCTGGCGACACAGTTCCCTCCACTGTATCCCCCCGTGTACTCCAGGTGCTGGTGATGTCGACGTACTACCTGGGCCAGCTGGGCATCGCCCTCAGCGCGCTGCTGCCCCCCGCGCCCCCCCTCCACTAGCCCCCAGAGCTTCCGTCACCAGCGGCGCGGGGAGGGACGCGCCAGTGACATGATATGGCCCTTAGACGTTTTGTATCTTTACATGTTACAGAGTTCACTTTGTGTTGTGCTGTATGTCAGTGATGTATGGATAGGCAACGAATGTGTCGTTGCTGACAGCTCCTTCCCGATGATCCATGGATAGTTCTTCAAATTTAGTCGAATTTTCAATGATTTTTTTTACAAGATTACGCGTCGACTATAAATTGCCGGTGAATGTCAATGTTCCAGTCTGCTTGTAATCATGACATGACGCTGATAAATGCGTCGAAATATCAGAAGCCAATTGCAGTCTACATGGACCGTGGATCATTAAAAACTGACAAAATATGACCGTTAGTACGGAAAACTATCCGTGGTTTGATTCGGGCCCGGCCGTTAGACGCCACTCGCGTTTTCTTAGTGTGTAGTGCTGTTCACCAGCCCTTCGAAAACAATGTAAACATTAGAGCATGTTTAGAAGCCAAGGCAAGCCTGTCAGTAGATGCTCGGGCCTCGCCAGCACGTTCACGGCAGACGAGCACACGTTTACGCCACTGTGTTCTGGGAGGCTACTACGACATGCGAAGTTCGTATCGTGCCATCCCTGTCACTCTTCTGTTTAACATTATTAGTGTGAAGGAAACGGCTCGATACGAAGTTCGAAAATCGAGTTTCGTAGTATAAGCCTGAGGCCGTATTGTCTAACGCGCGGGCGCGTTCCATCGCTTTCGCCATCTCTTTCTGTCACAATCTTATACCGTTAGACAGAGAGAAATAGCGAGCGTCTGCGTTTTAGACTTTAGACAATCGGCCTCTGGTCCCGCTCCCGCCGCCGCGGCTTTGCGCGCGCAGACAGAGCGCGGTCCGGAGTTCTGAGTTCCGCGTTCAGAGTTCTGCGTTCTTTCGAATGTACTGAGTCTCTTACGATAACGCACACAGCAGGCGACTGGAACTCTCGAGCGGTCAAAACACAGAACTCTGCACGCCGAACTCGGAACTCTAGACCGCTCTCTGTTTGCGCGCGCTCTAAAGGGATATTCCTGACATTGTTGTATTAAATATAGCGCGTCGACGCGTGACGCACAACTGAGCCAAATCTAGTAAAATCATGTTTCACCGCCTAGAAATGTAGAATATAAGTGTACCTTTTTATGTAACTTTGTATTTATGTTGACTTAGTACGGAACGATGTAATCTCCATTGGATCTGCGAACGGATCCCAAACAACGCGGTCGCCGGCCGGGTAGCAATCCTAACTAAACAAAAACATATCTCAAGAAGTATTTTTCTATTCACAGTATAGTCGTAGTTTCGTCAACGCGAGCACGTTTTCGAGTTTCCAAGTAACGAGTAGAGGTTCTGTAAGTTGCCGCCGGGCGCTCCCGCCGACGTCGCGCCTTGCGATAAAGCCAAGAGCCACTTGCATGGTCTAGGGTTTAAAAATTAACCCTGGCTTTTGCAGTTTCATACATTTTGACGAGGTCATCTAGAACCTATGACATGAATTCTATGTGGACAGCGACCCAAGGCTTTTCGCACACAAGGCTGTGCAAATCTTCGATCACTCGAGATATTCAGCCTCAGCGACTACCGCACTAAAGTGCGTGTGTGTATGAACCTCAATGAATTTATATTGTGATAATCGCTTAGACTAGAATCATCGGGATCAAAGATTTGCGTAGCCTTGTGTGCTAAGAGTCATCATTGACCGTCACACACCTTATCACCATGACGTGATGACGCAAGGTTCGTGAAGTCAGTTCATTGCTGCTCGTTCTGTGAAATGAATTTAGCTGCAGCGCGGCGTCGGCAGGTTGCGTAGAGTAACTTGTAATAGTATAACTGTATTTGTCGTTTTATATCTCCTGTATAATTGTAAGACTTTCCTTACGTAGCATTAAGGCGTAGTGTTAGGGGATGTGCAATTTTTAGATACGTCGTTTTAAGCAAAACGTATTTTATTATAATGTTATATTCCGTGTAACCTGTACAATGGTATGAATAAACGGAGAACGTTAGTTTGTGTTTTATTCCCCAATAATTTAAACAAGCCGTGGTGGCTGGCCTATGGCCTCTTAAGCAGAGGGTCGTGGGTTCAAATCGCGGCTCGCACCTCTTGAGTTTTTCGGAATTTATGTGCAAAATTACATTTAAAATTTACCATGAGCTTCTATGAAGGAAAAAATCGTGAGGAAACCTGGTGTGTGAAGTTCCTAATCCGCACTGGGCCCGCATGGGAACTACGGCCTATACCCTCTCATTCTGAGAGGAGGCCTGTGTCCTGCTGTGGGACGTGAATAGGCTGGAATGATGATGAATATAAACAAGAGTTTGTTAGAAAAATATTTATTAAAATGTAATAAACTTAATTATTAGAATAATAACAACATCGCGTTCCCCGCGTCGCCGGCCGCGGCCGGCTGCCGGATTGATTCTAATTATTTTTCGGATACATTTTTCCGCTGCGGCCATAATACATTATTATTTGTATTCTGTGTGAACGATATCACATAATTATTTATTGTAATGTACATATTAAGTATTCTATTAACTCTTATCATAGCGGCCTGGCGGAGTAAGCCTGTAATTATGTCAAATTTCTATATAAATAGATCTATTTACAAAGCAATGCGTGTGAAGTAAGTTCTCCTGAGACCGCTGCTGCGTCAGTGGCGCCGCGACACAAACAGAGGTAAGCACCTGAAGCGTTCCACAAAACACTGCCATTCGATTATGCTTATACAATTATTAACCGGGACTTAAAGTGGAGATAACAGCGGACAAACTAGAGTTCATAAATTGTGGTGGCCGATACGTGTCTACAGATAGTACGATGATGATTATATGACTAGCGTAAGGCCGCAGTCTCTCGATAGACACGTCCATAAATATTTCTCTGTGTTCTAGTTAGAACCATCATAATTTCTTTTTATTCACTGCATACCCGAAGGAGAACAATAAGGCAGTACGAAACCATAGATTTACGTTATACTATAGTGGTCGGCATGTAAACAGAACCCAAAATCATGGGTCTCTGCCGTTTTACCAAATTATTTTTCGTCAAATGCTTCATTTGCCAAATGTTTAATTTTTTTCTGAAAATGTAAACTTTTCAGAATTGTTATAAAACAAACCTAACCTATCCTAAAGAAAAGTCCTGAATTATATCCTGAATAGTTCAGTTTCAGAAAAAATAAACATTTGACTAAAATAAATTTGGTAAAACAATAGGATCCGCAAAATCATATTTACCTCTCGCTCCTTCTACAGTAATGTGAACAAGAAGTAAATTATGATCTTGTGTACTACTTACGTGCCGGCAACTATACCTTTCGTAGATGGGCTTTGAAATAACTGAGACGAGAGTTATAATTATAATAACAGTTTGACACTTTTCCTATGGGATGTAGACCTCGGTTGAGTAATTTTTCGATATTTTGAAATATTTTACTAGCGCCATGATCAGAGCCGAATTAACCATAAGCCAGAGTAGGCGCAAGCTTAGGGGCCCCGCATCGCCAACGGCCTCGCGCGCGCAACAAAGAAATTAAAACGGTTTTAGAGTGAAAATTGAAATGGAAAAGTATCCTCGATGACAATAAATATCTTTGCTATTTCTCGATGCATATTATGCTATCAATTGATTTGATTTGACTTCTTAAAAAGTGCGGCTGATATTTGGTTGAAACCCCTCCCCCCGCTCGCTAGAAAATTGCATTGCCTGGGGGGCCCATATGACCCACATCGTTAATCCGGCCCTGAACATAATCACGGCTGGAAATAAGCTCGTTTATCTATGAGTACACTAAAATTACATAACGTTTACCACTGACAGATGGTTTGCCTTCATTTCATATTCAACTTTAACGACCTACAAATAAAGCCAATTTTAGAATACTGTTACCCACGTTTGCATATTTTGTAATAGCTACTTTATTTGTATGGTGTTAAAGTTGGAAATGAAATGAAGGCAAGCCATCTGTCAGTGGTAAACTAAAAGTAAACGTATTGTATCTCGTTTTGTGTCTTTCTCTCGCATTGCCAATCTATTCCTTTCCTAAATCGATGCGCGAAACTAACACGTGCGCAAATTAAAAATAGTGTAAAGAGGCGCGTCCACACTATCAAGCGAGCGTGGTGCAAGCGGGGCACCACCGGTGCGCGGGGGCAGGCGGGGGCGGTCACTCGCGGCGCAGGTTGTCGAGGCGCGCCTGCAGCTCGGCGTCGGCGTCGGCCGCGCCCCCCGCGCCCCCCGCGCCCCCCGCGCCCCCCGCGCCCGCCAGCGCCGCCGCCGCCGCCGGCTGCTTGCCCGCTGCACACAAACAATATAAAATAAACTCACCGGCCTTTGATCAATTATAACTGTAGATCCACAGTCGCGCACCCGAAAATGTCCGAGCCAAATGAGCGCCACTTTGGCAAAAGTGGCCTTCTTTTTTTCTCAGTACGTTGCGTGAAATTGTCAAGTTTAGCTGTCAAGTGTCAACCGAAATTCGACTGTAATAAAGTAAAGACTAGGTTCAAATTTCTGTGTAGGTGATGATTTTAATTGTTATGCAAACAAATCCCCCCCCCCCCTCCCTCCCCCTTCCCCTATTTCCTCTCATTTAGGGCCGACAACGCACTGGCGTCGAATAAAGCGCTGCGGGTGTCTATGGACAGTGGTGTTCGTTTAACATCAGGTGACCCACTAGTTCGTTTGTCTGGCCTTTCTAACATAAAAAAAAAAAAAAAAAAAGTTCGAACATTCTTTGAAGGGGATTTTGTTCGGCAATGTGTATCTTCAGTTATAATTGATCAAAGTCACCGGCAATAAATTTGGCCCACCCACAGTCCACCTTTCATACAAACGAAGCTACTTTCATGCCTTATTTCTACACCAGGGTAGTGCCCCGGTTGAGATCTGATGATGGATATTCAGAGCATCGATAATGGTGGACCAGAGTTTCTAACACACACAACTGATTCAACAACCCGTTTACACCACAGCGAGAGAATTTGTACAGCACTGAGATTTTCATTCATTTTATTGCAATTTTAGCTGTTTTTTTAAATGTGTATAATTTCCGTTTTAAACGCAGATTCAATCAGGTGGGTATCTTAGGAACTCTGAATGTCCTTTATCAATGCTCGGAGTAGCCATCATCAGATCACAGCCAAAGCACCGCCTAGTGGAGAACCAAGACGTCAGAGTGACCTCGTTTGTATGAAAGGTGGACTGTGGGCCAAATTTTTTGCCGGGAGTGTATAATAAATCAGCCAACGAAACTACCAGTGGCGTAGCATGCCTTGGAGGGGCCCTGTATCAAAATTAGTTGGGAGGCTTTCCCGGGAAGCACGAGATTAAGGGGGTGTTTCACCACCTTATTGTCAAACTACTGGCTACGTAACCGATGAATAAACTAAGTACTGGACAAATCTGTCGGCTAGAGTTTTTTCAGTTTCACCACTCCGGTCCTGTACAAACTAAGTACCACTTAACTAATCGTCGGTTTGACAAAAAGTCGGAATGGCAACGTCGCATTTCGCAACCATGCGTTCCTGTTCGCACACTTTCGTTCAAAGAGTGGCTCATTATTAACGCAAAAGAAATCATTAACGATGTAATTTTTAAATAAATCTATTTTTTTGCATAAACAAATATATAACATTATAATTAATCCAAAAACGGTATTTATTTACGATACTTTGTTAACAATAACAAAGAAAAATAAAATCACGTAAAACGAATCCAAAAGTGGCGCCAAACCATATGACAGATTAACTTTTTTTTAATGGCGATGTACAAGTTCAGGTAGGTAGAACAAACGAATGTGCCACTGAAGAAAAGTCTATAATTAAAAAATATTACGAAATTTTGGATTTATTTTTACATACTAAAAGCGTACCTATATTTTTTTTATTCAAATCTTGACGTTTTTATTCTTGTTTGCAATTTAGCATGACTTCTTTCTTTAAAAAATAAAAAAATACTTTTATTTATTTTTCTGGAACTGGCTGAAGGGCTCTCCAACCATGGCCACAAAAAAATTAACTGTCTAATTAAAAAGTTATGTGACGGTTAAAAATGCTAAATGCCACCTGATCTGATGGTCAAATTAAAAAACAGTTTGTCCGTCACTTAGCGCTAATCAAGACTGGTGAAACAGAAATGTTTATTCCATGTGACAAATAAGGTTATGATCAAGCTAATCCGAACTTTAAAAAAAGTGGTGAAACAGCCCCTAAGAGACATTGTGGATAACGTTTTATTAATTTTTGCTTGACACACGTTAGGGGCCTTTGTAGTCCGGGGGCCTCGTATCATTGATACGGCTGATACGGCGGTAGCTACGCCCCTGGAAACTACACACCCTGTATGACCGCGCCCGTGCTGGAACAGATCTTATAAGGACCTCCAGTCGAGACCAGCGGCACGAGAGCGGTTGGAGACTTCAACCCGAATGCTCTGAATTTTGTATTGAAACTGCAGATCACCCAACAGCGACCGCTTGAAGCTGTTGGCACTGACTGCGCTAAGCAGTCCGCTATGGAGGCCCCTAAACCTTCATTAACGTGTCACTGATATTTATAAGCGGGCGAGGCACTGTCTTCATTATTGGAGCTAGCCACCGCTCGCCCAAAACCTGTCCCCCCACCACCACCGCATCGCTACAACATAATACTACGGCTACACACATCGCGATAGAATTATCGCGATAAAACTTCGTCTTCGTCCTACGGCGAATGTGCAGCCACACTGCTGTAGAGAGCGATGCCGCAGAGTTTAGTTTAGTATAGCAGCCTTTGATGTGCGCAAATTTACCGACAGCGGGGCGAAGGGTCTGCGGCTTCGGGCGAAGTGCCGAAGTATTCGCGAATATTCGGTTACATACATCGCGACAATGTGAATATTCGCGTTATCGCGATGTGTGTATCGCGCGTAGCATAAGCAGCAGTGTTTGTGCACTGACCGGGCACGGAGAGCGAGCCGGAGGCCTGCGGGAGCCCCGACAGCGTGTCGTTGAGCTGCAGGCCCAGCTCGTCCAGGATCTGCCCCACCACCGCGTCGCTGCAACACACACACACACACCACACATTACACCAACAAGCCACAGATAAATCTTAACGATAACTTTCTTTTACATCTACAATTTTGACCTCCACAATTCGCGGTGTAACGCAGTGTCAGGCCATGTCCTTTGCGTACGCGTCCAAATCGTCCCGCCACCTCCTTGGTCTACCTCGTCATCGCTGGCCCTCTCTGGCACCCACCAAGTGACTGTGTGAGCCCACATTTGTGGACGCATCAAATCAGTAAATGGGGGTAGGACAAAATGGGGGAGGCCTTTGCCCAGCAACGGGACACTTTTCCAGTTATAATTAGACTTTCATAAGATATTATTGCCTGCACTTAAAAATGAAATTGTTTATTAAAAATTTACGCAAGTAAGGCATACTCCACTCCATTACTGCAAGGTTAGTTGTCACAAACTGACTGATGTGCATTATAATACTGCAAATTGTAATCAGCACTGGATAAAAGCAATACCCCGTCCCTCCACACATTAAATTTCAGTAGAATCATTGACTGACTGAGTGATTCCATTCCATTGAGCAGTTGACCCTCGAAAAATGCACTCTATAACTGCTAATACTAACGGGAATGGGCCAGCTGGTAGGTCAATATGGCGGTTATTAAACAGACTGTCAAATTTGTTACATAGTAATTATTACATTATCCGTGGTAATTGGAGAAGCCAAGGCGGCGAGACTGCGCTGGCTCGGCCACCTAGAGAGGATGGGAGAGGATCGGGCAGTGAAGAGAGCGTTTATGGGGCGACCGAGCGGAAAACGTCCGGTGGGTCGCCCTAGATACCGCTGGCTGGACGAAGTGCAGAAAGACGTAACCGCCCTCGGCGCAGCCAATTGGCGCGAGGTGGTACAAAATAGGGAAGAGTGGCGCTCTCTGGTGTCGGAGGCCAAGATCCTCTTTGGGTCGTTGAGCCAGTGTAGTAGTAGTATCCGTGGTAAAGTAGCACCAAAACGCGTCAATTTTTAAACGGTGTACTTGTTAGGTAAGCAGTAAGGTAGGCAGTAAGGTATAAAATGGCTATTTTACCCTCTAGCTCATGTTAATCTGTATTATCAATATACTGTGATGTTAAATTGTTTTACGTTTAAATCAAATTTGATTTAAACGTAAAACAATTTAACATCACAGTACATTGATAATACAGATTAACATGAGCTAGAGGGTAAAATAGCCATTTTATACCTTACTGCCTACCTTACTGCTTACCTAACACACTCATCAGATGCAAAATTGCAATCGGTAAACGGTGAATGATAGAGCGAGATACCTTTCTTCCTCATCCTCGTCGCCCTCCATGGCCTCGTCTATGGAGTCGTTCATCATTTCCTCTTTCATGTCCATAATCTCTGACTGCTTCTCGAACTCCTGCACACACAGAACACCACATGACTAACTGTTACTGAAATCTGCATCTGAAACTAAGCTGTATAAGGGTAGCTCTACTTCTCTTTGTAAAGTATGCTGCTAAATTATTTATGTACAGGCATGCGCTTAGGTAGAGGCCATTGTAAAGTCGTAAACTAGAGGAAACTTTTTCGAGTTGTTGAAACCTGACTTGTGTTACCTGCTCTGCAAAGTGGTCTATTACCTGTACTTAGTTAATAGGCTAGGCATAGAATAAGGTACCGTAAACCGGGTGCCTCTGATAAAATTGGGGCAACTTTGATAGTTTTAAAATCGCTATAAAGTCGACATTGTCCACATGAGATAAACGGTTGACATGGTAAACAAAAAGAAGATCCATGAAGGCATCGACATGGAATAGCACATGCTAACAAAAATGCCCGAGTTTGTCGGCAAACTACTTTTTAAAGTCACCCCGGTTTACGGTATCTTATTTTCCTAGCTGTGCTTAACATAAATTTTTATTAGTGAATGTCTTCCTTGTGTATAAATGGGCATTTTCAATTTTAAATGTATCAGCTATCTTTTCTTAGAATTAGGTACCTAGTTTAAGGTTTTGTTCCTCAAAATCAAGAGCGGTATTGATTTTGATGATTAAAAAAAATATCCCTAATATTCTTTCTTTATGGAAATAAACAGTACTTGCGATTTTAAATAAAAAAACCCCCAAGATTTCCTCATTTTAAAAAAGTGAAATGGTACTCCTTGAAATGACAGTGAGCTACATCTCACAACTCAGCTGGGCCAGTCTTACAACTAGAGACCAGCAGACAGGGAATCACAACAAAATCATGACATAAAAACCTGTAATATCTTCTGTATCTGCGGCATGTTGAGCTGGCGGTTCATGGTGGCCATGGCACGCGTGACGCCGCGCATGGCGGTGGCCATGGTGCTTTGCGACTTCAGCGTCTGGATCTTGAGCCCCACGGCCTGGATGTTGGCCTTCATCAGCATGAACTTGCGCACGTAGCGCCGCGTGCGCACCAGGTCCTTCGCCATTATTTTGACCGCGTCCTGGAATATCATGTAATAAAAAAATCAAAATCAAAACGTTTATTCTGCAAGTAGGCCGCAAAGGGCTCTTTTACATGTCATTTTTTTTAAACTACCAGCGCTTTCGTAAGGACCATCATTGCCAAGAAGAATGCGCCGCAAGAAACTTGGCAGAAACTCATCTTTTCACATTAAAATATAATAAATTACAAATTAAAAAAATCATACAAATATAGAATAACTAATAATCTCAATCTTACAACCTTGCTACTCCGTTACCACAATAATATGCAATATGGCTAACAGAAAGACAGTGAAATACATAGTGTCATGTCAATGGGTTGAACAGTAAATTCTATGAAATTAAAGTGATTTAAAAGTCATATTATCAAGACACCCATTGAGTCTTAGGAAAACATAAAAAAGAAAAAAGAGAGACACTCAAGACTCCAGCACAAACATTCATGTTTTTCATACAAAAATCTGATTTGATGCGGTAATCAATCCCGGGACCTCAAGTTTCATAGTCACATTCTCTAAACACTAGGCCATTTGGTTGTTGATTTTATATTATATATTTTTTTATACTTTGTTATTTTTTATCAATTATTTCCTTTAAAACTAAAAATATAAATAAAAATTTAATATGGCTGAAATACCAAGAGTGAAAAATCATAAGATGGAAATACACAACATTTATTGAAAAATTTGACACATTTCAGATCTACTGATGATGCTATTAAACTTAGAATCCAATGTAATGATCAATGGTTGGAGAACCAATCTACAGGATGTCATTAAAGCATATTTTAACTTCATGCAGCATGTTTTTTTGATCCTTGATACACAAGATTGAAGTTTAATTCCTAAGTATGAGAAATACAACATGGAAGTCTTCAAAAGGAGAATAAAAAGTTTTTATTGCAGTGTTTGCAATGTGTGTGATCTTTGGTGTTGCAAGTGTCCACAGGCAGTAGTAATTGCTTATTGGTTGTTCAGAGTTTTCAGTTGCAAGAGTTGTTGTTAACAAGACTTTGTTGTGTTCCACAGTGAGAAGTTTTCCTGTGTCTATATTATGTCTAAGTATTTGAGTCATCAAAACCAGCAACTATAATTAAGATAATTAACTAACTTCTTAATGAATTAAATGATATGAGCTTGGAATGTTGAACCTCATAAGACCCTCATCCAATCTAATTAAACAGAATTTAAAACAAAAAACAAATTAAAAACGTTCCTCCTTCTTCCTCCAAATTCTATCATAACTCCTTTACTATGACCGCCATTCGTCTTTGGAATTCTCTTCCTTTGGCGTTAAGGCAAGCAAAATCCCTTCCCATTTTTAAAAACCTTCTAAAGGCTCATTATTTGTCACTAACATAATACACACTTCTTTGTTCTTTTTGTTTTTTGTTTATATTGTTTCTTTAATTTCCTTTTTAAATCCTTTTCTCACATGCGGCCTTTTGACATTTTTCCATTGATATTTTGTATTAAGTATATGTAGTGTATATGTATTATATTGAATATATGTGTTTATTTATAAAATTTATATTATATTTGTATTGATTTTATTGTTTATTGTCTATTAATACTAAGTTTCTCTTGTCTGCTATTTCTGCCACCTACATTAGTCTGTTGATATTTATTAATTTATGAGTAATTGGTTGTCTGGAAGAGATCGCTTTTTAGCGATAAGACCGCCTATTGTCTACCTGAATTTTTTTTTTATTTTTGTAATGTTACTGTACTGTTTTTGGTGATCAATAAAGAATATTTGTATTGTATTGTATTGTAAAAAGATTCTATAAGATTCAATTTTAAGATGTCATTTTAGTAAAAAAAAACATCAGTACTGCTAAGTTTACAACTACCACTACCACTGTCAAGGATAGTTAGTGAGATAGTTTGACTTTGTCAGCCATAGACGGGTCAGGTGTAGATAGCAATTGGCACGGTAGTGTATGGTCGGGTGTGTGGCGACCAACGTACCATTTGGCCCTCCTTGGCGAGTTTCTTTATGTCGTTGATGAGCTTTTTTTCCTGCTGCTCCATCTTGGCGCGCTCGCGCTCCAGGTCCCGCACGGCCTTGTTCAGCGCGCGCTGGTTCTTGCGCAGCATCTCCTCTGGCGTCATACGGTGCCCGAACAGCCACTCCATCGCGACCACCTCACTTGCTGTAATAAGTCGCAATTATAAGAATATTTTCAAACTTTTTGTTACTTTTACATAATGAACTTTTATTTTATTGGTCACTCTGTTGGATGAAAATGATTATTTGGTAGCTCGATTCGATACATAGCAATGTTTACCTGTCCGAGGTCAAATAAAGATGATGTGATGAATCACCAGTCGTCCTAGGGTTAGCAGAGCATTCAGCGCGCCAGCTTCCAGATCTCGCTTGGGTTGCAGTCGATTCGGATAATAGTATCGACTTTTTGTATCAATATCATGAATATTGTTCCAGATTTTATCGGGAAACAATATTGTTTACACAAAAAAGGATTTCCCTTGGTGCAGTTTTCTGTCAACTGTCAACTGTCAATCACATCACGTCAATGATGTCAGTTAACCGGAACTTGCCAAATACACCTAAAAGCCGTTTATTTCATTAAAAAAATAAGAGTTTCGCTTTGTTTTACTTATAGAAAATTTACCAAACTAGAACCACAATTAATCTGAATTTATGCTGTTGTAAATTGTATTGTTTTATTCATAACTTCGTTATACGTCATCAGATTTGGGCAGCTTATACATTTTCATCATAATTTAGGTGAGCTGCGTGGATCGTAGGACGCAGAAAACCTCTTGTGTGAAAGGACCTACCTCTTGACCTACCTTAATTAAAACCCTAATTTGACACACAATCTGCACATCGGTCTACTCGTTTAAACAAGTGACTGAGGTATGTTTTAGTAGACCACATAAAAGTTAAGTTAAATTGTCTATGTTTGTGTCAAGTCAAAGAAGCGTCAACGTCACTGTCAGTTTTTGAAGAAAACGCGCGTATGATGCGGTTTTGTTAATGAAACGCTTTATCGTAGATTTTACGTGAATTACTTGTAATTTATAAGTTTCTCTTAAAAATGAGTGACGAGGAGGTAACCATAATGGAGGTGGACGAGCCGGAGCCGAAGCCGTCGAAGTCGAGCGCGGGCAGGCCGGTCGGACACCTGCCGTGGATCGAGAAGTACCGGCCGCAGGTGTTCAGCGACATCGTGGGCAACGAGGACACGGTGGCGCGGCTGGCGGTGTTCGCGCGCAGCGGCAACGCGCCCAACATCCTCATCGCGGGCCCGCCCGGCGTGGGCAAGACCACCACCATCCTGTGCCTGGCGCGCGCGCTGCTGGGGCCGGCGCTGCGCGACGCCGTGCTCGAGCTCAACGCCTCCAACGACCGCGGCATCGACGTCGTGCGCAACAAGATCAAGATGTTCGCGCAGCAGAAGGTTACACCGACATTGCACATAAACAGTCTTATGGCTTCAAAGCATGTTCATTGATATCTTACTAATATTTAGACGCAAAAGTTTGTGTGGAGGATTGTTCACACTGAAACGATTTGCTGAATTCTAATGAAATTTGGCACACAGATAGTTTATAACCTAGATTAACATATTAAATACTTTGTATCCTGGAAAATTGCATAGTTCTTGTGGGATAGCAATAAACAAATACTTTGCAGACAGTCGCAATATTTCATTTCAAGCTTTTTTGCTGACTGTACTTGCATTGTTATCCAAATTATTTATCTGTGCTAAATTTCAAGGCAACCTGTTTGTTAGAAGTAGGTGGAACTGGACTTTTGCAAAATATTATCTCGAGTCCAGTTTCACCTACAAATATCAAATACTTTATTCACCCAAATTAATGTTCATTTCTACTTACATTTTTCCTTGTTTATATGAGGTAGAAACCAGAAGCAATTAAGTGTTGAGTGACCCCCATACCATACTAGTGTAAACTTTATGACAGCGGCTCCTGACCCATCCTAAAAATGTAGAATGCTTCACAATTTTACAACACCCTTGCATAGGGGCTTCTCTGTATTGTTCCAATTTTAGTTTAATTTACTGCTCTGCTTGATGTAAAAATCCTCATTAGTAATACTTTGAACAAGAGTATGGCTAAGAATGACAATAACACTTGCTTAAGGATTTATCTGGCTGAACCATGTCAGGATTGTCAGGAGCTCCAGGGCCCCATTAACAATGTTGCGGCCCAGGCAATGTCATTTTTTGGGCCCCCTATCAGCCAAAGTAGCATGCATCGAAAAATAGCAATTATATCTACTTAATGTCATCTAATATATAAAAATCTCGTGTCACGGTGTTTGTTACCGAACTCCTCCAAAACGGCTTGACCAATTCTTATGAAACTTTTTTCTCTATACTCGGTAGGTCTGAGAATAGGTCGTAGGCTACTATTCTTTGTGGACTTTATGCAATTTGCAAAAATGTATTTTTTTTATTTTTTCACCTTCAAGAAAATTTCAAAAGTTCCGGATCGCGTATGAGGTTGCAAATTTGTAAATGCATCAGAATAGATGTTTTCGAAGTTTGCAACCAAGTTTCAAAACTTTTGTAATTATTCCGAGACCACCTTACTCGAAAAAATGACCACTAATTGAAAAGAATTATAAATAAGCATGTTCCGGTCAACGAAAAAGGTTGCAAATTTATACAACCGTTCGGTATATTTTTCCGATATATGTGTCAAGTTTGCAGAACTTTTGGAACGTTTACATTCAGTTTAATAAAAAAAAACATTAATTTTCAATAATAAAAAATGTTCCGTACACTTAGATTGGTTGCAAATTTAATACGTGATATGAAATATTATATCGAAAACTTCCCCAAGTTTGCAGAACTTTTGGAATTTTATTCACGACCATACAGCAAAAATTAATTTAATTGCAATTTTAACAATGTTCCGGACTGCGGACAAGGTTGCAAAATGAGATTTATTGTCGTCCCAATGTACCATTCACTTGACCGAAGTTTGAAAACTTTTGGAATTATAATTAAATTTTCGATTTTGAATGTCAATAATGACTGGACTACTTTTTAATTTCTTTATTGCGCGCGCGGGGCCCTTTGGCGATGCAGGGCCACTAGGCAGATGCCTACTCTGCCTAATGTTGAATCCGACCCTGAAGAGCTCCATAATAAACCTGATGGTGCATGCAGGTGACGCTACCAGCGGGTCGGCACAAGATGGTGATCCTGGACGAGGCGGACAGCATGACGGAGGGCGCGCAGCAGGCGCTCCGCCGCACCATGGAACTGTACTCCGCCACCACACGCTTCGCACTCGCTGCCAACACCTCCGAGAAGATCATCGAGCCCATCCAGTCCCGCTGCGCCGTGCTGCGGTACTCCAAGCTCTCCGACGCCCAGATACTTGCCAAGGTATTGTTGGAAATGGAAAATTTTGCAGATTGAGAATCAGCAGAAGTTACAAAATTAATCATTAACTATTATTGTTTTAGAAATGGTTTACTAATGTTTTGTGAAAAACTTTTTACAAAAAGAATCATTTGGCAAATGTTTCATTTCCCAAATGTTTATTTTTTCTGAAACTGTTAACTTTTCAAGATTGTTATAAAACAAACCTAACCTAACCTACCGTACAGGATAGTCCTGAAATATATCCTGAATAGTTTACAGTTTCAGAAAAAAATTAACATTTGGGAAATGAAACATTCGCCAAATGAATCAGTTTGCGAAAAATAATTCGCCGAAAAGGCAGTACACGTTTAGAAATATTATTTGTAGATTAGGAGTAGAATAGATAGTGTAAAATAATGCCCACAAAACTATATTCTGCGCACCATGGTTTACCAATAATGAGCATGTACACAAATATCTTAAAATTCCCACAATAAATGAAAGACCATCTGCTTGTAATAAATGAGCTTGCACAAGCATTGACTTTGTGCAACAATGAAATACTCCCTCTGAAAAGGCGCAAAATTAAAAGCTAGTGGTGGATTTTGATAACTTGGTGGGTGTTGTAGATCAGCCAGCAAGAAGAGACAGACTTAGAAGGAGATGGTAGGATGATTTGGATGTTCCAATGATATTTATTTATTTGTTCTTTTATTATTATAAAAACAAGGCATATATAGCCATGGTGGCCTAGCGGTTTGACCTATGGCCTTTTAAGCAAAGGGTCGTGGGTTCAAATCCCGGCTCGCACCTCTGAGTTTTTCGGAATTTATGTGCGAAATTACATTGGAAATTTGAGTCGTTTTCATAAGAAGTGTACACAATTAAGGGATTTAATAAAAACATAAGTTAATTGATTCCTTTGTGTGACGAAAGTTACCCATATATTTTGTATGACTAACTTTCGTAACACAAAGGAAGCGATCGTGATTTTGCTTTGATTAAGCCCTTAACTATGTACAATTTTATTGGAAACGACTCTTTTACCATGAGCTTTACGACGAAAACATCACGAGGAAACCTGAATACACTTGCGACGAAATTCAATGGTGTTTGAAGTTCCCAATCCGCACTGGGCCCGCGTGGGAACTACGCCACAAGCCCTCTCATTCCGAGAGGCCTGTGCCCTGCAGTGGGACGTATACTATAGGCTGAGATGAGGCATATTATGTATGATGTGGTGTTTGTCAGGTGATCGAAGTGTGCGAGAAGGAGCAGTTGTCTTACACGGAGGAGGGCGTGAGCGCCGTCGTGTTCACGGCACAGGGCGACCTGAGGGCGGCGCTCAACAACCTGCAGGTGCCACGCTACTTGATGCTCTCGTCATTGTTCCAACAGTAACCATTAAACACTCTTGTCTGCACATATCCCTTACAAAATTAACATTATAGGGATGTTGACGCCATTAAAAAACAATTCGAAGACTCGACTCCAGTAAAAACGCTTTATTTTAGCTCTGAAAGCCAGATTAATTTTCAATTAAATCCAATTTAGATTTTTTTTTGCTTTAAAATAAATATAAAGTTAGTTGATTGAGTTGGCGAACAAGTGACGTCATAAGTTGCTTATTGCCATTCAAACTCTATGGGAGAATTGTGTTTTGACAGCTCATAAAAAGTACGTCAGTTGATTGGTGGTGGCAACATCCCTATTGTCTTGTGCAAGTGGTGAAAGCTACTCTTGGATTAACTACAGACCATATAATCTAGGCTTGTCACTGAGTGACAGGCTACTTTTTACTGCGGGAAAATACCTTTTCCTACGAGAAAATTAATTTATCGCGGGCGAAGCTGCGGACGGAAGGCTAGTTATCTACAAAAACGGCAAAAAAAACACGTTTGTTGTACCTACCCCCTTAAATATTTGTTTTATTTTAATTTCATTATTTATTTCTAAAGTGAATATTGGACTAAATATTCTGTGAATATTTCAAGCGTCTACCCGTTCCCGTTTATTAATATTGAGCAAAAAAAATCACGTTTTTTGTATGAGAGCCCCCTTAAATATTTATTTTATGCTTTTTTTAGTATTTTTTGTTATAGTTGTAACCGAAATACATGATCTGTGAAAATTTCAACTGTCTAGCTATCACGGTTCACGAGATACAGCCTGGTGACAGACGGACGGACAGCGGAGCCTCAGTAATAGTCTCAGTATTTACCCTTTGGGCACAGAACCCTAAGGGCCTAAGCAGACGGCGTTTTTTGAACGCGCCGTCGATGCGTGTTTTAGGAACGCGCGTTTACAGCGCGTTTTTCATTCCATTAGAACAGCCTTAAGGCCCCTAGCATATGGCGTTTTTTAAATAACCCGCGTGCATATCGCGTTTGTATTGATACAAACGCGCGTCGTCGGCGCGTTAAAAATACGCCGTGTGCTTAGGCCCTAAGAATGTGTGTGACCTTGGATGTGTCGTGCGCAGGCGACGGCTTCGGGCTTCGGGCACGTGAGCCCCGAGCACGTGTTCAAGGTGTGCGACGAGCCGCACCCGCAGCTCGTGCGCGGCATGCTGGAGGCCTGCGCGCGCGCCGACATACACGCCGCCTACAAGGTACGCGCCCCGCCCGCTGGACAACTATTAATAACGGCCGCTTGCAAACTCTAATATAAAAAACCGGTTGTCTGTAAAGTCGGGTTACGGACGATAGTATACGAGCGTTTATACCAGCCGAGCTGGCAACGTTGCATTTTTGTTAGTTTTTCTTGATTATTCCATAAAATTTAATGAAAATTAAAAATGTGGTGTATAACGAATTGTTCTGATATATAAGTTAATGTGTCTACTGCAATAATTATTCGCGATAGACTTTTATTTTCTTTAAATACGAACAAATTATTACTTAACGGTTTTTAAAGAAAATAAAAGTCTTATCCCGAATAATTATTACAGTAGACACATTAACTTATATATTAGAACAATTCGTATACACCACATTTTTTATTTTCATTCAATTTTTATGGAATAATCGAGAAAAACTAACGAAAATGCAACGTTGCCAGCTCAGCAGGTATAAACGTCATAACAAAACACTCAAAAACCAGGCGGTCACTCATCCAAGTACTGACCGCGCCCGACGTTGCTTAACCTCGGTGTTTTTGTCAAATATCTTGAAAACGGTGCATCCTACGGCAAAATCAGTGAAATTTTCATCCCCCCTTTGAATCCCCCACACTCCCTACCCCCCCTCCCCCCACCCCGCATTGTACATCCTGGCGTTCGCCGCTCTCTTGCAATTGGCCTTCGCCGCTTTCTTGTGACATGTCTCGTACATGTACGTTACATTGCGTCATCCTTTTTCGTACGTGCAGCCGGCGTTCATCGGTTTATAGACGTCACGTCAAAATCTATCGTTGACTCTGAATTAGGGGTGACAGTCCTATACATTTTGATGCTACGTAAATGTAAGTCTGGGTCAACAGTCAGCTCGAAACTTCGCTCCTAGCTCTCGACTCTCCACGTTTTAGCCAGGTTTAACCCTTTATAAGGCAGAGGCAATTTAGCGACCACGTGCATTGAGTTGGAATTTCAACCTTATTTATTACACTATACGTCACAATTTAATTATAGAAAACACCATTGTAATTATTGAAAATACGACTAGCTTTAAAAATATCGTTTGTCAGGTACGCGTTCGATAGCTGCTTTTGAATCTGTGGTAGTGTGCTCCAATAAATGGGGCCTTATAAAGGGTTAACATCGATCGCAGGAGGAACGCACATGATGACTTTTCTATTCCTCAAATTGTTTATTCTGTATCGACACAGTCCCCACCTAATTTAAAGAAATCGAGTCTGTTGGAACATTTTTGATACAAATGTTATTCTGATATTTCCATACATTCATCAAAGAGACAGTTATGAAATCGGTCGTGGAAACGTTTCATCCTAGTGTAGGGACTGAGGTTCGTAGTGGCATGAGACAAGTGAAAGGCCCGAAAGTTGGTTACGAACTAACTTTATTCATATGAAAATAATGGTTGACACGTGCTTACAATACTTGTATAGGTATGCGTATCAACTTACACGCTACATCTCCCTTCACACACAAAAAAAAAAACAAAATACGATTTTTTTTTTTTTTTTTTTTTTTTTAACCAATATACTTATTGTCTAAAGAGCTTAGTTCTGTTCTTGTGAACAGAATCTACTTTACCATCTTTTAAAATTATTACATTGGGTGTTTCATCTTTAATTACTTTGTACGGGCCATTGTAAACTGATTGAAATTTCGATGCTACTTCATTTTTTAACAGAATTAAGTCATTCGGTTGATATATAATAGGTTTAATGGTTTTATCATAATAGTGTTTTCTTACTTCTTTTGACAATAATAAATTTTTTCTGGCCTCTTCCTGTGTTTTTTGTATCTTATATCTTAAAGTTAAAGGGTAATCATTACAATTATACAGTGGTTCTACGTTTTTAACTAAATTACTCGGCAATGTACAATTTTTACCGAAAACCAGTTCATAGGGTGTAAATTTTGTTGAGGTATGGACACTTGTATTATATGCAAAGCACCAAAATGGTACCCATGTACTCCATGTTTTGGCTTCATTATTCGTTTGTATACGTAGATAGGCATTGAGGTGCTTATGCGTATTTTCAAGTGAGCCTATTGACTCATGGTGATAAGCAGTTGATGACAACTGTTTTACATGCAATAGTTTACACACCTCGCTCATTGTTGTTGACAGAAATTCTGTCCCTCTGTCTGTTCCGATTGCTCGCGGAATTCCGTACCTTAATATGAAATTCTCCACAAACGTCTTTGACACACTAACCGAGTCCTTATTTTCTAGTGGGTAAGCTTCTACGAATTTCGTGAGCTCACATTGTATAGTTAGTATATAATTCTTATTAAAATAATCCTTACCTAAGGGCCCTACTATATCTAAATAAACCTTATCGAAAGCTGATTCAGCTGTCGTCGTAACGACCATTGGTTCTTTTGTGTGAACCGTGTGTTTTTGTTTCTGACATTTTGTACATTTAAGTACATATTTTTTAATGTCTTTATCCATCCCTGGCCAGTAGTAGTACTTTTTTATGTTATTGGTCATGCGCCGTATACCGGCATGACCGCTTGTCGGCAAAATATGAAAATCGTTTAAAACGACTACCTTATCGTCATCTGATATAATTCTTTCTACGCCTTTTAGCAAATAAACTCGGGGTCCGGACCACCCTTCATTTCTATTTATTTCTTTGGTTAACCATTGTATATATTTCATATTTTCTTTATTTTTAATAATATAAATTCGTTCTATGTTATATTTTTTACTAATCTGTTCCAGTTCACTCACATATGCGTCTCGCGCAATATTATGTGATCGTAATTCTGGACAGGTATATATAGTCATTTCCGCTGGCTTATATATATAAACGCAGTCGCTATCTCTCACACATAATCTATCCCATTCTTTTTTTGATACTACTATAATTTGTACAGAGTTTGACGGCCTTCCAGTAGATTCCAAATTTTTCGGGTGATCAGTCCGATAATTGTTAGAATTACTGTCGGTCGGTGAACCTGTACCTCCCGCGTCTCTTAAGTGTCTTGCTCTACTTCTAGTAATCACTTGTATAATATTTTCGCTCATACCTTTAAGTTCTTCTGACGTAACTGTAACCCGAGATAACGCGTCTGCTGCTACGTTATCTTTGCCTTTTATATATTCGACCACGAAGTCGTATTCCTCTAAAACTAATCTGAATTTAGTAAGTCTACTTGATGGGTTATTCATATTGAATAAATATATTAATGGTCGGTGATCTGTAAATATTCGGAACTTTCTCCCATATAGATATGGCCTAAAGTATTTTATGGACCAAACGATTGCTAACATTTTTCTATTGTAGGATAGTTCAGCTCGGCTTTATTTAAGCTTCGACTAGCGTATGCTACTGGGCGATTGTCTTTATTGCATAACACAGATCCGATTGCTTTTCCTGACGCATCTGTATATAAACGAAATTCATTATCTGGAGAAAAATCCGGGTATTGCAATATGGGTGGAGAAGTTAATGATTTCTTTAATAGTTGGAATGATTGCTCGCATTCTTGTGACCATATAAAGGGTGTGTCTTTTTTACTTAATTTATTTAAAGGTATGGTTATGTTGGCAAAATTTGGGATAAATCGTCTATAGTAATTCGAGAACGCTACAAAGCGCTTTACGTCGTCACTGGTTTTTGGGGTTGGATAATTTTTTAAAACGGTAATTTTTTCTGGATCTGGTTTCACTCCTTCTGCACTCACTACATGTCCCAAATATAAAATGTTTTTTTTGAGAAAGTTACATTTGCTAGGATTTAATTTTAATTTTACTTTTCTTAACCGTGATAATACGTCAATAAGATTTTTGTTGTGTGATTCTAAATTTCTACCAAAAATAATTAGATCGTCAAGGTAAACGAAACACTTGTCGTAATTTAATCCCGCTAATGCTACTGTCATTGCTCGTGAAAATGCACTTGGACTGGTCTTTAGCCCCATGGGCATTCTTTTCATTTGGTATTGTTTGTCGAATGTAAAGGCAGTGCATTTACGACTTGATGGTTCTAATTCAACTTGATAATATCCGTTCTGTAAATCTAAATGACTGAAATAAATTGCTCCTGAAAGCGAATCTAAAATATCTAATATGTTTGGTAAGGGGAAGCGGTCATTTATAACTTTTTCGTTTAACTTTCGATAGTCAATAACTAATCGGTATTTTTTCTCACCCGCTTCGGACTTTTTTGGAACTAGTAATATAGGGCTAGACCACTCACTTGTAGTAGTCTCAATGATGTCATCATCCAACATTTGTTGTATTTGTTTTTTAATTTCACCCGCCTGGGATTTTGGTAATCTATATTGTTTTTTGTATACAGGAGGTTCGTTAGGTTTTAGTTGAATAGTTTGTTGAAAAATGTCAGTAGATGTTAATTTATCTCCTTCTAAATGGAAAACATCGGAAAATTTTGCACATATTCTCTCAATTTCTAATTTTTCCTCTTTATTTAAGTCAGTTAAATTTAATTGTGTAAATAATTTTCTAACTCGATCTCCATTTTTAAATACGCGGTTGAAGGAGAGTATATTGTAATTATTTAAGTCATATAATTCAGGCCTAAAGAAACTTAACGATACTGGCGAGTCACGTGTATTTAATATTTGTATCGGAATGACACCATTATTTGGTAGTGCTATTGATGCTGCTAAAAATACTCCTTCGCATAACTGTTTCGGGTAAATGACACATTCCTGTTTCATTTGTGTTGTTATAAAATGAATTGATTCTGACCTAGGTGGAACGTTAATAAACTTATTATTTCCTATACTTCCTGGCTGTAAGGATAAAACAATTTCATCGTCGCCTGTACATAATGATAATGTATTATATTCTAAATTAATATTGCTTTTGTATTTAGTTAAGAAATCTAGTCCTAGAATCCCATCACTAGCACAACATAAGTTCTCGAATACATGGAACTTATTTATGAATTCCTTTCCCATAAATGATAATCGTAACATGACATAACCTATCGAGCAAAGTTCACCACACACACCATTTATCTTAAGGTGTCCAGGCTGAAATGGAATGTTATGCTCAATTAATTTTTCGTATTTTATAGCGCTGAGTGACGCTCCGGTGTCTACTAACCAATTATAAGAAGCATTGCTAAGCGACAATTCAACTGTGTTAAAGTTCGTGTAAAAACACTCACTAAAATGTTTCTTATAATTATCTTTAGAGACGAAAAAATTCGCTAGAATTACCCTGGTGATTATCGTCAGCACTGGTTTCATTTTGCTGAGTCCGATTGCTTGGTGTCATGTAATTGATGCCGCGGTTGTTTTGATTATTGTAAACACTTCTATAGTACGTACCTCGGCTTCGGCTTTGATATCGGCCGCGCGGGGGGGTCGTTCCCCGCCCGTAAGTCGCCTGCGCATAGCTACGAGTAGGGTGACCACGATACTGATACGTTTGTCCTGGGTGACCACGATAGTTGTAATTACTGCGACCACGACCACGCTGTGGAAATGTATAATTAAAGTTCCTAGACTGTTCCATCCTCATCATCGTACTTTGAGGTGAAGAAGAAGCTTCCTCGTCTTTCGCGCCCCTTATAGCTTCCGTTAAGCTAGCATAATTTCTAGCAGAAATTATTGTACTAAGATGGCCATTTTGCAAACCGTCCGAAAATCGCTTGATGGCTGTTTTTTCATTAAGGGGTCTTAAGACCTTAATTTTTTCTGTATCTCCGTCGGCTTGCGAAATGGTCAAGTCGTCAAATAATCGTTCTATTTCTTTGCCGTATTCATCAATACTCCTATTTCTTTGTGACGCTAAAAGTAGTCGTTGTTGCAAAGCCGTGAACGATTTTTTCGGTAAAAGGTGTTTTTTCATGTCATCAACAAGGAGTTTGACCGAGTCATAGCTTTGTGATAACCTTAATTTAGCACCCTCGGATAATCTGGTTTTCAGTACAAACATTATTAATGTTGCCTGAGAAGACTGGTCTAACATGGAACTATACATTTCTATACCTGAGATGAGTTGTTTAGTTACATCTTCTTTGCTATTCATTACAGGCAGTAAGGAAACTGCTGTTTTTAATTCAAATTTTTCCATGGTGGGTTTTTGTATTTCAGTCGCTGTGCTAGGACTGCTAGAAGGAATCGATTCTGATGAAGAATCCGTTACTATACAAAGTTTTTTAATCTCTTCATATAATGATTCTATTTTCGTTAGTAATTCATTGAGATATACAATATCGCTTGACTTATATTTATCCTTTTCAACACTTACATCGTGCAAGTACTTGTTACATTTTTCAATTATACAATTGGCTTCATCTCTCTTTTTACAACATAATTCCTTAGCTTGCCGTCTGGTTGGACCTACTTTTATTAAGTACGTTCTTATCTTTAACAAGTCATCATAATAGGTTTCCAATAATGATGCCATAAATTTCTACCATGTGCCGTGTTATATAATCTACTGATGTATAATATGCTTAAATCTATAATACCTAGATTTTAATGTTTTATAATGAACGCAATTTTTCAATATGCATGCTTTACTCACAATCACGTAACGCGCACTTATACTTCACTTTAAACTGCATCACCGGTCTCTGGTTCTCTGCGGCTACGCCGGAACCAGCTGTCTGCACGCCGTAGGTGGTACACGTTAATCTCCCGTTGCATCATTTTTTTATGACATTTTAAGTAGGCTCTGTATACGCCATATAATAGGGTCAGGGCTAAAATCAGCAGAATTACAGATAAAATAATATTCGTGTTGCTTGTATGCCAAGTTAGATCCTTGATGGTAGCATTCGCGTCGTTATTTCCGCCTGTTGATGTCTGAGCGATGATGACTTCTTGCGGTTTTGATGTTCCGGAACCCATTTCAGCAACAGCGATGGATCGCAATTATTGAAAGAATTGTAAGGATCAGGATGCAAGCTAACACAATAGGAATCCAGTCCCATAGAAACTGTTCAACTTTTAACAGTACACTGTTGTCCGTTGCGCACATTTTTATTTCAGTACCTTAATTAATTTTTTTTTTCTAGTTCGATTATTTTTCGAAATAACCCACTCACTTAACTTAATAACACACGCGAACGCGGAGCTGAGACATTATTCAGCTGAGTCGGCATTGTCACCGACAAGGCAGGGTCGCCATGTAGGGACTGAGGTTCGTAGTGGCATGAGACAAGTGAAAGGCCCGAAAGTTGGTTACGAACTAACTTTATTCATATGAAAATAATGGTTGACACGTGCTTACAATACTTGTATAGGTATGCGTATCAACTTACACGCTACACTAGTACAGTCGACTGCCGAGAAAAGGTACCTCCTTGAAATGGCGGTTACTACATCAGGGGGTACCTTATATCTGCAGCTGACCATACGTGATTCGGTTTCCTCAAGTGTGCACTAATGGTTCGGCCATGAGTTCGTGCGATCGACGGCGCGGCGAGCATTTTCTCTGTTCATTGCGCGGTACAGTGGTATCAAACCGCAATCGAAATGGGACTGTCAGAACTGTCATTTCATACATATTTTGACGTAAGCATATAGAATTCCTGTCAACTCCAATCCCTTTCTAATCGCGGGCGAATAATACCTGGCGGCACACGCAATGAATTCATGGAAGACTCGCCGCGTCGCTTGTCGTGACGTCGTGGCCGGGTCGTAAAGGGGTATTCGCGGGGGTATGTATTACAATACCGAAGTACGAAAGACCGAATGTATTAAAACATCGAATGGGTCAAAAGAGCGACACGATTTTTTTCTGAAACCGTTTACTTTTTAAGATTGTTATAAAACTAACCTAACCTAACCTAATGGGTTCTGTATGATGCCGTTTTAATAAATTCTGAGAAGTTAACGGTTTCAGAAAAAAATCGTATCGGTCTTTTGACCCATTCGATGTTTTAATACATTCGGTCTTTTGTACTTCGGTATTGTAATACGTACCCATTCGCGGTCCGCAGGTGATAGCCAAGCTGTGCAAGCTGGGGTACGCGGCGGAAGACATCGTGAGCAACATCTTCCGCGTGTGCAAGACGCTGGACGCGCCCGAGCCGCTGCGGCTGGCCTTCATCCGCGAGGTGGGGCTGACGCACATGCGCGTCGCCGGCGGCCTGACCGCGCCGCTGCAGCTGGCCGGGCTGCTGGCGCGCCTCTGCAGGGCGGCCGGCGGGGGCACCACCGACTGGTGACGTACCAAGTGGTGCTGGATAGCCCACTGGCCCACTGCTATCGTCATAATGGGCGGCAGATAGTGCTCAGACTCGATTGAATGTTTGTGAGGAAAGAATTTGTACTCTATGAGTACCTCGTGTTCTGCATATGATTACCATATGTATACCTATAGCCTCGTCCTGCCCACCATACAAGCAAATATGCCAGTGAAATATGAATAAACTGTGATTAGGAAAAAGATTAGAATTTGTTTTGTTTTCAAATGGAACAAAACAAAAAAAATCAACTCTGTTCCAGTTTAGAATGATATAAATTCTTTTGAAATGGTGATGTCTTTAATCAAGCACATTGGGCAGGACGAGGATAGAGTTAATCAGCAGAAGATTTTCTTTAAATCTATTAATAATTGTAAAATAATGCTCGAGTGACTTTAAAGATTTCTTCAGAATATACCTGTGAAGTGAAACGTGTATGTTTGTTGATCACAAAAAACTAAAACATTGTGCCTTGTATCCTAATTGGGAATGTCTAAAAAAAATACCAGTGGTTTTTGTATTTTTTTTTGTATAGAAAAGTCAATTATAAAAAACTAATTTCAATATTTTGTCATTTAGTGTACTACTTTTTTCAAAATTAAATACTGAAACTATTTTGGTTGATGACGTCAGATTGTAATTAAGGGCTACTACACTGCCAAATTTCTAAATCTATCTAAATGCGTACGATAAGGCAACCCCTATAATTATTTTTTGCGTAACTGTAACTAGTGCCACTTTACTGGCGTTGCCAAAGTGCTAGATGTCAGACAGCGGGTCCAAATTGTGAAGAATTCTAACCACACAGAATAAAGTACGACTGGGACCGGTCACGCAATTTACACCAATGTCAAATGAAGGTCATTGCTTATTTGTTAGGTAATAAATTCATTACATAATATTAAAATTAAATAACTACAGAAAACGAGTTAAAAAGCATTTATCTCGGAATGGTTTTCGATTTACTATACGTTGCAAAAAAATAGACATCCCCAATTTGTTAAGTTTAAAATGTCAAATCATTCCAACTCAAACTAATAGTGGTACAGAATATTGTTTTATAATTATTTTACTATTAAACGGCATGTCATGCTGGTCATGCAGTTAATATTTTTGAGCTGTCAAATAAAACGATTTGTCAAAATATACATATTTATTAAAACTTATTTTTTCACAGAATTTTAGTCATAATCATAAACAACATTTGTGTATAAAATTATAAATCCCTTACGGTACGAGTAAGCGTTCAGTCGGGCGCCGCGCGGGGGCGGGGCGGGGCGGGGCGGGGCTCACCGCGTGTCCTCGATCAGTTTATTGTGGACGTCCATGAGGCTCTGTAAGCGCGACCACGCTAGTACATTTACTTTTGACACAACACAAACTTAAAATGAAATAATGGTCATTTGTGATGTTAATTTTTGGTGAGCATCAGGTTGTATTTGAACATCTCAGTGTGATCGAATTTCCAATCGCACTAACTGCGTCACGATAAACATAATTTGCTCGCTTATCCTACTTTGCTTTTCTTGCAAGCCTTAAATATAATTTTGAGATTCCGTCAAAATCGACAGCCTCAGTAAATAACCAGTAATTTGTAAATAAATTCTTCTAAACATTTTGACTTAGCACAAAAAATTACACATTATTTGATTTCACAATATTAGTTACATTACAATGAATTTGTTTTTTCCACTCAGAAATTTCAAAATATCATGTTAAGTTCATGTTCCCTCCCTCTGGTTATACTATATGCTGTTAAGATGGTATCAGACGGATAATGTTTTGTGAATTTAGTAACGCATCTCAACACCAAATGATACAAAAATGGCGATTGAATTTAGTGAATCGATCCACCAATATTCAATATATTCATTTGACATATTGAAAGAAAATAACAGTGAAATGTTTTCTTTTATGTCCCACTGTGCTGTGGGAACTTGGAATAAAAGAAAAATGGAGCATTCACTCATGTGGACATTAATTTGAATGAACCGTGTAAATACCACCGTTAAGGCTACCACAGGCCGCAGCGCGGGACGCCGGCGGAGCGTGCCCAGCGCGGTCAATAACACTGAATCAAATATACGGTGACACACATCGGCAGCGCGGCACACCGTATATGATTCAGTGTTATGCAGCGAGCACATCGCCGTCGCGCGCACGCCCCGCGCTGCGGTCTAAGGAGGGCTTGAGACTGGCTTCGACCAGAGAGGTGTTATGTTATGCTTCGTTGCTATGGACGCGTTTCATATCCACCAATCATATTCATTGGTCCAATAGCATAGCACTGGGGGAAACGGGTTCAACTGCTATGTTTTTTATATGGAAAGATAGGGATGTTGACACCACCAATCAACTGACGTACTTTTTATGAGCTGTCAAAACAATTCTCCCGTAGAGTTTGAATCACTGAATGGCAATAGCAACATATGACGTCACTTGTTAGCCAACTCTATCAACTAACTGTTTATTTGTTTTAAACCAACAAACATACAAATTTTGTAGTTGATCGAAAATTAATCTGGTTTTCAGGGCAAAAATTAAGCGTTTTTTACTGGAGTCTTCGAATTATTTTTTAATGGCGTCAACATCCCTATCAGTGAAAACTGTCACATAGTTTTGTAGCGTAGCTTTCAGTCGCAGCATAACTGCATATCACATTGGTGGAAAGGCACCGTTAGTATTTGAGTAAAGTATGTGGGCGACGGCGTGTGGTTCCCCCTGCGGCGAGGCGGCGCTGCGGCGCGTCACGTCAGTGCAGCACGCGCTGCGCGGCCACGGGCACCTCGGCGATCATCTTCTGGTGCTCCTCGCTCAGCGCCTACGCACACACGCACACTCAGACCTCACCATAGCCAGCGAGCGCATGCTCTTTGAAACTACGCTCTTTGAAAGGGTTAGCCTGGCGAGGAGATAAGCCGAGCGAAAGAGCCATAACTAAGTAGGTACCTCTTAATATTCAAAATAACATGGAAATAAAAAAAATCTATATTATTTCTACTTATGTCTGTTATAGACTTTGAAATCATTCAAGTGATGTGCCACAATACCGGTTTTAATTGACAGACAATGCGAAGATGAATTTTAGACCATTAAAATAATGCATTATGTACATTCTGTCATTTCTCGAGTTGACTTCGCGGACGAAGACTATTAATTAAGATTATTGTGCAGAGTCAAAAAAAAATAACGAAATTTAATAGTCCCATGATTTGATAACGATGTGAAATGGATGGGAAGTGCCCGCGCTGTCTGACTTGCCTTTGGTGAATAATTTTGCTATTCTATTTCGAACTCTTCTACGTCGAGTTAGATCACTTTACTGCAAACGCTGGCGCTTATCTCCTAGCCCACGGCATGCTTGTAGACGGCATTCACTTTGAGGATTGAAATATGGTTTGCCAAGCATTCCTTTGCTCGCACAGCGTTTTCCTGGTTTAGACAATGTTATAAATAAACTAAGGTTTAAGAAGAACCAGTTGTGGCAGGTAAGGTCTGAGCGCTCCCCATGCATTCTGTCTCTGCCACGCCAAGCGCACCGCTAGCATGCTGAATAGGTTATATGACATCACTAATCGATTAACATAATTTTTATAACCTGTTAAAATGCGGTTCCCCATAGATTATTCAAGGTAATACTGAACTGTGACGTAATCTGTTAGCATTTATTTATTTATTAGAGTTTTACCTATCTCCGAATTATTAGTGATGCCAAATGCCCTATTCCATGCAGTCAAGATCACAATGTTATGAAGTTATCTTAGTATGAGATGAGACATAGTAAAGAAGACAAAACGGCTCAGTTAAGCCCTGCAAGAAAAATCGTGCAAGTTGCATTACATCGATTGTCCATTTGAAACTCGTTCGCTTTATGGCCCCGCAATGTACAGTCGACCAATTTTATTCCTAGGCTACCACATCCGTTATAAAATGCTTTAAATGACCGTAGGCCAAAAGACAAGTTTCTCATCGCATCAGTATGTCAAAACACCCGGTTCTCATAGCATTCGTGTTTAGGAAAAGGTATCTAGTGATGGAAACGGACGTTTATTTAAAGCGGGTTTCTCGGCGATGGTTCTTAGACATATTTCATCAAAATTGGTTCAGCCGTTTCAAAGTTATCAGCTCTTTTGTTAGCTGCGGAAGGGATCTTAGACGCATAAAGGGCATTTAAGGGAGAGTAACCTATATTGAACAGGCGCTTAAATTGGACCACTACCGTATTTCTACCAAATTACATTATTTATTTACACTGGCAACAAAAAATGAAGCGACGACAGCGCCACAAACGGTCCGCCATTTTGCATCATCGCTTCATTTTTTGTTGCCAGTGTAAATAAATACTGTAATTTGGTAGAAATACGGAAGTGGTCCAATTTAAGCGCCGGTTCAATATAGGTTACTCTCCCCTACTTTATTTTCAAACATAATATGTGTGATCAAATTGCGTTGGGGTTTTTAAAAATTTTAATTTTTGTGAAACTGATATCATGAATACAAACGTATTTTAGGGAAATGCACCTTTTAGGAAACAGAAGTGATACGAACGGTCATTTCGGGATTAAATCGTTTTGGGAAATGAATAGAACGGTCCGAAAGGCACAGAACCTTGTCATTGAGACATTTTACGTCATTCGATAAACATTGGCATTGACAATTTTAATTATTATGATAAAGTTCTATGGTGGTCTAGGAATCAAACTGGCTGGTTGCACATACACAACTTGTACAATTTTTGTTGCGGATAAAAACTGGGTTTACTGCGGATAAAAACTAGCTTAGGCGCAAGCCACACAGAATGAAAATGAAAAAGGTTTATTTCGTTATAAAAACATTTTACAAAAATCACAAAACACACACACACACGACGAGGCTAAGAGACGAGGGATGGGGGCGCGTCGCAGTCGCGGCGCCCCTTGAATCAGTTCAATTTCATACTAAATGTGTAGAAGCGTCGCGAGAGGCAGAGACGCGACCTCGACTCTTCTATCTGCTTTTGATCGCGACGCTTCTACACATGTAGTATGAAAGTTGTTTCAATTCAACTCAACGGGCTGTGCGACAGCAACGCGCCCCCGTCCCACGTCTCCCCTGTGTGTACAGTAGGGCCGTGTTCAAACCAAACGTATAGTCAGCCGTCGAATGTGAGCAGACTCCCTAAGCCCCAGTGTTAATATGAAAAAACGTAATAGCGTATTGTCGGTTAGGTGTGAACGAAAATGAATATGTATGGAAATACAATAAAGGCCTACGCTAGCTGACGCGGACGCCCGCCGCGTGCGCACGCTCACGGGTCTCGCTCTGTAAAAAATCTACGTAAAATCCGTCGCACGCGCCCGCGCGCGCTCACTTTCGGCGGCTGACAGTCAGTTTGTCTGAACACAGCCTAGAGGCGTGAAGAGGGCTCACCTTGAAGTACTTGACGGTCTTGACGCGCAGCTCGAGCGTGGCGTCCTCGTCGCAGATGAAGAGCGCCTGCGCGTGCTGCTGGAAGGCCGACACCGTCCACATGTGGTTGACGCCCTCCTCCACCGCGCGAGACAGCGCCAGCGCCTTGTGCACGCCCGTGATCAGGATCATCACCTGACACACGCACTCCACATCAGCCTTACATAATTTATACACTAGACAGGGGGGTTTCACTCCGCAGTTTAGGTATGTTCGGCCGGCGCGCCTCCCGGGCAAGCGTATGGCAGTAGGTTGTCGCTCGGCATTCGGTTCGCACGCTAGCCGCGTCGCGCCTAATTATTTTTCTGAGATTTTTGCAACAAACGATGACTTCTAAACGATCCTATAATTCGTATAAAAGATACTGTTGCGTTTAAAGCTAGTTTACAGAATTAATACATACTGTTATCTTTATCGATTTATATACCCACCAAATATCGGCGAGTGGGAAACCTGTGCCCTTGGTTTCGGTTCAGCGGTGCCCAACGGAATATGAACGGTCGTATCACACGATAAGTTTCAATTTCGCGTGCAAGCAGTAAGAGTAAGCAAGTTTTTATACCTAAAGTTGACTTTTGTTCGAGAGTGATCCTTCTGTACGTTAGTACTATTACTTATTCTGTTCTGTGATAGAGAGAGCTTAGGCGGCATGAAAACGTCCCGAAAAATATAAGCCAACAGTTGGCTTATATGACATTAGCCCCTTCAGTTTGAATGACGTAACGCGATCGTAAGATGAAGCTGTCAAATGGGTTTTTGGACGTTTTGCTTCGCAGTGTTTGCTGCTGATACTCTATTTAACGACCGGGTAGACCAGTTAAAGGACCTCACTATGAAGCTTGAGGTCGGCAGGTATTTGTACAGGTTAATTTTTTAATCAGTGCACACATTTTGATATGTTTCAGTATCGTTGATAGAATAGATCACGATTATCTGTTCGAGATTTTTTTTTTTACGTTTTGAAATTTGGGTTGTTCATACTAATTCATCCAATAACTGGTCGAGTTACTATGAAAAACAAAAAATTGAAGTACTAATAAATATTATAATGAAAAATGCTGAAATTTGTTATTTTAACGATACTGAATAACATATTAAAATTTGTGCACTTATTAAAAAACCGGCTAAGTGCGACTCGAGTCGGACTCACGCACTATGGGTTCCGTACCATGTATGTTGTATGGGAGCCCCCTTAAATATTTATTTTATTCTGTTTTTTAGTGTTTGTTGTTATAGCGGCAACAGAAATACAGCCTGAAAATGAGATACAGCTTGGTGACAGACGGACAGCGGAGTCTTAGTAATATGGTCCCGTTTTACCTTTTGGGTACAAAACCCTAAAAAACTGTGAATATAGAAACCCAGCTGATGTCCGGGGGTGCTATGTGGGGGGGTTTGGTACCTCCTTGGCGTCCATGACGGTGCCGACGCCGACGGTGAGCGCCTGCCTTGGCACCTTGCTGATGTCGTGCCCGAAGAAGCGCTTGTTGGCCTCCAGCGTGTCGTAGGCCAGCGTCTTCACGCGCGTGCGCGACACCAGCGACGAGCCCGGCTCGTTGAACGCGATGTGCCCGTCCGGCCCGATGCCTGCGGCCGGAGCGGCGGTGGTCAATACAGTGGTCGTTGCCATGGAGGCGAGTCGTTGACAAAATACGTAGAGCCTGTCTAATTTAAAATGACGCGCCCCACCACCGCATTTACGCACAGGATTTGAAAGTAGAAAATGACCCTAAATAGGTACAGCTTCAATAGGTTCAAAATCCTGTGCGTAAATGCGGTGGTGGGGCGCCTCATTTTAAATTAGACAAGCTCTACAGTCTGTTACTTTTTACACGAGGCATAATATACAACGTCTTTATGCTGTTATGAGACAGCAAATAAGACTAAGTTAGCGTCCATTTTAACGTTTAATATAATGGACAGTAACAGAGTTGTATTGTATCGTGACTTGACTGTCAAACTATCAATAGTATTATACTATAGTTCATACTATAGTCCGACAAGCTCATGCGCGGCTCTCCGCGGAACCCTATCGCAGTCAGCATTTGCCGCACTTGTTAAAAACAATCTCGTTAAGGACAGCAGAGACTCTATCGCGCGACAAAAATATTTTACTGTTTCAGTTGCACACCAATCAGAATACGAGAATATTCTCTCTCTTAATTCCTCGTCTAAATCAAGGTGAATAATAAGGTACAGTCGTCATCATACACATTGGAGCAGTCCAGGTGCTCAAAAATATCTGACAATACGTTCGTGTTTAGATATTTTTGACCACATTGAATGTTCCGACGTTTATGATACTTAGCGAAGGTACATGTTTTTCGACTGTTTCTATCCCTCCTTAAAAGAGTTTCAGTTAGTTGCCTAGTTGTCGTGTAAAGTCACCTCCGACGAAGAGATGCACGCCGCCCGCCTTCGCGATGAGGTCCTCGAAGCGGCGGCACTCGGCCACGAGGTCGGGCGCGTTCCCGTCCAGCACGTGCGCGTTGCCCGGCTCAATGTCCACGTGCTTGAAGAACTCGTTCCACATGTAGTAGTGGTACGACTCCGGGTGGTCGCGCGGCAACCCTGACACAAATGCTTCTGTCAGATAAAATACTCTAGAGGGACTTTAAGAGGAGTTTGTGGGGATAGACCGTGATAGAGAGACCTCGCTCCAGTCAGATGTTATGCCTGGGGACCGAAATCCGTAGGAAGAGAATTGGAAATTGTATTCAAGCATCATACTTGAGAAACATTGATAGTGCGATGTAGAATGTAGCGATTTCTTTCGGTTGGAGTTCGCTACAAAGTAATTTCAATGTATAGGTATTCGTAATCGTATTCGTGGGTTTCGTATGTGTAGGTATTCGTAATTCACGATTGTAATTATGTAAGGTGTCCTTGTCACATACGTTTGGAGCGTAGGCAAGGTACTATAGTAATCCTTGGTAGGTCATTTTTGAATGTAAGAGTTACTTGACAGCTCTCTGTCCTGGGTTTTGGTTAATTGTGTCAAATATCCTCTTATACAAGCATCTGTGGCAGTGTTTCATAAATTCAGAAATAATATCGTCGCAGTTAAGAATTCAGACTGAGCATCTAGCGTTGTATGTTCGTGATACCGTGGTCCGTTACTTCACACGTAGACGTATAGAGTTCACATGTCTATATGTGGAGTATTTCCTCAACTCTATCGTTAGAACGGAATAATTTTTCGTTAGCAAATGTCCTAAGAGCGCGCGCAGACAGAGCGGTCTGCAGTTCTGAGTTCCGCGTTCAGAGTTCTGCGTTCTTTCGAATGTACTGAGTCTCTTACGATAACGCACACAGCAGGCGACTGGAACTCTCGAGCGGTCAAAACACAGAACTCTGCACGCCGAACTCGGAACTCCAGACCGCTCTCTATCTGCGCGCGCTCTAACACTGTTGGTAGGTGAAGGACCCGGCTGGTAGATAAATATAGTAGCTGTCAAACTGTTACGTAGTAACTTTGTGATACCGACCGACATACTCGTCCATGTTGAACGTGGTGACGTATTTGAAGGAGAGCCGCCCCTCCTTGTAGAAGTCGATGAGGCGGCGGTACATGCCCAGCGGCGTGCCGCCCGTGGGCAGCCCCAGCACGAAGTGGCGGCCCGGCCCGGGCGCGAACTCCGTGATTCGCTGCAGCACGAAGCGCGCCGCCCAGTCTGCCACCACGCCCGCGTCCTCCAGGATTATCAGCCGCATGGTGATGGATTATCAGATGCTGTAACTGGCAATTTTGGAAAATCATAATTAAAATATGTTTACTCTGAAAGTAGGTCACAAAGCCCATGGTGCAGCTAGGTAGCCCCAAAATTTTGCACGTTTTATGTAGTAAAATTACAAGAAAATGTAAGAATGTAGTTTAAAATTTGATCATTGTCGGACGAAATCGTAGAAGTAGATTAAAGAGTTTATTAAGTTAAGTGGGAAAAATTTTCATTTCCGCATTTGAGCTTTGCTGACTTTACTGGTTAGGATCCGAGGGACCTTTAAGGGCCCTCTGAGGTCGAGGTCCCACTTTTTTTTTATACTACAGCGCATTCGAGAAGACCGTCATTGCCAAGAAGATGGCGCCGCAAGTTACTTTGCAAAATGGGGTTGTCCGTACGCAATTCTTATGAAAATGCGTGAGAACGCATCGCTCGAGCTTCTAGAATCTAGAATGTGATAGGTATAGTTGCAGCCACCCTTGTCAGATGCATAATGCTGCAAAATATACGCTGGAAAGGTAACTATTTCCAGTATATGGTGCGTCCGGTAACCTTTGCCAAGAGCAGCTTTTATAGATTTTAAATTTGGTTTTTCGTATTTTTTGTAAATGTACGATGGCCTTAAAGTTTTTTTTAGTAGAGAATCTAAGTAAAATAAACTCCAGGTGATCATTGATCAAAAATATCTAAACACGATCGTATTATCAATCGTATATTGTTTTCAGATATTTTTGAGCAAAAAAACATACCTATTCGATTTTTATAATGACGACTGTACCTACATCAACTCACGACGTCACGTGAACATCACTTGATGTCTAGAACTGATAACGCAATTGGTGGACACTAATATCTACTGTTAATATCTAAAAAATAGCCAGCAGTGTCACACAACATTAGGCACTCATTAAGTTGTATGATGCAGCATGGAATATTTTACCTCAAATAAATTACTTTTAATAACTCTAACTTCTTCAAGTGTAGATATAAAAAAAGGGCAAGGAGACCCAGCTTCTTACGAAACAGCCTGACCCAGGGCCTGGTTGCCAATGAAGCTGTGCAATAAATACCTACTGCTACTGATAAGCAGTCAATGCCCTGAATACTTGTCAAGCAATAACATCGGCCGTGATAGCGGCGGGTTGCGACAGCGATACTTATCGCGGCTGCATCGCACAATGTCAACTAGGAATTCTTATGAATTAATGATCATTCATTTATATATCTACAGTGACAGATTATTTAATAGTTGACGCTCATAATTGCCTTTTTGGTCAGAGTCACAAGGAGCGACATAGAGTAAACAAACCACATAGCCATCTTTTGTATTTTTAATTTTATAGCACATTGGTTGTTACTGTAATACTGTCCTTTTATGTAGATGCTTGAATAAATAAATTTTATCAGGACAATCATATTAAATCTGCATTCTAGTCTCATTTATTTAAATTATACCAATTTTCCAGAATAAAATAAAAACAAAAAAGGCTTATGTACTTATACATAACACTAGTTAATAGTGTTATCTTCATGACAAAAAATCTATGGGATTCTAACTTCAATTACATACATTTATTCTATCAATGAAAAATTACATATAAGATTTCATTTCATAATCTAAATCAATTGATATTTATTTGTTTAATTATTAATTGGATATCTTTCAACACTAATGTATTCTCAATTATGGTTTAAAAATAAATTTGTTTTATTGTTATACAAACTGAGTCCACAGGTTAAGTTGCTAATCAAAACCCATTCAAATTGATCAAGTGGTAAGAATTATCTGAAATCAACTGTCTTTTTGGAAATAAACAAGGCAAGGCTTCACGAGCAGTAGTCAAGAAATAATTAAATATCTATTTCTTAGGGTTCTGTATCTCCAAAGTATTAAGGGTAGGTCCTTGTAGGATCACTTCACTGTCTAACAGTCTCTTTTTCTAAGGAACTGTTTTTTGCTGGCGTTTATATTTGAATAGATTCAAAATCTGTGGATGTCAATATTAATTACAATACAGCCAAAAAATTGGCTGCATCATTTTAAAACATCAACTAAATAACATGACACTACACTCAGTCGTACCAGTCGCCATACACACAACAAAACCGCAAATCAAACCGGTAATGTGATATTTAAAACCATTCCGAGAACTCGACCTTCAGGCATCAAGATATAAAAACTAAATGTAGTGATAACCAACGGCAATAATACAGTGCTCAAAAATATATGAAAACACCCTTATTCGTTTGATAATATGATCCCGTTTGGATATTTTTGTGCACCCTACGCCGCTCCAATGTTTATGATGGCGACTGTACATGGACCGAAAATAAAAATGTAACTTGACATTTTATAACATTCTGATGATCCGAAACGAACATACATACTTATTTATTTACAAACGAAAACTTGATTGCAAATGAAACGTCAGATATTTTCGGCAGGTCAACAACCTTTAAAGGGGGTCACTCACCTTGTAAACACGTCTAGCACCGCTCGTTGCGTCTTCGCTACTGCACTCGCACTGCTCTCTGTTCTCGATTGATTTGTCGTATCGAATTAATTAAAAATTGTTTATTTAACAATAACAAAAGGCGAGCGCCGTCGATATTTAGTTGTTTGTGACAGCACCAGACAGCACTCCGACCTAATGAACTGATAACGTCGTCAAGTCAACTGTCACTTGATGAATACAATACAAACAATCCAATCACAGTCTACTACTATGCAATCGATAGTTGAATTCCGAAACTAAAATTGTTAACGTAATTTCGTTGGTGTGAAGGTTAGAAATGTTTGGCAAGTGTCAAATGATTGCGATTGTATTGCGGGGAATATTACGTAATTCAGTGTGTCGGTGTTGCTATGTGTATTGTTCAAATGCAATTGGTAGATTATATTATCAGAATGAATGACTATCGAGTTAAAAAACTAACCAAGTTAAACGGTTTTTATGTACGGTACATAGTTGATTATACGAAAGGACTGAAAGGAAAAAGTTCCGTGGTGACACGAATATTACACATAAAATTGTATACTACTTTGACAAGCTTTTATTTAACTTACAATACAAGGTTCGATTATGGTTTCAAAACCATTTTCGACTACAACTTCCTGGTCTCCGATTTAAGCTGAAATTTAGCGAACTTATGCAAGTGTCCAGTTACAATACTATTGGTGGGCTGGCCAAGATAGTCTCCGAATGACAGAATTCTTCAACGGCTAATAGTATCGACTTGAAACTATGAATGATGTATGATGGGATTCCATCCCTGATATATTCCCAATCGGTCAATTTGAAAGAATATAAAAAAAAATATTACAGGACAATCTTACACAAATCGACCTAGTCCCAAACTAAGCAAAGCTTGTACTATGGGTACTAGACGACGATAAACATACTTATATAGATAAATAAATACTTAAATACATAGAAAACATCCATAACTCAGGAACAAATAATTCGTGCTCATCACATAAATAAATGCCCTTACCGGGATTCGAACCCAGGACCTCTTGCTTCGTAGGCAGGGTCACTTCCAACTAGGCTAAAGCGGTCGTTAAAAATATAACTATTTGAGGACAGGGTCAAAGAAATAATACGCATTATGTCCAATAAATGGCATATATTTCTAATTTTATAATGTTCATACGTCACAAGAGATTAATCAAAACACGAGACCGCCAGTTCTCGGTAGACTTTCTCCAACATACAATTATTTCACTAACTAACATAAAGCTCCGACCACACGGACGATTCCTCGATATATTGTGCTTCCCCATCCGTGTGGTGATAGCTTCAAATGCCTTCGCTCTTCTAATAATAAACGTTATTACAAAGTTTTTATTTCAATTTTATAAAATGTTCAACTAACAAGTGGTTCTGACAGAGAGAGCTTGGTACGTCACGTCTTGGTACCGTCAGATGCAGCGACAGTACCTTCCCAGGTCAACTCTACCTCTCTAGTTATGTTCTTAGTACTACAATGGTACAATGGTAGTAATTAGTGCTAGATGCAATGTAGTCAACTATCTGGGAAGGTAGAATTGTCACATCTGACGGAACTCAAAACAATTAAGGCGTACTTTGTGATATCCTACAATGATTATCAAATTTATCAATCTTCCTTAACAATAAAAACATAAAAAATACATCTAAGCTCTGTCTGATATTACTTAAAAGAAATGTGTACAGCTACGTAATAAATACACCTTGAAGTCGAAGTATCTTTAATTTCTGATATAAAAAATAAGTAGAAATAAGATAACTAGTAACTTATGATACTGAAGGTTTTGTAAAAATATTGGGTATCTAGTAGGAATCAATTAAGATATACAACTACCGCCGCTCCGCAGCCCGCCTCCGCTTCGCCGCGGAGAGACAGACCGCAACAAAACATCTACTTAACAATAGCGAAATAGGTCTGCATTCAACAACATACAACGAGCAGTACTCCGTAACATTCAGATCCTTAGTTCAAATAAGCTATACCGAAACAACTGGAAATTGTGGCAGCGCGGCTGGCGCGAGCTAATTTTGTACAGATTTGGTCTTTACGTCTTTCTTTGTATCATACTCATACAGGTTATACCAAATTCATGGTAAGCGGAGCACTCCGATGTAAAATACACGTTTTACACGTAACACCTTCCATTATACCTAAGAGCTTTACTTGCACATAAAGAACATTAATTAAGTATTTATTAAAAAATATTTTTTATAAAATATAATTACTTGAAGCACTATGTACAAAGGCAGTAGCCCGCGCGGGTAGGGATCGTAATACAACTATGTGCCTGCTTACTCTATCGCTACGACGAACGCGAGGAACGTCAGAATTACAACATTGTAAGAGAATATAGAAATACTCTAAATAGCCTGGTCTCCACTGAGCGAGCCGCCTCGCGAGGCAAGCGCATGAGCCATGATTTTGTTCTACAAAAAGCTCAAAAGCACACCGAAAATGGCTCGCTCAGTGGAAACCAGGTGAATGATTTTTTCGCTTACAATAATTTCTATTAAAGGTATACGAGAATATAATCATTCGCGAAGAATACCGTGTTTTATATAGGTATTTCATCCTATATTTTTGACCTCAAGTGGACAGCTCCACAACAGGTTGGAATCTCGATGAGGTAAAAGAAGTGATTACTAATTGATTCTGGTTTGGCATGCCAACTGTGGTCACCTCCTTAATAATTATTTAACTTCCGTCATAGAATACTGTTAATATTTGGCGTGAATGCGTTGAGCTGACTCAACGCGTAACCACCGCAATCGACGTCTGATTTCTTAAACAATAATGTTTCAATTCATGATTTTGATTGATTGATGATTTATTTTGTACCGTGCATGCTTTGTGTGTGATATTAATTGACACGACTGTTTCACGGACATAATTTGTTTCGAAAATGATCTCCCGTCTTGATCAAATGTAATTTTGAATCCACGTAACTATATTACAAAGTTAAAAATCCTATCACATATCAATAATATTTTATAATAAATCACTGTGATGTCGAAATTGCCAACTGTTTCACAAATTACACAATACCGTTTATACTTATATTACAAATTACTCACATGCATTTCTTGTAACCATTTTCATTATCTTTATTATACAGTGGTGGTCATACAATTAAGAACGATTTGAAGTTTCCGATTTTTTTTTATCTAAATCATGTCATATGTCTAGTTGTGTTCCTTCTTAGAAGTAACAAGTTATGTTATAAAATAGCCACATGGATAGAGCAAACGGGATTAAGAATAATAGTGTATAATTGCTAACATTTTTTTTTACAAATTTTATTTGTTCTCTATACTAATAAATTCAAATAGTAATGAAGCTGGACAAATAATTAAGAACGATTTATTAAACTGCTCGAGAGTTGTTTTATATGAAACTTAGATTAAATAAATCATATTAATGTGAAGTTGGTATAGAAAAAAAAGCAATTTAATACATTTGAACTAAAATTAATAGTTAGTAGCATGTCCACGGCTTTTAATTACGGCTTTACACCGGCGAGGCATTGAATCTATCAATTTTTGACATTTCGCAAGAGAAATAGAGTTCCATTCTTCTAAGAAAACGTTGTACAGCTCTCTCAAATTGCCACACTGTCGATTTGAAACCTTTTTCTTGACTTCGCACCAAAGATGCTCTATTGGGTTAAGATCTGGGCTGTTGGCTGGCCAATCTAAGACAGAAACTGATTGTGATGTGAGGAATTCCTTAACGGTGCGTGCAGTATGCTTTGGATCATTGTCGTGCTGGAATGTCCAAATAACCGGAAGCACGTCTTCGGCATATGGTAACATTGTTTCTTGCAGTATATTTTTGTATTGGAATTGATCCATGTTTCCTTCTATCAGCCTAACAGGTCCAACGCCATGTCCAGAAAAGCACCCCCAAATTTTCACATTTCCCCCGCCATGCTTTAATGTCACTTTTGTGTACTTTGGGTCGAATGCTTTATTCGGAGGGCGTCGTACATATCGTTTTCCATCAGAACATACCCTATTTATTTTTGTCTCGTCAGAAAAAAGAACGTTTTTCCACTGTCTGACTGTCCAGTTTTCATACCTTCTTGCAAATGCAAGTCGGGCTTGCCTATGACATCGTTTCAACATAGGCACCTTCCTTGCTATCCTTCCGTTCAACTTATTTTCTACCAAACGCCTTCGAATAGTGCGTGCAGAGATTGCTGAAGGGTTGTTTTCGCCAAAATATTCTTTTCTCAACTCATTAGACCCTTTAAAAGGATTTTGTTTTGCCAAACGAACGATATTTCGATCATCTCGACGAGATGACTTTCTCTGTCTAGGTCCACGCGGAACGTTTGAAGTAGTTTGATACGTGGAAAAATGCTTTACGGCATGGAAAACCATTGTTTTTGAACATTGCAGATGGTCGGCTATCTTTTTATACGACCAATTCTTCTCGCGAAGTTTTATTATTACTTCTCTTGTAGATTTATCATAACTTTTATTTTTCCCCATTGTTTTTATACGAAGTAATCACTTTTAAGACTTTAACAGCACGAAATGGCGCCAAAATTATACGAATAATAATCTACAACCACAGAGCCACACATTGTTCTCTATTTAATTTTGAAAAAATAATAAACTATTCAGCGTTCTTAATTACGTGACCAGCCAGTAAGTACTAATACTAGGTTCAGATCGAATGTATAAAGTTTCTCTATTAATTTTTTAGCCAACAATGTTGCATAAATGAATGTACCGGTAGTACGGAAAAGTTTTGCAATACCGAGAGAAATAAAAAAAATATGGGCAATTAGTTATACTTGTTACTTTGAAAAAATCATCTCAATATTTAATCGTTCTTAATTATATGGCCACAACTGTACTTTGTATATATTATTTTCTTTCATTTTTAAATCCATCAGATGCTGCTGGCCTTTATTTCATTAACGGGGCAGGCGACAGGTGTCACTGACAATTCGGTTTCCATTTCGTAGCTAGTATGAATTCCGGTTTAACACGCATATTCTCAAGCCAACCATTGTATGTACAATTGCCATACTTAGTCATAGGGCTATTAAAATTATTCCTATACGTTCAGGGCGCGCCGTCGACGCATTTATAACCCTACAGTAAAGCGCCCATAGCAACAGAGACTTTCAGAGACAAATTACCACGCCGCTATCCATCGCATCGTGTTGAAAGACTGAGCGAACCGTAGAAGCGGCGTCTATGCACAGGACTGGAGTCGACATCATCAAAAATAAACCACTATTTCAGACCCATTTAAAGAAAGAAAGAAAGACAGAAAAAAGTATAGTCGATCAAGTAAGTGCTGTACCATTTTTTATGACAGTTCCTACATCAGAATAAAAACAATAAGGCTGACTGTCACATTGACTTGTAAATGAAAATAGCCTTTGATGCTTAATTGCTTTTGGTAAAGGTATTTCTTGGTTGACTATACCTTTGAAATAAATAAATAGTGAGATAATCAAGTCGGCTAATGAGTGACGTCACAGTTCAGTCGAATCCCCAGCCTAGACACGTCCCGCTGTCTCCTCTAATGAGAGGGCCCACAGTTAATTAGATCCATAAAAACCTAGACGCTTAATTGTGTGATAGAAAAAACGAACAAGATGGATCAGGACACCAAAATAGTCAATGGGTTCGAAAATCCCTTTGTCAAATTGTACAAAATGGAACTTTGTATAAATTACGCGAGCGAAAATACGTGACTCACATCACAAAAAATAACGTTCGTTAGGGCTCGCCCAGAAAGACCACGTCGGCCAAAGCATATTCTGCCCCTAAAATATTCAGACAAAATGACCGGGTGGCACAAAGAAATTGTACTTTTTGACAACGTTACATCTCAACATTTCATGCATTTTGTCATAAAAAGTGTACCCATTATCTTTTTAACCTTTTCAACGCCAACGACACATATAGGTGTCACAAAGTACATTGTCAAAGTGATCTTGACATAAGATTCAAAGCAGGTTTACGTTTTGTCGAGGCTTGGCGTTGAAAGGGTTAATTAGGATATTTTGGAGTTTTATTACTCAGAAGCAAGAGCGCTACTGATTTCAGACGATTAAAAAGAAATCTCCCAATATTTCACACATTTTTTCGTGTCAGTTTTGTGACGAGCGTATAAACTGTATGAAAAAAAAGCCACAAAACTGTCTCAAAAAACAAGGATGCTTTTTTCTTTATGAAAATGAACAAACAGTACTTGTGATATTGAATAAGGAAACTCTAAATTTTTCTCAATTGAATAAAAAGTAACTCCCATGCGTTTTTTATTTATTGGAAAAATGGCTATTTGTACCGGCGCAACCTGCAGGCTAATCGTCTAACTCCCTCGCAATCGCCATCGCGTTCATTTTGACAGTTCTTGTATGGGTTGACAATTGGTATCGGAAACAGCCAGCTGTCACAGCCATACGAAAACTGCCATTTCAATCCGATACCGAGTATCAAGAAAGTCATTCAATAGGGATTTTGACACCACCAATCAACTGACGTTCTTTTTATGAGCTGTCAAAACACAATCTGCCATAGAGTTTGAATGACAATAGCGACATATGACGTCATCGTTCGCATCCTCAATCAACTAACTATTTATTTGTTTTAAAGCAACAAAAAATCTAATTTTGCATTTAATCGAAAATAATCTGGCTTTCAGGGCTGAAACAAAGCGTTTTTTTACTGGAGTCGTGTCTTCAAATTCTTTTTGAATGGTGTCAACATCCCTATTACTCTGGTGTTGGAGCTGGATAGGGCGCGGGGTGGGGGTGGGGGGGCGGTCAGTCATCGCGCGCGCGCTTGGCGGGCGGCTCGCCGTCGCCGCTCCAGCAGGCGTACTCCGGCAGCCACTTGGCGAGCTGCGCGTCGAAGAACTCCTCCAGCCGCGCCGCGTCCTTGTAGATCTGGGACTCCGGCTGCAACACCAACCGTTACATTACAAACACACTCCCGATTGCAAAATATCTTTCATACTAAATACAAACTGAAAAATAGATGCACAGAAAAAACCTCAAAAAAAAGACCAATGCTGGGAATCGATTCCGTGCCGCGTGCTTACCCCTACACCACCACTGGTCAGGAGTTTACACGCAAATTTTTCCTATGCATCATACATTCCAGCCTGCCATCATCACTTATGCAGTGATACAGCGCCATCTATGTTCAGTTCTCACCGAGAGACATCAACACTCCTTGGGAACTAACCGCTCACCCGGGCAAGAGATCTCGCTACAAGGCCATACTTTTAACAAGTTTGGTTTGAAGTATCTTTTTGTATTTTTAATGTAATTATTTGATTGGTCCGCGATTTCGGCTGCGGAGAAATCGTTCACCGGTAGCCAACGGGAACTGTGAAATTTTCTATGGTAACAATTACTTTATGTCCAGAATCTTAAATTATCGTCATATCTTTCATCAAAATCACAACGTTTATTTTGCAAGTAGGCCGCAAAGAGCTCTTTTAAATGTCACTTTTTTAAAACTACCAGCGCTTTCGTAAGGACCATCATTGCCAAGAAGAATGCGCCGCAAGAAACTTGGCAGAAAGTAAATCAGTTCAGCGATCACCGGTTCAGACGTTAAATCACTGCAGACAGAGTTACTCTCGTATTTATAACACTGGCAGCGCTGGTAGTTTTCAATTGAAGTAGAGCGAGGACGAGGACGACTTTTGGCGGCCTTTTTTCCCAACAAGCTTTACTTTTCGTGCCCCATGGAACTGCCTCCAGATTATGACATCCCGCGCCACAAGGGCCTTATTTCACCAACGTGACAATTGGCTAAGTAAAGTTTTTTGAAGAGGTGCTAATTATCATTTTTTTCGACATTGGTCGACTTCAACACCAAGAAACTGGAGCTGTTTTATTTTTATCTCCTTTTATTTATTGGAAATTTTTTTTTAAGTGTTCGAGATGACATTTGTGAGATTTTACGGCAGACAAGCGGTTCGTGCTCAGTACTAAGAAGAAATAGAAAAAAAAACGAAGTCAACTGTCGCTTCTGTCAATGTCAAATGAAATCTAACCGTTTGCGTTTCGTTTGCTTTGCGTTGTCCAAGGAGCAGTTCCAAAATAGTGATCGAAAGTATTCAATCGTGATCCAATTTTCGTGCATAGGTCGTGGAGAAATACGGTAAAATTGAAAGTCCGGATTTTATGCGGAGGTCGATAAAAATAGTCCAAAAATCACACTGAACACACCAAAACGCAAAGCAAACGAAACGCAAACGATTTGACATTGACAGAAGTGACGGCTCACTTCGGTTTTTTTTCTGTTTCTACTAAGTTCGTAAGTCTAAGCACGTACGGCTTGTCAGCTATAAAATCTCAAAAATGTCATATCGAACACTTAAAAAAAAATTCCAGTAAACAATAGGAGATAAAAATAAAACAGCTGCAGTTTCTCGATCTCCAGAACGCCGACTGTCGAAAAAAAATATAATTGGCACCTCTTCAAAAAACTTAACTTAGCCAATTGTCAATGACATGTGTCGAGGAACTATTGTACCACTGGCGGGTTCTTGGCACTAAATGTGTTAATGACTATTATGTTCTGAAACGAGAATATTTTTTTCTAGTCGACATATTTGTAGATTTTGTTGGTAAATCTTGACATGAGTATGAAGTTGTGTCAGTCTTGCGTTACAATTCTAGTATTTCGTGGTTAACATACGCGTTATATTTATATGTTGTAATAGTTGCGACAATTGTCACGTTGGTGAAATAAGGCCCAGGTGCTTAGGGCGGCTGCTCAGTTCGCTCCGAACTGACGCTGAACATTAGTATGGATGGTGCAGACTCGGCTGTATCTAGACTCCTCGTGTTGTATCGGGTTGTGCTTGGCCCGCACACACACACACACGTAACGTTTACTTTTAGTTTACCACTGACAGATGGCTTGCCTTCATTTCATTTCCAACTTTAACACCATACAAATAAAGTAGCTATTACAAAATCTGCAAACGTGGGTAACAGTATTCTAAAATTGTCTTTATTTGTAGGTCGTTAAAGTTGAATATGAAATGAAGGCAACCCATCTGTCAGTGGTAAAGTTTATGCAATTTTACTGTACCGGGTTGTACTGCGCGGCGTTCCGGAACAGCAGGCGCACGTCAGCCACGAACTGCGCCACGTGCGTGTAGCGCGCCGGCGCGCGCGGCTGCAACCGCATTCGGATCATGTCCAGGCACATCGGCTGCTGGATCTGCACACACATACACACGATACGATAACTGCAAGAGCCTTATCACATTAAGAAAGAAAGAATATTTATTCACTTTTACAAGACACACAAATACAAGAAAGTACAAACAATGGACGACCAGATGGCCTAGTGGTTAGAGACCCTGACTATGAAGCTTGAGGTCCCGGGTTCGATTCCCGTGTCGGGGCAGATATTTGTATGAAAAATACGAATGTTTGTTCTCGGGTCTTGGGGTTTAATATGTATTTAAGTATGTATCTATCTATACAAGTATGTTTATCCGTTGCCTAGTACCCATAACACAAGCTTTGCTAAGCTTACTTTGGGACTAGGTCAATTGGTGTGAATTGTCCCGTGATATTTATTTATTTATTTTATTTAATGGAATAATAAATATGTACATACACAATTCTGCATGTGTGTCCCCGCAAAAGTGAAACGGTCGCTGACTCAGCATTATGCTGAGGCGTTTAGACGCCTGCAGCGCTATTACATACATTAGCGATTTACGAACGTATTCAAATGCTGCAGCCACATTATCGGGCGAAGATTCGTGAAAAACTTCGTGGTGGAACAAACACGAACCACATGGCCACATATTATCGCAATAACGCACGGATCTTCACGAGAAAATCCTTAGAAAACGTCACTACAAGCTCCCGCTCCCTCCATGTAGATCAGCTCTTGCTAGAAGATCACCCGCCTATTCGCAAGCATAACTACATCTGCAGATATTGCAACATAAAACGTCTCGCAGTTCCTAGTGCACTAAGAATGGTGAAAAGGTGGTTAAATACATTGAGTTACTGTGAAACTGAGGACATTATTAGGGCCACAAAGATAAAATAAATCCCTTGATCATCATCACTTCAGCCGAAAGATCGGCCCAGTGCCTTCCGCATACAACGAGATCCCGCAACCTTAACCTGGTCGTCGCTCCATCTTGTTGGGGGGCCTACCAACACTGTTAATAAATCCCAACCCGAAAACAAAAGACACACACACACACACACACACACACACACACACACACACACACACACACACACACACACACACACACACACTAATACTCGCACATATATGTAATTGCTCGTATTTAATGTACTATAACAAATAATTATTCAAAGTTTTTAAGATAAAATCATTTTGTTAACCGCACTCGCAGATGACCAAAATACAGGCTTAGCCTAGTTTGGTGTCTGATGGATATCAATGTTTATGTAAAATGTTGTTTTTGTCAAATAAATTATTTTGTATTTTTTTTTTTTTTTGTATTTTTTGTAACAACTACAGGAGCCCGAACACAGTTCCGATTCGCTCGAATATCGCGTTATAATGCCGGCTCCACATGCTCGATGTTTGCCACAAATACCAAAAATCACCAAACATCGTCCGAAATCACTCAACGCAAACACGGCATCCCCACGCCTGGCAAACACACTATTCTTGCACGTTCGCCAAGTGTGGGGATAACCACTACGATACATTCTGAAACATCACAAACACGTTTGTCAAACACCCTTTGATTTGTGCAAAAAACCGACACCAACGCCGATCACTGGCAAACACAAACAAAAACAGGCAAACACCTGCAAACACTTATCCACACGTTCGTGTTTGTTGTTTGGTTTTCGCTGTTTGCCGTTGTTTGCCAAACAAGTGGAGCAGGCATAACGAACTACGTGGCTAAACATGTCGCAACAGGTCGAAAATTTGCCGCAGCGAAAGAGAGGCGAGCGAGCAGGGAGTTTTAAGTAAGTGGGTATATCATTTCAGACTAAGGAGGTTTCAAGTTAGCTAAGATTTTATTTATATCTTTAAAATTTAGCTATAACTCAATTTTACAACACAAAACTTATCTACGCTTCATGAAACTTCGTTATTTTTATATTTTAAATTTATATCAAACTGTTTTGCAATAATTTTAGTAAGAATTTTTAACATTTCGGCATTTCCACAACCACAACCATTCCAATTCTAAACCAAACACAGTTCTTAGCATTATCTATAGTAGACGACTTGATAAAAGTGACAATCTGTATTGGCGGGTAGTCATTATTTTATTAAATTTTTTCTTAGCGTCTTTCTTTTGCCCAGCTGTGAAGGGGTATGTATTACAATACCGAAGTACGAAAGACCGAATGTATTAAAACATCGAATGGGTCAAAAGACCGACACGATTTTTTTCTGAAACCGTAAACTTTTCAGAATTTTTTAAAACGGCATCATTTAGAACCCATTAGGTTAGGTTAGGTTTGTTTTATAACAATCTTAAAAAGTTAACGGTTTCAGAAAAAAATCGTGTCGGTCTTTTGACCCATTCGATGTTTTAATACATTCGGTATTGTAATACATACCCCTGTGAAGTGTTTAGATACAAAATATAATTGCGTGTATCACGGTCAGTAAGGGGATTACAAACTCAAGTCATTAAAAGCCATCCGCCTTCGGCGTCGGGCTCCTAATAGACTCTCGTTAGTAATCCCCTTCTTACGGCCCTCGATGCACAATGTAGTACTGTTAGTGGGAGCGGTGTTAGCGTGTGGTGTGTTGTGTGCGCACCGTGGTGTGGTAGTGCGTGTTGCCGGGCGGCACGGGCTCGCGGAAGGCCAGCGAGGGCTCGTACTGGCAGTACAGCTCCAGCGTGACGCGCTCCATCAGCTTCTGCTCGCGCGCCGACACGCCGGTGGCGCCCGGAGGTCGAACCTCCGGCGGCAGCTCCGCGAAGTTCACGCACAGCAGGCACTGCCACGTCTCAGTCTCCCTGCAACACGATCCAGTTAAGGACGATTTACAGTGGTGGTCATATAATTAAGAACGATTTGAAGTTTCCGATTTTTTTTTATCTAAATCATGTCATATGTCTAGTTGTGTTCCTTCTTAGAAGTAACAAATTATGTTATAAAATAGCCACATGGATAGAGCAAACGGGATTAAGAATAATAGTGTATAATTGCTAACATTTTTTTTTACAAATTTTATTTGTTCTCTATACTAATAAATTCAAATAGTAATGAAGCTGGACAAATAATTAAGAACGATTTATTAAACTGCTCGAGAGTTGTTTTATATGAAACTTAGATTAAATAAATCATATTAATGTGAAGTTGGTATAGAAAAAAAAAGCAATTTAATACATTTGAATTAAAATTAATAGTTAGTAGCATGTCCACGGCTTTTAATTACGGCTTTACACCGGCGAGGCATTGAATCTATCAATTTTTGACATTTCGCAAGAGAAATAGAGTTCCATTCTTCTAAGAAAACGTCGTACAGCTCTCTCAAATTGCCACACTGTCGATATGAAACCTTTTTCTTGACTTCGCACCAAAGATGCTCTATTGGGTTAAGATCTGGGCTGTTGGCTGGCCAATCTAAGACAGAAACTGATTGTGATGTGAGGAATTCCTTAACGGTGCGTGCAGTATGCTTTGGATCATTGTCGTGCTGGAATGTCCAAATAACCGGAAGCACGTCTTCGGCATATGGTAACATTGTTTCTTGCAGTATATTTTTGTATTGGAATTGATCCATGTTTCCTTCTATCAGCCTAACAGGTCCAACGCCATGTCCAGAAAAGCACCCCCAAATTTTCACATTTCCCCCGCCATGCTTTAATGTCACTTTTGTGTACTTTGGGTCGAATGCTTTATTCGGAGGGCGTCGTACATATCGTTTTCCATCAGAACATACCCTATTTATTTTTGTCTCGTCAGAAAAAAGAACGTTTTTCCACTGTCTGACTGTCCAGTTTTCATACCTTCTTGCAAATGCAAGTCGGGCTTGCCTATGACATCGTTTCAACATAGGCACCTTCCTTGCTATCCTTCCGTTCAACTTATTTTCTACCAAACGCCTTCGAATAGTGCGTGCAGAGATTGCTGAAGGGTTGTTTTCGCCAAAATATTCTTTTCTCAACTCATTAGACCCTTTAAAAGGATTTTGTTTTGCCAAACGAACGATATTTCGATCATCTCGACGAGATGACTTTCTTTGTCTAGGTCCACGTGGAACGTTTAAAGTAGTTTGATACGTGGAAAAATGCTTTACGGCATGGAAAACCATTGTTTTTGAACATTGCAGATAGTCGGCTATCTTTTTATACGACCAATTCTTCTCGCGAAGTTTTATTATTACTTCTCTTGTAGATTTATCACAACTTTTATTTTTCCCCATTGTTTTTATACGAAGTAATCACTTTTAAGACTTTAACAGCACGAAATGGCGCCAAAATTATACGAATAATAATCTACAACCACAGAGCCACACAGTGTTCTCTATTTAAATTTGAAAAAATAATAAACTATTCAGCGTTCTTAATTACGTGACCAGCCAGTAAGTACTAATACTAGGTTCAGATCGAATGTATAAAGTTTCTCTATTAATTTTTTAACCAACTATGTTGCATAAATGAATGTACCGGTAGTACGGAAAAGTTTCGCAATACCGAGAGAAATAAAAAAATACGGGCAATTAGTTATACTTGTTACTTTGAAAAAATCATCTCAATAAATAATCGTTCTTAATTATATGGCCACCACTGTATATCTACAGACACCGTGCGTACGTCTATTAACGAATTCATATCTATCGTAACACGACCGCGCCACGGGCGAAAAATAACGTCACGACGAAAACATCAAAGTGAACCGCCTCCTAAAAATATCACCGTGACAAGCGACAGAGGAGCAACGTTACAAAATAACGTAGGACGTTCCTTCAATTCCTACGCAGCTACTTTATCTCAGTCACAGCGTTACTCACTGTCACTGTCACTCACGCACACAACGGTAAGTTTAATAGAGCGCGGCGCGTAGTAGCGAGTTCGGGCGCTCGGCATTGTTTGTATCTATTCGGCAACTCGGGGGCTGCGAGTGAAAGAGCGATAGCCTTCTTGCTCGCACACGACGCAGTGCACAACTGACTGAAGTAACAAGTTTGGTTTGAAGTATCTTTTTGTATTTTTTATTTTTCCAACTTCAATTTTTTTTACTTTTACGGTCATCCCGTGAAATCCATATACATATTTCATACTAAATACAAACTGAAACAGATGCACAGAAAAAATCCCAGAAAAAAGTCCAATGCTGGGAATCGAACCCAGGTCCTCGGCATTCCGTGCCGCGTGCTTACCCCTACACCACCACCGGTCAGGAGTTTACACGCAAGTTTTTCCTATGCATCATACATTCCAGCCTGCCATCATCAATGACTCACTGACTGACATATAAATCAAAAACCTAACTCACTTCCAGATGTCCTAGAAAGTTCAAATGTGGTATCCAATCAGAAAGGAAAAAATCAGAAAAACCTATTAAAATGATAAAGCATCCAGTTGTCACTCACTCGGGCAGCTTCTCGATGGTGGGTATGTGGCAGTACTGGTGGAAGACCTTGGGGCACTTGTCGCAGCACATGAGCTCGCCGCCGTCCATGCACACGGCGCACCAGTCCTCGTTGGGGTCGCCGGCCGCCGCCGCGCCGCCCAGCGCCGCGCCGCCCGCCGCGCCCAGAGCCGCTCGCTTGCCTATAAACATATTAAAAACCGGTTCTTTGTAAAGTCACTTTACGGACGATAGTTTAACGTGACAACGTCATAACAAAACATTCGAAAACCAGGCGGTCACCCATCCAAGTACTGACCGCGTCCGACGTTGCTTAACCTCGGTGATCGGACGAGAACCGGTGTTTTGTCAAACATCTTGTGGTGGCACTTCACTTGGCGTTGCGTGTTCGCGTTGCGCTATTGCCATCTCCGTCTTCCACGCTAGAATCGGCATAGTGCTCCTCTCTCGCACACGCAACTATTTCGTCAAATACGCCAAGTGATGTGCCAGCATTGAAAACGATGCATCCTACGGCAAAATCAATGAAATTTTCATCCCCCCTTTAACTTAATACTTTAGTATCCTAGTTTAGGCATTTAAGTTATTTATGAATATAGCACGGTATTGTTTGTATTATGTTTAGGTTGTTAGTGTTCCATTAAGGTCAATTTGTATCGAGTCAGTACTTTAGTATGTCGGTCTTTGTTTACTAACACATAGACATAATCTCAGCGCTTACTAACGACTTTTCGTGTAAATAATTATTTATATTAATAAAAAATTTGAATTTGAATTTGAATACCCCCGCACCCCCTCCCCCAATTAAAAAATACCCGAGCGCTAGTACTAAGATTGTACATCCTGGCGCGCGCTGCTCTCTTGTACATCCTGGCCTTCACTGCTATGTACGGGACATGTACGAACAATGTACGTTACATTGCGTCATCCTTTTTCGTGCGTGCAGCCGGCGTTCATCGATTTATTAGACGTTGTCACGTCTATAAAGCTTTTTTTTTAAAGAAGTGGGGCGCCGTCTGCGTGAGAGATGTCTTGACCCTCGCTCTGGGTCGTTTCTGGTGCAAAGGTTGTCCATCGCGGTTCAGCGGGGCAATGCAGCTAGTGTATTGGGCACCTTTGCGCAGAGTACAATCCGGGGCGGTTTATGAATTATGTTATGAGTAAAGATGCATTGATTTAAAAATAGATACGATTCTCGTCTATCATTCTGGTTACAAAAGCGCTCAGTTAGGCACAGAGTACACGATGAAACCACGTGACAGGCATACCCAGTGAAAGTTAAAAGAAAACCTTATTAATTTTTTTTTTCCTTTTGAAACTATTGGTTTGAAAACAATTTCAATCGTTTTCCACACACGTCGCAACCTGAATCACAATCATTTCGGTTTTCTTTGCAAATAAACGTCTGCAAAATGTCTAGTTCAAGTGATAAGTATTGGTTACGTATTTTAATTGTTTTTCCCATTTTTGTCCATGCTTTATCTGTATTGATCCCGCGATAACAGCTTAAACAGTTGTATTATTGAAACTCAAATTATCTACAAGTTGCAGTTTGGTTGCAGTTGCGTTTCACCGACTGTTTTGGGTCTGAGAGCTCGTCCACACGAAGCGTTCTATGCGCGAGGGTATGTATTACAATACCGAAGTACGAAAGACCGAATGTATTAAAACATCGAATGGGTCAAAATACCGACACGATTTTTTCCTGAAACCGTTAACTTTTTAAGATTGTTATAATTATAAAACAAACCTAACCTAACCTAATGGGTTCCGTATGATGCCGTTTTAATAAATTCTGAGAAGTTTACGGTTTCAGAAAAAAATCGTGTCGGTCTTTTGACCCATTCGATGTTTTAATACATTCGGTCTTTCGTACTTCGGTATTGTAAAACACACCCATGCGCGATTCCCGAGATATTAGAGCTACATCCACCCCGTCCAGATACCCTAGCGCGTGTACAGACGGACTCGTATGTAAAACGCCACGCCGGACTCTCGACTCGGTTGTCATACTCTGACGTCAATATAACGTTCAGTAGCGCGCGCGACGTATTTTGTTCGAAATGGAGCGTGATAATGATAACTTTTCGATACGGAACTTGAAATTACGGAATTTGACGCATAGGAATGCGCGCATACGCGGCATCTGGACGTAATATAAATTAAAGCGCGCGATCCTCTCGCGCAAATTGCTTCATCTGGAGTAGCTCTAAAGGCCTCGCGTGTTCTGTTCGGTGGTGTGATGTGTTGTACTTGTTGGTAGCAAGTGTCTTAACTGCACCCCGTTGGAGTCCAGCTTGGCGATGGTGGGTATCAAGTGCTGGTCCGGTAATGTGTGTGCATGTGTGTGTGTGCTTGTGTGTGTGGTGGTACCGTGGCGCTCGTCGGTGGAGGAGTGCACGACGGGCTCGGCGGCGGGCGGCTGCTGCTCGGGCAGCACCTGCACGCCGTTGGAGTCCAGCTTGGCGATGGTGGCCATCAGGTCCTGCACGGACTCCGCGCACACCTTGTCCAGCTCCACGCCCAGCCCGCCCTGCACACGAACATGATCCATGAACCAGGACGCACAATGGTTACCTGGCGGCGCGGCAAGCGTTTTCTGTGTTCATTGCGCGGCCGAGATGCTCGCCGTACAGTGGTTCCCTGGCGGCACACGCAATGAACTGATAAAACGCTTGCCGCGCCGCCAAACGCGCGGAGTCGTGGCCGGGCGCTAACTGATAACACGCTCGCAGCGCCGTCGGTCGCGCGAAGTCATGGACGGGCCGTTAATGGTGCCCTATAGTAGATTATTGTCGTGGCCTGGAAGTAGGCAATTTCTGGTTGAGTATGAGTATTAAACGGACGAGCTTGCGAGTCCGTTTAACTAATACGAAGCCAGCAATTGCTATTCCAGCTGAGAGTAATAAAGCTTTTCTCAAAAATGGTAAAGAAAGCAAATTAGAATAATTTTTTTTTAACTTAAATAAGTACAAAGAACTACAAATCACTTAAAATTAAATGTCATTTAAACCTTTCCCGCCTTTTTTCATAAATAACTGCAGGTGTATTTTTTCACCAAAAACACCACAAGCTGTTTCAAACACGATAAAAAAAGTCCGGAGTTCCAACAAAACAACTGATACCTACCGGTCATTTGAGTTGGCTGTATACGAATAGTGCCAACTTATTACCATGGCCGTTTTAACTTTTCAAAAACTTTTGAGACTCAACAATAATGGAATTTGTATGCCACATTGTTGTCGAGTTTATCGAGCCTGCAATGTTTTTCCCTTTTTTTTACTGACCATAAACTATGCACTTCGCGTTCCGATATGTAGAGAATAATGTCAACTTTTACGAAAATTTTTAAGAAAAACAAATTACAATATCGCAGTACACAATGGATCACTACGTCGCCACTGTGTACCACGTACACGCCACTATTATTGGCAACGGATAGTGGCGTATCATGGTTTGTGTTAATATAGCCGCCGACGGGATCGTGCAACTTTTAGACGGATCGCGATTCGCGAGTATTTTTGTAGGCTCAAATGAACCGTACTTTTTTCCCAAGAGCACATGTTTTTGTGTACAGGGGCCATAAAAGGGAGTAACGAGTAGTCAGATTTTGTTGTAACATTTTGCGCTTGGTAGGATTTTGTGCAAGGACTGTCCACAGTGCCGCAGCTGTGCTGATTACTGCTAATATGTAATGAATAATGTCAACTTTTACGGATATTTTTAAGAATAGTACATTACTGCAGAGGCCGGGACTTAAGGGGTTGCCGGCCGAGTATCTAAGTTGACGGCCGAGTGGTACACGAGGCCGGCATGATACGAGGCCGGCAACCCCTGTTCCGGCCGAGGCTTGTATAGTGCTTTTCTCAAACATGCACCATCACCATCATCATCAACATCATCATCATCGTCGTCGTCATCATGATGTTGATGGTGATGATGGTGATGAATGATGATGATGATGATGGTGATGAATGATGATGATGATGGTGATGAATGATGATGATGATGATGGTGATGATGATGAATGATGATGATGATGATGGTGATGATGATGATGATGAATGATGATGATGATGATGATGACGATGATGATGATGATGATGATGCTAATGGTGATGATGATGTTGATGGTGAAATATTTCTCTAGGCAGATCACCATTACCATCATCATCACCATCTTACCTTACCTTAAATAAGCGTAGTGGCAGAATGTCATAATGAACCAAAACGCAAAAATATTGCTTATAGTTTTTTTAAAATGGCTGAATGCTATTATGCCATAGACCTATAAACATCATGGTGCTGTGTGACATGAAACAATAGACGATCGCATTGCCGGCCTAGGCCTGCAACGGTGTATTTTGAAGCCTGTTTTAACGAACACAACGTAAACATTACATAGCATGTTTGAGAAAAATTATATTATAGTTCAGTTGTGCAACTGCGGTAAATGACTAGTGCATGGGCAATAACTCTGTAGGTAACCCCACACGTGTTTGTACTCACGTTGAGGCTGGGGCTGGGCGTCTTGGGGTTGGTGGAGGTGACGGCGGGCGCGGCGGGCGCGCGCGGGCGCCCCAGCGTGATCTTGAAGTCGGCGCCGCCCGCCGGGGACGCCGCGCCGCCCCCCAGCAGCGCCAGCTCGAACCCGCCTGCGACCAGAACACAGGGTTGTACCAACACGTCCAAAATATCCATACACCTCTATGCATGTGGTCATAAGTTTGGTGATTACATATGTACAGTGGTGGTCATACAATTAAGAACGATTTGAAGTTTCCGATTTTTTTTTATCTAAATCATGTCATATGTCTAGTGTGTACCTTCTTAGAAGTAACAAGTTATGTTATAAAATAGCCACATGGATAGAGCAAACGGGATTAAGAATAATAGTGTATAATTGCTAACATTTTTTTTTTACAAATTTTATTTGTTCTCTGTACTAATAAATTCAAATAGTAATGAAGCTGGACAAATAATTAAGAACGATTTATTAAACTGCTCGAGAGTTGTTTTATATGAAACTTAGATTAAATAAATCATATTAATGTGAAGTTGGTATAGAAAAAAAAAGCAATTTAATACATTTGAACTAAAATTAATAGTTAGTAGCATGTCCACAACTTTTAATTACGGCTTTACACCGGCGAGGCATTGAATCTGACAATTTTTGACATTTCGCAAGAGAAATAGAGTTCCATTCTTCTAAGAAAACGTCGTACAGCTCTCTCAAATTGCCACACTGTCGATTTGAAACCTTTTTCTTGACTTCGCACCAAAGATGCTCTATTGGGTTAAGATCTGGGCTGTTGGCTGGCCAATCTAAGACTGAAACTGATTGTGATGTGAGGAATTCCTTAACGGTGCGTGCAGTATGCTTTGGATCATTGTCGTGTTGGAATGTCCAAATAACCGGAAGCACGTCTTCGGCATATGGTAACATTGTTTCTTGCAGTATATTTTTGTATTGGAATTGATCCATGTTTCCTTCTATCAGCCTAACAGGTCCAACGCCATGTCCAGAAAAGCACCCCCAAATTTTCACATTTCCCCCGCCATGCTTTAATGTCACTTTTGTGTACTTTGGGTCGAATGCTTTATTCGGAGGGCGTCGTACATATCGTTTTCCATCAGAACATACCCTATTTATTTTTGTCTCGTCAGAAAAAAGAACGTTTTTCCACTGTCTGACTGTCCAGTTTTCATACCTTCTTGCAAATGCAAGTCGGGCTTGCCTATGACATCGTTTCAACATAGGCACCTTCCTTGCTATCCTTCCGTTCAACTTATTTTCTACCAAACGCCTTCGAATAGTGCGTGCAGAGATTGCTGAAGGGTTGTTTTCGCCAAAATATTCTTTTCTCAACTCATTAGACCCTTTAAAAGGATTTTGTTTTGCCAAACGAACGATATTTCGATCATCTCGACGAGATGACTTTCTCTGTCTAGGTCCACGTGGAACGTTTGAAGTAGTTTGATACGTGGAAAAATGCTTTACGGCATGGAAAACCATTGTTTTTGAACATTGCAGATAGTCGGCTATCTTTTTATACGACCAATTCTTCTCGCGAAGTTTTATTATTACTTCTCTTGTAGATTTATCACAACTTTTATTTTTCCCCATTGTTTTTATACGAAGTAATCACTTTTAAGACTTTAACAGCACGAAATGGCGCCAAAATTATATGAATAATAATCTACAACCACAGAGCCACACAGTGTTCTCTATTTAAATTTGAAAAAATAATAAACTATTCAGCGTTCTTAATTACGTGACCAGCCAGTAAGTACTAATACTAGGTTCAGATCGAATGTATAAAGTTTCTCTTTTAATTTTTTAGCCAACTATGTTGCATAAATGAATGTACCGGTAGTACGGAAAAGTTTTGCAATACCGAGAGAAATAAAAAAAATACGGGCAATTAGTTATACTTGTTACTTTGAAAAAATCATCTCAATAAATAATCGTTTTTAATTATGTGGCCACAACTGTATTTGACGCGATGGTTGTATACTCGATTATGTCATTCTCCGATGTATCTTCGTGACTATTTTGAGCACCTATCAGTAAAATTGATTGTTGTTTTCCCTCTGATACTTAATTTGTGTAACCATGGCAACGAGTGTCACTAAAAAAAGTTAATTCACCCACTAATTGGCGAGCACTGTCTGGTGCTCATTTCACACTATACTGAACACAGAAGCCCGAAAGAGACAGCCCGAAGAATGAACAAAGAAGTCTGTGAGATACATTTTTTTAAAAATGTTATTGTCAGTCAATAAAAGTAAAGTCAAAAGATCACTTGTTTAAAAAGTAGATCACATGGTCAACAGGTGTTATGCCAACATTTAAAAGTTTTCCATTTCGCTGACACGACGTATTTCTTTTACATCAAGATAAAAGAGATCATGCCTAGCTCCCAGCTAGAATCAGGTATCATCAATCCGAGGCCGTATTGTCTAACGCTTCTGTCGTTTGCCTTCGCTTTGATCGTCTCTTTCTATCATCATCTTATACCGTTTGACAGAAAGAGATAGTAATTGCGAAGGCAAGCGTCAGAAGCGCTAGACAATAAGGCTGCAGGTCATCGCAGGGCTACGGGCGCGTTACCGTTGTGCGCGTGCTGCTGCGGGATGTGCCACTTGGCCACGGGCGGCGTGCTCGGCGGCGCGTGCGGCGGCGCGGGCGAGGGCGTGCGCGGGCCGCCGCTGCGCCGCCCGCTCAGCCCCGCGCCCCCGCTCAGCACCGCCCCCCCGCCGCCCGCCACGCCCGCCGCCGCCGCCGCTGCCGCGTACGCGCTGTTCGCGTATGCGCCCATCACTGCACAGAACACATTCATATACGATGACTATGGGACTATGGGTCTCCCCACATCTCGTCATCATCATCCTAACCTGTATATACGTCCCACGGTGTTTCATCATTTTATCGAAAAACGTTTCACAACTGATTCGTTTCGCAAAATTATCGTTTTAACGAATGCATTTTTTGTGAAACTGTAAATATTTCAGGATTTATTTCAAGACCATCGTGTAGAGCCCTATAGGTTAGGTTAGATTTGTTTTATAGAAATCCTGAAACATATACAGTTTCAGAAGAAAATGCATTCGTTGAAACAATAATTTTGCGAAACGAATTAGTTGTGAAACGTTTTTCGATAAAATGATAGCTACCTACGTCCCACTGCAGGGCACAGGCCTCCTCTCAGATGTATGCAGGTTTCCTCACGATGTTTTCTTTCACCATAAAACTCATGGTAAATTACAAATGTGATTTCACACATAAATTCCGAAAAACTCAAGAGGTGCGAGCCGGGATTTGAACCCACCACCCTCTGCTTGAGACTTGAGAGGTCATAAGTCACCCACCCCACTATCCCACTAGACCACCATGGCTATCAATCGACGCTGAATCGGCATAAACCGATCAAAAAAACTTTAATGTCCACGCATAAGAGTGAAAAAGAATTCGATCGGTTTGGCTCAAATTCGAGCGGTCGTGTGCGTATGTGCGTGTGTTTTGTATAGTCGACCAAAGAATTCCTTTACCACCCCAGGGTTCAGTGTCAGTTGTACAGCTTAAAACGTCAAAGGTTATTTTCTCTTACAAGTCAATATGACATGAGAATCAGCTTTATCGATTTTATTCCGATGTAGGGACTGTCATTAAAAATGGTAAATCACTTGGTCGACTATACGTATTATCAAACCGCAATCTGAATGGGACTGTCAGAACTGTAATTTCATACATATTTTGACTTAAGCATATAGAATTACTGTCAACTCCAATCCCTTTTTAAATTCGCCCTGATTATACGTGTGTGCGCATATGTTGAGTGCGTGCGTGTGCGTGTTGTATGCCGCGTGTATTGTGTGGTGTGTGCGTGTAGCGTGCGCGCGCACTCACTCTGCTGGTAGGCGTGGTGCATGGCGGGGTGCGCGTGCGGCTGCAGCGGCGAGCGCGCGCCGCGCCCCGCGCCCTGGTTGAGCAGCCCGCGCAGGTTCAGGTCGCCCATGCCTGCAACACCACCACGTTACAACAACTTTACTTTTAGTTTACCACTGACAGATGGCTTGCCTTCATTTAATTTCCAACTTTAACACCATACAAATAAAGTAGCTATTACAAAATCTGCAAACGTGCGTAACAGTATTCTAGAATTGGCTTTATTTGTAGGTCGTTAAAGTTGAATATGAAATGAAGGCCAACCATCTGTCAGTGGTAAACTTTATGTAATTTTACTGTATTGTGCGCCTTACTACAAACCAGGGCCTTGCCTTGCCCCCCCACCCCACACCCTGCAATGCTTTGGAGTAAACTATGTAGTAAGTGACACAAAGATTCAGTTCGATGATCCAACTTTTACCATTTGTTATTTTTGTGAGGTGCTACGGTTACATTGCTGAGATTTTATCCCAAAAAGGTAGAGGCGATTTACCGACCACATGCATTACTTTGGAAACTCAACTTTATTGTTTTTATAATACGTCACGATATCCATTGTAATTATTAAAAATAAGACTAGCTTAGATTATTTATACACTAGATAGAGCTTCGGCGGCATGAAAACGTCCCGAAAAATATAAGCCAACTTGGCTTATATGTCATTTGCCTCCCTTCAGTTTGAATGACGTAACGCGATCGTAATATGAAGCTGTCAAAAGAAATTTGTGGACGTTTTGTATCGCAATGTTTGCTACTGACACTCTATTTAGTGCATAAATAATCTAAGAAGACTAGCTATAAAAATGTAATACCAGAGTATGCATTCGATAGCAGCTTTTGATTCTGTGGTAGTATGCTCCAATAAATTGGGCCTTAAAGGGTTAAACGACAAAAAATACCCAAGTTTTGCCATCCCAGACGTCACCTGCGGCAGCGAAGTAAAGACGCTGTCACGACATCGGGCACGCTACACCATAAAGTTAATTCGTTGCCACTGTTTGAATCAGATCTTGATGGTTCATTAGCACATTCATAGGAACCAGCTAAGGCGTGAATTCAGTGAAAAAGGACGTTAACTTGATGCTGTGTATCGAATTCGTGCGGCTGCACGAGCATTGTCCGACCGCGGCAAACCTGTTTTGGCATGTTCCAGCGCCCCAATGTTCGAGTTGCCTCGCGCGGCGGCACAGTATTCATAATACGCGGCTGCCGAGCAAGCCAATGTTCGATGGTTTGTCGCGATAAGTCAACACAGCTTTAGGCCAGCAATGTTGATCCACTGTGTACCTCAGCTTCAAGTCGAGGCTGCTCAATTTATAGACGGCCCTGATCCACTGTTAACACTGTCTGTCGGTGTGTACTGATACTGACCGTGCAGATGGTGCGGGTGCGTGGTGGAGGTGACGTGCGCGTGTCGCAGCGGCGTGTTGCGCGCGCGCAGCCCGCCCGCCAGCGCCGCCATGTAGCCGCCCACGCCACCGCCGCCCAGCGCGTTCGGCGCGTACGACTGCTGCTGGATATCAAGCGCTACGTTAAAACAACATAAAGCCCAGTTTGCACGATACGAGGAAAATCATGTTTTAAACTTTAGTAATTTTCACTCATAACTATTTCTATAAACGGGAGTTATCACGCGAATAATATTTACCGCGATATTTAGGCTACTGCAATGTGCAGTATTATTTGCGTGATATGTCCCGTTTATAGTAATAGTTACGAGTAACATCATCAGAGTAGCTATGGATCACGGAGTTGCCGAACTATACTCGTTACTATTACAACTGAGTAATAATAGAGAACTGAGTAATAAATAATTTTAACTGTACGTTATGAAGAGATCGAATCAGCACTCGGCGTTTTTGCCAGAATTATAATCCAGACAGTGGCGGTTGCATTTGTTCTTGTATACAATGTTGATGGGCTTGTAGTGAGCCATTGTGTACAAGAGGATTTAAAAACGCCACCCACCTTAGTGAAATTGAATATATTATAAAAATGCTACTGGAACGAACAAGAAATATACTACTGTCTACATAAGCCTAGGGAGAACCGAACAATGCCTAAAATAACATATATTGCAAATATTTGCTTCGAGATATCCAATAAAAAAAAAAACAAAGAAATCTATACAATTTAGTTTTGCCTGAATTAGTCTAAATCAAAAAAAATCGAGATCATGCTGCAATATATTTAGAAAATATTACTATTTTGAAGATTAAAAACCTAATAGTAACAAAAATCGTCACAGAAATGAAACAAAAAATTTCACCGAAAATACCGCATGCAAAATACAGTGCGGCCAGGCAAGTCAAATGTCCACATTCGCCGTACTGTAGGTACTAATACTAATTCATGATCACGATTCTTCCAGAATAGTGAAATTTCCTTATCAAAAGTTCGCATTTTGAGATTAAACTCTGTTTGTAAACTAAATGATTACATCTGACATTTTCGGTAGCTCAGAATTTAGCAAAAGTCCTCCTAAATTTGACAATTGGAACCTATTTATATTTAGATCTCGATCTGTCATCAATACAGTACGGCGACGATTTGTGGTGCTAGCCGCACGTTAAATACCCTGTACACAATGGATCATGCACGGTCAAGGACCACTGCGCACCATAATCCATTGAGCTTCATCAAGCGCCATTGCCTTTTGTGCATAACGGCGATGGCCTGCAGTGATACACTGTGTACTAGGGCTGCTACTTTAACACGGAGACGGTGGAGGCAAACCTGGCTGACGACGGCCGACACGCCCAGACAACGGTCGACGGCCTGGTAGCGAGCCAACGTCTGAGGCATGGAAACATCACCACAACGCGTCACACACACGATCCGGCTCATACACAACTCTACCGTGAACATTTTAGTCACTCACAAAGCCAGCTCGAATGCTCCGCTTATATAAAATCATAATATTGCAGTTGTATCAGATCTATTTTGAGATATTGTGCTTGTGTGTTTTCGTGCGCATGGCTGTGTTGCCAAATGCAATGTGGAACTTTGTGATAATAATATGTGCAGCGGAGCATGTTGTGCGTTTCGTTTAATGTTTACTTGCAATTTGTTCACCCATTACTTTGTAGTTGTCACATATGAAATAATTAAGTTGGAGAGCTAGTGTCAGTGCTGCGGGCCAGGAAATAATTCTTATAGGTCATATACAATACAACGCAATATAAATCGTTTTCCGGAGGCCAAAGTAGTTGAAAATAAATAGTGAACACTGCGGCCATCAAATAAAATGAAGGAAGTTAGTAATAATACGTCGTATTATCATCCGTATGCATCAAAGCGTTACCTGTTGCATAGCGGCGTGGTGCAGCGCGACATTGACGTTAACTTGCTGCTGCTGCTGCTGTTGTTGCTGTTGTTGTTGTTGTTGTTGTTGTTGCTGCTGTTGTTGTTGCTGCTGCTGCTGCTGTTGTTGTTGTGCCTGCGGCAAGTGGTGGGGGTGCGCGGGGTGCTGCGACGCGGGCGCGGGGGGGTGGTAGGGGCCCTGCGCCGCGGCACCGCCGCCGTCCACTTTGCCGTCCACCACGATCGCGCCGATCGACGACAGGACTACCAACAAGGAACGTTACATAAGCGCGATAGATAACACGGGAGTCGATTTGGGTCACATTTTGCCCATTAATTAATTTCGATATCCCACCAACTTCCTATATAAATCGTGTGAAGTCCTAACAGTCAGACAGCTTTTTATCTTGAGCATAGTCTTAAAACAGCATGCGGCCATTTCTTACAGCACTCAATGTACTTATAAATCCCGTGACCTCCAGGGGTACACATACACACATGCGCTTATACCTACACATACACACATGCGCTTATACCTACACATACTCACACACTGTTACACACCCACCCCGCCTCCAGTTTGCCTTTGTTGGCCGCCTAGAGTGGAGCGTAATTCCCACATTATTTCCATTTAAAGACCACCAGTTCACGCAGAAGGTGAATAAATGTTTTGTAGTCATGTTCACTGATGGATATGTTTAGTTCAAACTATGAGCCGGGATCTCGATTGCTGAGAAAGAAGTGGTCTGCGGTAAGTATACTAGTGGCGGATCCGGCTAAGCGCTACCTATAAGTCAGCAACTTCAAAGCAATCCGCCTTTCAGAAGTCTATTCAAATCGGGCGTTGATGGTAGAAGGATACCTTTGATGAGGTCAGGCAGCTTGTCGAGCGCAAGGGCGATGCGCACAGGTATCTCGGGGTTGGGAATGTCTGCGCGCCGCGACTTGATGCGCTGGAGGTGCGCACACACCGCGCGCTTGCTGTACAGCACCGCTGTATCGCTACCCTGCAACACACAGACAGTGTGTCAATACCTTAAAAGATTCAGGTTGAAACACGACCAGTAAGTGTCGACCCGGAATGAATGACTGTTTGAATGATGTGAATTATTATCGTTCATTCAGGGTCGTATTGTAACCGACCAAAAACAATCGCGAAGCAATAAGCAAAGTCAACTCGCACTCGTACTACCACGCGCCAGCGCACACGATTTTTTATGCATTATAAAGACACGGTGCGCCGCGGCTCGGCGCACGGCGAAAGGTTTGGGTCCGAGAGATCTTGCGGCTGTCGGCCGAATCGCACTAGCGGCTGCAACGCGTCAAAACATTCCTGCCACTGTGGCCCGGACTCATTCTGTCCTTCCACACAATAAAGACACAACAATAATTATTTTTTCGTCCGTCTCGATTCAACTGTCACGAACCACTCGGATGAGTCGTATCACTCAAATGCGTCTTGAAGCGGCTGCGCTACTGCAGTTCCCCTACGAGCACAGAAGCACAAGCAGTTAGTATCCCGTCACCTGCTGCAGCGCGGCGCTGACGAACTCGACGCAGTGGTCGGTGATGGCGGCGAGCTGCTCGAGCGCGTCCTTCTTCTCGCTGAGCGTGCGCTGCTTGCCGTCGCACACTTCGTTCAGCCGCAGCACCAGCTGCTTCCCGCGCGTGTTGATCGCGTTTGTTAATCTACACATAGTACAAAACGAATTACAATATCGCAGTACACAATGGATCACTACGTCGCCACTGTGTACCACGTACACGCCACTATTATTGGCAACGGTTAGTGGCGTATCATGGTTTGTGTTAATATAGCCGCCGACGGGATCGTGCAACTTTTAGACGGATCGCGAGTATTTTTGTAGGCTCAAATGAACCGTACTTTTTTCCCAAGAGCACATGTTTTTGTAAAAGGGAGTAACGAGTAGTCAGATTTTGTTGTAACATTTTGTGCTTGGTAGGATTTTGTGCAAGGACTGTCCAGACCACAGAACAGAAAAAACTAGTGGAAGTGCCATGAGTCCCGTTTTGTATCGAAACCAGGTGTGGCAAAACGCACACATACACATTCTTGCAATACATTAATAATAATAATAATAAAGGCGTAGGGATGTGACAACCCCATCGCCCGCTGGTGTTGTCGTGTCACCAGTGCAGTCAGTCATCGCAGGGCGGCTTGTGGCGAGCTGTTGGTGCGTAGCGACACCACGAACCCGAGACCTCCAGGGGTACACATACACACATGCGCTTATACACACACTCACACACAGTTACACACACCCCGCCTCTAGTTTGCCTTTGTTGGCCGCCTAGAGTGGAGCGCAAGAGCTAAATGCTCGAAGGATGGATGTGTTTGGCCGTAAGTGGCGAGTTGGCATTTTGAAGTTTAAAGTCCAGGGACACCTCTCCATCCTTAGCCGTTCACACTAATGTTGCCGCCTCGTTGCCCCGAGCGGGCAATAGTTTGAGGGGCCCATTTAGTGAATGGCGAGTCACCGCCTACCAAAAGTTTAGTTTATGAGATATTGAAATGGTAGGTGTCCGTTATCTCACTCCATAGCCCGGTAATCCTGTCCACAACATCCCAACCCCATAGCCAATTCCATGTCGCTTCCTACCTGGCAATAGTTTGGCAACTGTGGAGGACTGTCCGCTAGCACATCCTCATGGTGTATTAGGGGATAGACCTCCATAGTTGCGCCCATCTCATTTATATTATATGGTACCAAAGGCCTCTTCATGTTGGCTTCGGCCCCATGAATGCCTTTCAAATGACCGGGTCCCCATGGGCCCGTGATCGGAAATCCGTACCAACATAATAATAATAATAATAACATCGCAGGGCGGCTTGTGGCGAGCTGTTGGTGCGTAGCGACACCACGAACCCGAGACCTCCAGGGGTACACATACACACATGCGCTTATACACACACTCACACACAGTTACACACCCACCCCGCCTCTAGTTTGCCTTTGTTGGCCGCCTAGAGTGGAGCGCAAGAGCTAAATGCTCGAAGGATGGATGTGTTTGGCCGTAAGTGGCGAGTTGGCATTTTGAAGTTTAAAGTCCAGGGACACCTCTCCATCCTTAGCCGTTCACACCAATGTTGCCGCCTCGTTGCCCCGAGCGGGCAATAGTTTGAGGGGCCCATTTAGTGAATGGCGAGTCACCGCCTACCAAAAGTTCAGTTTATGAGATATTGAAATGGTAGGTGTCCGTTATCTCACTCCATAGCCCGGTAATCCTGTCCACAACATCCCAACCCCATAGCCAATTCCATGTCGCTTCCTACCTGGCAATAGTGTGGCAACTGTGGAGGACTGTCCGCTAGCACATCCTCATGGTGTATTAGGGGATAGACCTCCATAGTTGCGCCCATCTCATTTATATTATATGGTACCAAAGGCCTCTTCATGTTGGCTTCGGCCCCATGAATGCCTTTCAAATGACCGGGTCCCCATGGGCCCGTGATCGGAAATCCGTACCAACATAATAATAATCATTTTATTCATATATAGCTGTACAAACAATGAAGGACAATTATATTTCTGTCAGCACGAAAAAGAAGATAAAAACAATTTGCACATTTAATTTGTTATAACTCTGGCCTCCTAACTAAGCAAAAGCCTGTGTTTTGGAGGAAATTGAAATCTTAGCAATCATTGGTCGTAGCGTCTATTCAAAAAAGTCATAACTTCTGAATCCGGTAACACAATTTAAACTTTACTACCACGGTATATCGTTGAGAGTACATTACACGGGGACGTAAGTAAAATTGCATACAAAGTGCTGCCGTCTTTCATCGAGTAGCTGAATTAAAATGACAGGTGTCAAAAAAAAATTCCGCTACTCGCCGTCAGAGGTCGTTAAAATATTCCATTGAATAATGAACTCTATGAGATAGGGTTTGGGTTCATCACGAGTGAAAAATATTATTCGTCATAAATCGTAAGTATTAGACATGGGCGAAGTGCATTTATGAGAATATCGATGTAATTCATAGGTCAATAATGTCTTTAAATAAACATGAATCCCTATTTCCCTTGATCACGGCATCACCCATGAAAGGTTGCACTGATTTCGCTAGTTATTTTTTTGTTGTGTTCGTTATTGTCAGGAGAAAGTTCTTGGAAAATTAAAAACTTAAACGTCCATATTAACTTTTCTAGTGTAACCTTATGACTTTTGGCATCACTGTCAATTGGCAATCGATGAAAATTTTAAATGTGCTTGAACATTTTGTATACCGGTAGGAATAACGTTCCTTATTAACAGGAAAAAGTTACAGATTTTTTGGTTGCGTCATATAATTATAAAAAATAAAAACAATTTATTAAATCTGGGACAGCTTAATACGGGCACGAACCTTAGTCCGTCGCATATTGAAAAAAAAAACCAGATGTGACATTGACAGCTTGTCATAAACAAACGTACATTTTACATTTTTTCTATCCCGTGGGAATTTTGTATTTTCCCGGATAAAAGTAACCTATGTCAAACAAAGATAGTATTGCTTTGGTGATGAAAGAATTTTTAAAATCGGCTTAATAGTTTCAGAGATTCCGCTACCAACAAAGAAACAAAGCAAGTGTAGATTATATTTACCTATCTCATGGGAATTCCGAAAAATCCTTCCTTAGTGCACCTTTACAATACTCAAGGTACACGTATGACAAATTTCAAGTCTCTAACATCAGTAGTTTAGGCTGTGCGTTGTCTGTCAGTCAGTCAGCGTACTGTTTTATAGGTATAGATATATTAATTTTAATTTTTAAATAATATGCCCGACAGCTAGAAAATGAAATGAAAATTCAACTCTACTTAAAGGCACGCTCCGTCGGCGCCCCGCGCTTCCGGTTTGTTGTGGCCTTAACACTCACAATCAGAAACAAATATCGATATTTTTATCGACAACACCTCCGCTCTTTGCGAGTAGCGAATGTTCTAGTCTCACAGCGTTCAGTGACACAGACTAAAATCAACGTTATCGTATTAGTATAAAGTTGATTTTTATATAAAGCATTTCTAAAAAATGTCTTACGGAATAGGAAAAAATGTAAATTATCTAAATTAAAATGAAATACTACTTAGCGATGATACAAATGCCACCATGGGAGACGTTTTTGTTGCGGCTATCATTTTTGCACTCTAAAACTAAACAATAAGGCATATTTCCTCAACTTTTCTCTATAATTGTCGTTTTATTTTCACAACCGTCTGACACTAGCCTCTGCGCGCAACTGAGCCGGTTGCGCGCAAGTTATGCGGAACTCCGCATAATTGTGCCACACTCGACATGACTGCATAACACTTATATAGTTTTTTCTGTTCTGTGGTCCAGACCGCTACCATTGCCGTGGCACAGTGGCGCAGCTGTGCTTGCGCTGTTGTGTTCCGGCACAGAGTAAGACGGCCGATGAAAAGATGAAAAAAATCTCAGCCAAATGGGTTTACAACGCATTCTTTATTCCTGCGTTTCCTCTAGTTGCAGTAGTTCGGTTGATTTGTCCGGGACCGAACTGCTGCAACACTTTTTGTCTCAGTAGTTCGGTTAAGACATTAAACCGAACAGTTGGGAAGACTTTAGTTGCAGTAGTTCTGTTGACTGTCCGGGATCGAACTACTGCCACAATGCCCACAATTTTAGTCTTATTAGCTCGGTTATGACGTCAAACCGAACTGCTGAGAATTGAAACAACTCAAAAGGACGTTTAAGGATTAGATTGTACAACAAGAGCATAAAACGAGCCATTTTACCCCAGACGTTTGGTTGATATTGACGTTGGATTTAATGCTAGAATTTTAGGTACACTCTTCTTTTCACTTCGATTGCAAGGAAATGAAATAGCAACATTGCAAATAAAATTAACTAGCTCTTATTTTTCATGGATTGTGTATTTAGCTATATTTTTAATCGCGCTTTTGAGTCGTTTCAATTTTCAGTAGTTCGGTTTGACGTCACAACCGAACTAATGAGACTAAAAGTGTGGCAGTAGTTTGGTCCTGGACAATCAACCGAACTACTGCAACTGAAGGTTTCCCAGCAGTTCGGTTTGACGTCTTAACCAAACTACTGAGACAAAAAGTGTTGCAGCAGGTCGGTCCCGGACAAATCAACCGAACTACTGCAACTAGAGGCTGCGTTTTCTAGTGTTTAACGATGTGTTCATTTACCATCAAGTGGTTAATTTCAAATGTATTTTGCACATAAACTCCGAAAAACTCAAGAGGTGCGAGCCGGCATTTGAACCCACGACCCTCTGCCTGAGAGGCCATAGGTCACACCACTACCACCACGGCTTCTTGCTAAAGGACACAAGCAAAAAATTGTTTCATTTTCAAAATTGGCCCACAGTCCACCTTTCATACAAACGAGGCTACTTTGATGCCTTATTTCTACACCAGGGTAGTGCCCCGGTTGAGATCTGATGATGGATATCCAGAGCATCCATAATGGTGGTCCAGAGCACACGGCGGACACGACGCACAAAACACGCCTGAATCCACACAAGCACGACGACGTCTGTACACGCGTCAATGTGTGCGTAAGATGCACAGGGCTGACTATCGCAAAAAGAGATAGAAAGAGATAGTTGCGGAAAGTGAATGCCGCGCCGTTCGTTGAGCGCGAGCAACGTTGTAATGTAAAATAAAATGAGTAGGTAATCTAATTATCGTAGTACTTATAATTAAACTTATCGTTTGTCTAAATTAAGTGTTTAAAAATAAGTGAATGAGTGTATACCTAATTCATTTTGTAAAGACAATTAGAGAATATAATTGTAGATATTGATAGGAAATAATTAACAAATTAATTTTACTAATACCTACCTAATAATATAAGTCTATTTATAAATTATAGGTAACAAACTTTTAAACCTACTTTCCCTAGTTACTAATGTTACATGTTGCTAATTGAAGTTGGTTATCTACCTTCTTTCGTCCTTCGGAAATCGAAAAAAACTCCTTTCCTTGTCTTTGGTTGATGCCAAACACCCATACAATGCACAATATATTCCCATTTCGCAAATGTTTAGTGCCGTGCGGCTACGGACCAGTTGGTCCGTGCGTGCGGCCGACATGCATCGCGTCGCGCACCCGACTGGTTTCTGGCGGTTTCCGGCTATCTGCGCCTTGAGGGGTGGGGTAATTCGAATCGGTGCGGGGCGGACCGTTTCCATTCTGTACGTCAGTACTATTATATATTCTGTGACCAGAGTTTCTAACACACACAACTGATTCAACAACCCGTTTACACCACAGCGAGAGAATTTGTACAGCACTGAGAAATCATTCATTTTATTGCCATTTTAGCTGTTTTTCTAAATGTGTATAATTTCCGTGTTAACCGCAAATTCAATCAGGTGGGTATCTTAGGAACTCTGAATGTCCTTTATCAATGCTCGGAGTAGCCATCATCAGATCACAGCCAAAGCACCGCCTAGTGGAGAACCAAGACATCAGAGTGACCTCGTTTGTATGAAAGGTGGACTGGTGGGCCAAATTTTTTGCCGGTGAGTGTATTGCTTATTCTGTGGTCTTGTGGAGTGGTACAGTACTGGCACTCACTTGACGACGGTCTGCGTGATCTCGTGCACGAGCGCCTTCTTCTTGTCGGCGATGAGCGTCTGGCGCTCGCGGATCACCTTCATGGCGGAGCCCAGCAGCACGCGCTTGTAGCTAACTTCCGACAGCAGCGCCGCGATCTGCGTGCGCGCCTGCGCACACACACACACACACGTTACACGAGCTTAGTACAATACGTTTACTTTTAGTTTACCACTGACAGATGGTTTGCCTTCATTTCATTTCCAACTTTAACACCATACAAATAAAGTAGCTATTACAAAATCTGCAAACGTGGGTAACAGTATTCTAAAATTGGCTTTATTTGTAGGTCGTTAAAGTTGAATATGAAATGAACAGTCAGTCTGTCAGTGCAGTGGTAAACTTTATGTAATTTTACTGTAGCTGTATAGGGTGAAGCCAGTCGAGCGTTATTTTGTGAGTCGTGAGCGGCAGAGTTTTGGTTGCGCCATACATTGTGTCACGTGATGACCTGCATATTGTATGGCTTCAGCTTTAGTAAAAAAGGAACTAAAAAGCTGAAAATAATTTAACTCTGATAAAAAATAGACCATGCATTAAATCTTTGCGTTTTTATCACAGTTACATTTTGACGTCAACGGAAATAATGAAGGTGTACGTCAACAGCATAAATAAGTGATCATTTATGTACCTTGTCACTTTAACGTCATGTTTGAAATGTCATACAAAATTGTCAAACGATTGAAAACGGCAAGGTACAGAAATGATCACTTATTTATGCTGTTGACCCTACCTAACACGCTTGCTTTTATTGAAAAAAAATGGAACTGTGATAAAACGCAAAGATTAAATGCATGGTCTATTTTTTATCAGAATTAAATTATTTTCACCTTTTTAGTTCTTTTTATTAACATCTACCTTAATAAAAGTTTTTTTTTTTTAATTTTTTTGCTCTATACCAAATTTCACCTAAATCGGTCCAGCGGTTTAAGCGTGAGGAGGTAACACACAGGCATTTTCGCATTTATGGATTGTGTCATCGTCCTTGTCTCGCGGTCGCCGTTCCGCGTGTCACCTCTAAGGTATAAGTTGGCAGCTGACTCCACGCAGCAGTAGCAGACGACGTGTCGCTAGCTACGCTAGCTACGGAGGGAATTTCATAGAAATAAGGTATAAGTTCGCGTAGCTAGCGACACGTCGTCTGCTGCTGCTGCGTGGAGTACACCTTTAAGGTATCTTCCCACTACACCGTATCATACCATGACTGTAATGCTACGGCTACACACATCGGGATAACGCGAATATTCGCATTATCGCGATGTATGTAGCCGAATATTCGCGAATACTTCGGCACTTCGCCCGAAGCCGCAAACCCTTCGCCCCGCTGTCGGTAAATTTGCGCACATCAAAGGCTCTTATCGCGATGAACTTCGCTTGCGCGGCCACATTTCACTCGGCCCAACTTCATCGTGCGTATTGGACGTACTGTCAACTGCAAGCGGCGACGTATTGTTTAGGATTTGATGGTTGTTTACGATGGATTGGAGTAATGATAGAATCTTGGAATTTATTTCTAATTACGAGGATGAGCCTGTACTATTTAAGTAAAAAGTATGCCGCCTTTTCTTTACTTTTTTTCTATTTTTTATTTAGCACAAAGTCAAAAAATAATTGTTGTGCGCCATAAAGTACAGAGCGACAGCTTCGTCCATTTTTCCGCGATAAACTCTGCGGCATTGCTCTCTATAGCAGTGTGGCCATGCACATTCGCCGTAGGCCGAAGACGAAGTTTTATCGCGATAATTCTATCGCGATGCGTGTAGCCCTAGGGTAATAGGAGCGTGACAGCCAAAAAAATATTCTTTGTATTGAAATACATGAGACTATGCCGACTAGACCGTTCCGTCAGCGACCAACATCGTCGCATCGCATGTATCGTGCTGCTTGTCGTGTCTGATACGTTCCTAGCACGGTCATGGTATGATACGGTCTAATGGGTAGAGACCTTTAGCCCCGCCAGTCGGCTCCTGGACCCACCTGCGTGGCCATCTCCGTGCTGAACTGGTACTTGTGGTCGCGGTGGTGCTGCAGCTGGCAGTCGCGGCACGTCAGCCGGTCGCACGTCTCGCAGAACAGGCTCAGCCGCTCCTGCAACCAACCAACCATCACCATATCACCATCACAAGCTACTGCACCAGCACCACTGTACGGGCGAAGTCCAAAAAGTACACCATGTTAAATGTCATTTATCCATCATACAAAACGACTGACTGGAAAAAATGTCGGTTTACGGACGATAGTTTAACGTGACAACGTCATAACGAAACATTGATGAAATGATTGCATACTTTTGCCGATTGTGCCTTTCGCTCGCTCGTGCCGCGCTCTCGCTCCGATCGTTCATCGGCTCGAGCGTAACGGGACAATGTGTTATGTACGTTACACTAAGCCATCGTATTTCGTGCGAGCAGCCGGCGTTCATCGATTTATTAGACATTGTCACGTCAAAAATACACCAAAGTTATTTAGACGACGCGAGAAATATTGCAAGAGGTTCTTTACATGCCGCAACTCGCACGATATTTCTCGTACCGTATAAATGACGCTATACCCCCGCCCCCCTGCCCCTGCTGTTTTGACCCCCCACCTGCGGGTGTTCGCTGCAGAACATGTCGTGTGCGGAGGCAGGTTGCGCAGCCTGCAGCTCGGCCGTCGCCTCCTCCTTGCTTTTGATTGTGTGATCCTTTGTTATTTTTAACCTGTAATAAAAAAAAACACAACTATATCCAATTGAAATGGATTATAGTATAGTAGAGTCGGACATATCTACAGGATTCCATAGTAAAATTTTGCATCTATTTGTTCTTTCATGGAAATGTGACTAAAATAATAGATTATGCATGGGGTCATGTAACGTCTGAGGGTTACGTGGCAACGTTTTGCCGCAAGTATTGGATTTTTATAAGTCTTGCTTCCAGGACTATTTGTTTATTTGTTATTGACTACACGTGCAATGTAATTCAATTAACTATTAGTAACCCATATAGTAATATGCTTGATCTTCATAAACTAGTTATTATTCTTTTTGTGTCGCATGACGAGTCACTTTAGTTTTGGTTTGGTGAACTAATAGTTTAGAAAGTTAGTATAGTATAAATCTTCCCAGGTGAATTTTTCGCTTCGAGCCATTACATTAAAAATTTGAACCTTAACCTTAACCGGACGATACCGTTTGTTTTAAAAGATAAGGAATCGAAGCGAAAAGTTCACCTGGGAAGATTTTTACTATATGAAATTATACCTCGCTCGTTGCTTATAGCTACTAAATGTTTATTTCATGACTGACTGAGGCCTGTTTGACCACTCTCAGGTATACATGTTCCTAATACTTAAGTGTTAGTTATCTGATCTGATTTGCACTCACAAAAGCGGCGGAACAGGTCCTTACCTTAGAATGCAGCACACTATTTTAATCCTTTAACAATTAATAGCAACAGTAATGGCTGAACGGACCTGAATGTCTCTAGAAAAAAAAAACCGTGTGATGCTATAGACGTCGGCTCCCACGTTGTGGAATCGTGAGATATTATTAATGTTAAGAGCAGTGACATAGACTGGTATGCAACAATGCTGATACCCGCCTAATACTGACCTCTGGTGCGCCTGCACGCAGTTGTCGCAGATGAACTCGGCGCAGTCCGTGCAGTAGCTGGTGGCAGGCTCCGTGTCCTCGCAGCTGTTGCACTGCTGCTCCCGCTCCGCTCCGCCTGGGCACACAGGGTTTTATGCAGCGAGGAAGTACAGCCAATGGCACAGATTACTAATAGTCACACCGAAGAGACGTGGGATGGGGGCGCGTCACAATGGCACAGCCCGTTGAATCAGTTTTCATACTAAATGTATAGAAGTGTCGCAATCCAAAGCAGACAAGTGATGATGCGGAGACGCGGCCTTTGAACAAACGACGCGGACTGCGACGCGCCCTCGTCTAACGTCTCTTCTGTGTGGCTTGCACCTACACAAGGCTACGCAAATCTTCGATACCCGACGATTTTGGTCTCTATGCGACTACTGCAATACAAATTCATAGACGTTCGTACACAGGGAACGTGTCGGCGACGCGTGTCTGTGTACGAAACTCTTTGTTTTGCGGTAGTCGCTTAGAGACCAAAATCGTCATGTATCGCAGATTCGCGTAGCTTTTTGTTCGAAGGGCCTAACAGATCCGATACTTGCATTTGACCGTTACAGTACTAGTTAGCAGTGGCCAACGGTAATAGCAGCAGTCACAGAGTACACTTTCTAACGACACTGCCAAAGACAGCTAGGCTGTTTAGTGGGTCACTTGGGGGTAAGGGTCAATTCACACCTAGACGTAGAATATGTCATTGAGTACCTACTCATTGCCGTATTCTTTCAATGTGACGTATTCCGTCTCGGCGTGAACTGACTTTAAGTGATAACTGCTGACTACAGACATGAACAACAAACAAGAGATAAAAGGCGCGTGCGATGCACGGCCACTACACACCACGATCCATTGTGTACACCTTTATGTGCAAAGGTACACAATGGCGACGGCTTGTAGTGATCCATTGTGGACCATGCTGTGGAAAAATAGGTCTCCTAGCCTTATAATCTGCTTTCTAAAATCATTAGGCCCGTTTGCCTGTTAGAGTAAACTAAGAAGCTGCATACGTGAGCCACTAGCATTCATTTGTGTTATATCGCAAAATTTCTAATGTTAACACATTCGTTTTCATGCTCCACCTCCTAGGGGGATCCTATATCGTAAAGCATTACTAGTAGTACTTAGCAACATGGACTACATTACGTAGACCGTGTTCAAATCTTTAGATGGAAAAATAAAAGAAGTTTGTCTGTCACGTATTCATGTACCGTGTGGTGACGTACCGTTGTTGGTGGGCGTGTCCGTGCAGAGTTTCTCGAGCACGAACCGCTGGTCGATCATGTTGGCGGGCTGGCACTGCAGCCGGCACGTCGGACACTGCACCGTGATGCGCTCGCCGCCTGCACCGTACGCATACATGTTAAGAGGGTTTATACCTGCTGAGCTGGCAACGTTGCATTTTTGTTAGTTTTTCTCGATTATTCCATAAAAATTTAATGAAAATTAGAAATGTTTTGTATACAAATTGTTCTAATATATATGTTTTTGTGTCTACTGCAATAATAATTCGTGATAGACTTTTATTTTCTTTAAAAACGAACAAATTATTACCTAACGGTTTTTAAAGAAAATAAAAGTCTTATCACGAATTATTATTGCAGTAGACACTTTAATTTATATATTAGAACAAATTGTATACAAAACATTTTTAATTTTCATTAAATTTTTATGGAATAATCGAGAAAAACTAACAAAAATGCAACGTTGCCAGCTCAGCAGGTATAAACCCTCTTAAAGCAAATCAAATCAATAACCGAAAGTACTTAAAACGCTTACAGTCGGGGAATGAAAAGGTTCGTCACTTTTCGACTCTATGTCAACGAGGTAAGATCGAAAAGTGACGAACCTTTTCATTCCGCGACTGTACATTGTACTATTAACCTTATTTCCCTGGACAGTAAGTAGATTGTAAATGCACTACAATAATGGCGTTCACAGCTCGATAAATTTTCGCTTGTTTGTATCGAAGGAGTAGATGTTACTAAATATAGTCAATTGGGATTGTTCATTTTTTCTAACCCCCCCTTTTTATTTTTTTTATCGAAAATATAGAGCATTATAAGAAACTAATTTGAATATTTCAGCAATTCACCACTCCAATATTTTTTTATAATTTATTGTAAATTTGAGATACGACTTCTTGTAAATTACATGCTGCGGCTGAATCTGTGTATAAACCACAGACACAATGACAAAAAAAATGTGTCACAATCGATGGTTAGTTGTCATCTGACAATGTCACTTTACATTACAATAACAATAACACTAAAGTTGCCGATTCTTCCAAGAGAATAGGTAAAGAAGACGATTTACGGCTATAGTATTTTTGTACGTATAAAATAAAATGGTCAGAAGTGTTCCCTTGAAAGTTCTTTGGCGGATTTAATCCATACTTACATTAAAATGATCCTCGCCAAATAATTACATCTTGTAAACTTTGTTTTAACTTTGCGGCACCACTTCTCTTGTAAATCTTCTCTAATGCCAACAATTAATTTGTTTGGGCTATTGACAGAATCATTTCCACAAGTAGGAATGAAACACTTCCTGTATAAATCCATTATTAAAATATGAAAAACGCGAACAATGTTTTTCAAAATAGTATCCTTAAACTGACAGATGATAACTACGTCGAAGTGACAGAGAATAGTAGGTATAGAGAAACTAGACGGACGGCTTTTTTTTTCTTGTTGCAAAGAATTTCAAAGTTAATGCCCACAGAAAGGTCAAACAAAGGTCAAATATTATTTTGCAAAAATACACACGATCATTTAATATTTTTTTACTACAATGTTATAAAATGATTTAATAAACCTATTCCTCGAAATGGTTTTGAAATTAGACCATATTGTAAAAAAGTGATCAATGCCAATTATGATACGGATTTGACACGTGGTCGCTTACGACGGGCATAAGATCCCCAAATCTATCGACGCGGAATCGGCTTCAGCCGATCGGAAAAACCTTTATGCCAACGCAATAAGAGCGAAAAAGACGTCAATCAGCTCGACTCCACTCCACCACGGTAGCAGTGTAGGCGCTCTCGTTCCTATACATACGTTACGTTTGATTTGATCGGCCGAGTTCGGGCGACGACGCTCGAACATACTTCGGCCGACAACGGATTAGGTGGACACTACGTGAGATTTTCGGAATGCGGCGGTGGAAACGCTACAAAACCCCACCCAGATACGAGTACCTATTAGAAGAGACTAAGAGACGCGCAGCAATAAATAGAAAAGGAAAACAAATTATCATTTTAGTCTAGTCATGGAAATTTTTATTTATGTATGTCTACGTGTTTAAATAATAGCGTATGAAAGCGCGATTATTTAGTAGGCATAGAGTAAAGTTATGATAACATAATATACCTACAATATTGCGCAACTTTCACGAGTTGCAATAAAAGCGTATGAATGAACGAAAGGCGTCCCGTGCATATTTGTTTTACAATAGGGATGTTGACGCCATTAAAAAATAATTCGAAGACACGATTCCAGTAAAAAAAAACGCTTTATTTTAGCCCTGAAAACCAGATTAATTTTCGATTAACTGCAAAATTAGATTTTTGTTGCTTTAAAACAAATAAATAGTTACCACCTAGTTGAGTTGGCGAACAAGTGACGTCATAAATTGCTATTGCCATTCAAACTCTATGGGACAATGTGTTTTGACAGTTCATAAAAAGTACGTCAGTTGATTGGTGGTGTCAACTCAACATCCCTATTATAAAATTAAAATGATTGATTATATCTTTGAACGATATGCTATCTGTTACAAAGTAAATAATCCGTCACTAACATATCGCTGTTAGCGACTTATCATAGTGACGACACACCAACTGTGGAGTGATCCCGGTAATATTATAAATGTAAAAGTGTGTGTGTGTTACACTTTCACGTTATGGCTGCCTGGGCACTGGAGCGGAACGTGGCAGCGGAGCGGAGTAGGTAATGCGGAGCGGAGTTGCAAACGGTATCTGTCCATAAAGGTGAAGATAAATTAAAAAAATCAGCCAAGTGCGAGTCGGACTCGCGCACGAAGGGTTCTGTACCATCTATAAAAACGGCAAAAAAACACGTTTTTTGTATAGGAGCCTCCCTTAAATATTTGTTTTATGTATTTTAATTTAATTATTTATTTTTAAAGTGAATATGTTGCCGTTATCAATATCGAGCAAAAAAATCACTTTAAATAAAATTAAATATTTTATTTTGCTTTTTAGTATTTTTTGTTATAGCGGCAACCGAAATACATCAACTGTGAAAATTTCAACTGTCTAGCTATTACGGTTCATGAGATACAGGCTGGTGACAGACGGACGGACGGACAGCGAAGTCTCAGTAATAGGGTCCCGTTTTTACCCTTTGGATACGGAACCCTAAAAATAGATAGTTTTTTTTTTTTTTTTTTATGAAATAGGGGGCAAACGAGCAGACGGATCGCCTGATGATAAACGATTACCGTCGCCCATGGACACCTGCGACACCAGAAGAGTCACAAGTGCGTTGCCGGCCTTTTAGATAGGAGTACGCTCTTTTTTTGAAAGCTTGAAGGTCATACCGGTCCGGGAACACCGCAGCAGGTACTTCACTCCAGAGCTTAGCTGTGCGAGGCAGGAAATTTCTGGAAAAACGCACAGTAGAAGACAGCCAACCATCCAGGTGGTGAGGATGAAAGTGTTGTCGCGTAGGGCGATGGCGGAAGGATGCGGCAGGGATCAACCCGAACAACTCCTCGGAGCACTCTCCGTTGTACATGCGATAGAAGATGCACAGTGAAGCTACATCTCTACGCAGCGCCAAGGAGTCAAGTCGATCAGCAATTCGTTGGCAGCCGACTATTCGAGTCGCTCTCCGTTGTATGCGATCCAGAGGGAGAAGCTGGTACTAGGGAGCCCCCGCCCACAGATGAGAGCAGTATTCCATATGTGGGCGAACCTGCGCCTTATAAAGCTGGAGGCGGTGGGCTGGAGTGAAATACCGTCTCGATCTGTTGAGCACGCCGAGCTTCTTCGAGGCTAATTTAGCCTTACTCTCCAAATGGTCGCGGAACTGGACTTCACTCGAGATGTCAATACCTAGGATTCCGATACTGGCTGTGTTAGCAAGGGGAGTGCCCTCGAAAAGAGATGACGCGACAAACGCAGACTTTTTTGCGGTAAACGCGCAAACCTGTGTCTTAGTGGGATTAAATTGGACTAAATTAAGTCGACCCCATTCTGAAACTTCTTTTAGGGAAGTCTCAATTTCAGACACAAGTTTGCTTCGGCACTCCATGACGTTTTCCCGAGAAATACCGGCGCGGCCGGAGTAAGAGGCATCAACCGTACTATCATCCGCATAACAGTGAATGCCGCCGGTAGGCAGCATATCATTAACATGCAGAAGGAAAAGCGTAGGCGATAGCACACAGCCTTGAGGGACACCAGCATTCACAGACATGGAATCAGAGCATGCACCGTCAACTACGACCTTTATGCTTCTGTCCGATAGAAAGCTGCCGATCCATCCGCATAATTTCTCAGGAAGCCCAAAAGACGGAAGTTTTGAGAGGAGTGCTTTGTGCCAAACCCGATCGAAGGCCTTCGCTACATCTAAACTAACAGCCAATGCTTCACCCTTCGTCTCAATCGCCTGTGCCCAACGATGTGTCAGGTAAACCAGAAGATCGCCTGCCGAGCGGCCGCTACGGAAACCGTATTGTCGGTCACTGAGCAATTGACGATCCTCTAGGTACCGAAGGAGCTGGCGGTTAATAACGGACTCCATTATCTTTGAGAACAGGGGAGTTATGGCTATTGGCCTATAGGTAGATGGATTTGAGCGGTCACCTTTTTTAGGGATCGGGTGCACCAGAGCAGACTTCCAAGAGATCGGGACTACGCCAGTAGAGTAGGAGAGACGAAAAAGACGCGTTAAAACCGGAGCCAACTCAGGAGCGCACATTTTCAACACAACACATTTTTTCACAACACAATTCATGTCTGTGCATATGGAGCTTTAAGGGTATAAGTTGGCAGCCGACCGCACGCAGCAGCAGCAGACGACGTGTCGCTAGCTACGCCAACTTATACCTTATTTCTATGAAATTCCATCGGTAGCTAGCGTAGCTAGCGACACGTCGCCTGCTGTTGCTGCGTGCGGTCGGCTGCCAACTTATAGCTACCTTAAGTCTGAGTCTCTTTCATCACTAGTTGGTACTGATAAGGATATCGTTTCCAGAACCAGTCTGTATATGGGTGGTCAGCAGTTGCAATTACGTTGCGGTTCGAATGCGGTCTGTGTGTAATTACAGTTAGGATGGTAAAATAATTTTGTGGCCGACTATTATACTCCACGTGTATTCGAAAAAACTAAAACTTATGTCTCTAACCTTTTCTCATAACGTCACAACGATACAGACAGGCATCCACCAGTGTTGGTTTCCTTGACTGCGCCGACATGCCTACGAAGCGTAGATAAGGTCAGACCTTTCAGGCAGATAGTAAAATATGTTCCGCGCGAACACGCGTAAGCGGATAATAATTTTGACATTCTTTACAGGCCACAGGCGTGACGGGCTCCGTATGTCGTATTGACACAGGATTTTTTCTATTCGACTCAAAGCATACTCCCGACGCAAACACCACATTAAATATTTAAATATCACCGTGCACTTGACATCAATTGACCTAGTGCCTAAGCAACTCCAATGGGTACTAGGCGACGGTAGTTTAAATACACATTAAACATACAAGACTTGAGAACAAACATTCATATTTTCCGTACATAATATCTAGCCCGACCGGGAATCGAATCTGGGACCTCAAGCAGTAGAGTATATGGCTCTCTAACGACTAGGCTGTCCGGTCGTCAAAATATTGCATTTTAACTTTTAACGGGCCAGTCGCATTTCATTTACCTACGCATCGAATTACGGTGCCTCAATATTTTTGAACAGGGGTGATGTTACCGTCCAATCAAATTTGATCCAAGTGATATTTGACATTTTAAGCCTGAAAAATGACCATTATTATCACTCGCTTAATACCTACGTATAAATGTCCGACCATTTCCAGGCGACTTAAAGACTTGGAACTTGGTAATAATCCTATTGCGCGTATGTAATAGCTCCTCTAAACGATGGGTCATTAAAATGGTCGGTGCGAGCGATGACCCCGCGATGGCTGCAACGCATCTACACGACGGCAACGTTCAATTGTGAATGTTGTGTTTGATGTGCTGCCAAAAACCGACACCGAGGCTATCCCGCGACCATCGCACGCGCCATAAGCCATCCGATACCACTACGCCCTCCACACGCTAGCCCATCATAGTGGACCATCGCGATGGCCCATCGTGTAGTGCCAGGAAAAGCAAAAGTAATCATCACGTTAAGGCTGCGCGTCTACTAGAAATGTGCGAGGAAGCGGAGCAGTTATGCTATGCCGGATAAATTCACCAATAGGCGGTAAAATGTCTATGCCGGTCGTACGGCTAGCATTTTTTACGTTGATTGCGCGGCCAAGACGCTCGCCGCAGTCGCCGCACAGCGGCTACTCTACAGAACACGCAATCAACAGTAGCGCGCAGTCATGGTCGGACGGTAGAACCCCACCCCAATAATATCTATACTAGCACCCGTGCGTCTTTCTTCTCCAAATATTCCGTTTAAATGACCATTGAAAAAGAACGGAAGGAAAAACAAAACACAAATGTGAAAATGTGTGCGGAAGTTCCGTAGTTGAGGAGCTGAAGTAGAGCTTGCATTACAAACTAAAACCTGGGCCCAATTGCATAACAAAGTACAACTAATATTACAAGGGGAACTCTCGCTTCAGTTATATTAACTAGAAAGGGAGTTCCGCTTGTAATATAAGTTGTACTTTGTTATGCAATTGGGCCCTGGTGGTTCGACTGAGTCCGGAAGTGTATCTTACGAGTACTAATATTATAAAAGCGAATGTTTGTACGAATATTTGTTATTCTTTCACGCTAAAAACGGTTCGACGGATTGTGATGTAATTTGGTATACAGCTATTTTATAACCTGGATTAACATATAGGGCCTACGCTAGCTGACGCGGACGTCCGCTGCGTGCGCCCGCACGCGGGTCTAAAATGTACCGAAAATCCGTCGCACGCGCCCGCGCCACTTAGCGCTGTTCATACAATTTCTTATTAGACGCGCGCACGACGGGCGTCCGTTCCGGGTAATCCGCATCAGCTAGCGTAGGCCCATAGGATACTTTTTCCCGAAAAAATGCAGTTCCCGCGGAATAGCGATACACGAATTCTTCGCAGACGGAGTCGCGGGCAACAGCTAGTAAAGAACAACTTAAGGAATGGTCCCTGGTGCTGGTATATCATAGCCAATAATTAGTTAAAACAGCTGCAAATTGCGCCAGCGTTCTTTCTGCGACGTACTTTGTGCAGCAAGTTTTACACGAGTATAATTATTAGTAACACGGCAAAACGCACGTTATCGCTGTGACCAACGCGCGTTGCCAACCTACGGGCACGACAAAGACGTTAAAATTATCAACAACGTCTGTAGACATGCATTTAACACAACTTACTATCACGACCGCATTCACAAAACACGCGTTTAAGGAACGCCACGAAGTCCGTATAATCATCGAGATGGGGTTTTTGCGGAAATACTGGACTGTTTGGGTACTGTCCAGCATCAAGGATTTCAGGTTGTTTGGGTTGGTCCAAATGGCAGTACTCCCGGTAGTTTTCAGGGTGCATGGCGCGGAGGTGACTCCGCAGGGGCGTGGTGCTCCGGCCGCGGCGCGAGTACGCCTTCCCACACAACTCGCACTTCACCGAGTCCTTGTCAATCTCAGAAAAATACGCCCATATGGGGCTGGTTTTGCACTTCATAATGAAAATGAAACTACGTACGCGTCGGAGCGTAGTTGAGGTGAAGACTCGACTGATGGAGGCCGGAGGTTCGAGGCGGATGCGAAAGTTTCGCGGAAACGGAAGCGGCGTTCCGCTCCGAGCCGCGCGCCGCACCGGGTTTCAATGTTGATGTATTTATAGATATGTAACGCTGCTATGGCGATATTGGTGACGTACGAGAAATGTTACCGAGGCAGCGTCAATGCTAACGTCACTAAGTATGGCTAACGCATTATTTTTCATCATCTAAAGTTGAAGTAGCTTAATATACATTTAAAAAACCCCCAACGCAATTTTCTCACGCAACGCAATTTGTTTGAAAATAAAGTAAATGCCCATTATGCGTCTAAGATCACTTCCGCAGGTAACAAAAGAGCTGATAACTTTGAAACGGCTGAAAAATTTTGATGAAACATGTCTAAGGACCATCGCCAAGAAACCTGCTTTCAAATAAATAAAAAACGCATCCGCATCGGATCACCAGTTTAAGAGCTATGATGCCACAGACACACACAGAAACACACACACACATAGCGGTCTCGCTTATAACACTTTTGTTTTTTTGTGTCGGGAGTTAAAAATACGTCCCACTTCTCGATATATTTCTGTGGTCCCACTGCAGGGCACAGGTCTTCTCTTAGAATGATAGGGTTTGGGCTGTGGTTCACAGAAAGCCGTGAAGACATGTGGTGGCTTTGATCAATTATAACTGTAGATCCACAGTCGCGCGCCCGAAAATGTCCGAGCCAAATGAGCGCCACTTTGATAAAAGTGGCCTTCTTTTTTCTCAGTACGTTGCGTGAAATTGTCAAGTTTAGCTGTCAAGTGTCAACCGAAATTCGACTGTAATGAAGTAAAGACTAGGTTCAAATTTGTGTAGGTGATGATTTTAATTGTTATGCAAACAAATAAAAAAGTTCGGACATTTTTTGAAGGGGATTTTGTTCGGCAATGTGTATCTTCAGTTATAATTGATCAAAGCATGGTGGTCTAGTGGTTTGACCTATGGCCTCTCAGCTCGGAGTTGTGGCACAATTGGGATGCACCAAAAAAAATAACCTCTAGTTTTTATATTTTTTTTGGAAAGAATAGGATATTTTAAGACACCATTTTCATCGATTTTGAATTTGGTTGAGTATTTAATTTTTTATATTTTTTTTGTAGAAATACGTTGGATGACGTCACAGTGAGAGAGCCACGTTCCATAGCCTAGAAAAATTCAAGTCGTACATAACATAATCTGTGGCACTACCACGGCACTACTGAGACCCTACTACGAAGTGCATAATTCGAACTTCGTTTCATGCCGTCCCGCTCACGCTAATATGATTTGACACGAGAGTGAGAGGGATGATACGATACGAACTTCGAATTTTGTAGTAGTGCCCCTGATTTGTCTTGTCACTGTCAATATTACAAGCACGGCTTAGGGTCCTAAATGAACCATGACAAAATAGTTTTATTTATTTCTCTTCTTTTAGCTTCGATTATTCCTGTTTGTTTAATGGTGTGATAGTAAATAGATATTTTTTATTAAAATCTGATATTTAAATTCTTTCATATTTACTTGTAACGTAGTAATTTAATAATTAAATTTGTAAAAATACATTGCGAGTATTGTATACATTTCGGACTTTATGATAAATGACAACTGTTTAAAGCCAGGTGTGCATCATGTGATTAAAGTTCTGTCTTTGTCACTCTTTGCTATTATAAGCAGGACAGCAACATTTCAAACTGTCAATTTGCTTTAGAGTGTAGACTCGCTTTATATTTGCCTTTGTGACGATTCACTGCAGGGGTCAAATGAAGGTCATTACTTAAATTTTCTTTATTTAATTCAGATTATCATATTTTTGGAATCTGATTTCTGAAAACGCTTCACAAAGCCTATTTCTCCAAACGGTTTTCTATTTATTATACGTTGCCAAAAATTGGGACATCCCAATTGGGGATGTCTATTTTTTTGCAATGTATAGAAAATCGAAAACCATTTCGAAATAAATGCTTTTTAAATCGTTTTCTGTAGTTATTTCGTTTTAATATTATGTAATGAATTTATTATATAACAAATAAGCAATGACCTTCATTTGACATTGGTGTAAATTGCGTGACCGGTCCAAGTCGTACTTTATTCTGTGTGGTTAGAATTCTTCACAATTTACGCGTGGATTATACTACGGAGTTTGATTTGGACCCGCTGTCTGACATCTAGCACTTTGTCAGTGCCAGTAAAGTGACACAGTGTATGGTGTACCACTACGCAAAAAATAATTAAAGGGGTTGCCTTATCGTACGCATTTAGATAGATTTAGAAATTTGGCATTGTGGGAGCCCTCAATTGGGATGTCCCAATTTTTGACAACGTATAATAAATCGAAAACCATTTGGAGAAATAGGCTTTGTGAATCGTTTTCAGAAATCAGATTCTAGAAATATGATAAACTGAATTAAATAAAGAAAATTTAAGTAATAACCTTCATTTGACCCCTGCAGTGAATCGTCACATAGGCAGATATAAAGCAGGTCTACACTCTAAAGCAAATTGACAGTTTGAAATGTTTCTGTCCTGCTTATAATAGCAAAGAGTGACAAAGACAGAACTTTAATCATATGATGTGCACCTGGCTTTAAACGATTGTCATTTATCATAAAAATAAATAAATAAATATTAGGGGACAATCTTACACAAATCGAACTAGTCCCAAACTAAGCAAAGCTTGTACTATGGGTACTAGACGACGATAAACATACTTATATAGATAAATAAATACTTAAATACATAGAAAACATCCATAACTCAGGAACAAATATTCATGCTCATCACACAAATAAATGCCCTTACCGGGATTTGAACCCAGGACCTCTTGCTTCGTAGGCAGGGTCACTACCAACTAGGCTAAAGCGGTCGTTAAAGTCCGAAATGTATACAATACTCGCAATGTATTTTTACAAATTTAATTATTAAATTACTACGTTACAAGTAAATATGAAAGAATTTAAATATCAGATTTTAGTAAAAAATATCTATTTACTATCAAACCATTAAACAAACAGGAATAATCGAAGCTAAAAGAAGATAAATAAATAAAACTATTTGTCATGGTTCATTTAGGACCCTAAGCCGTGCTTGTATTATTGACAGTGACAAGACACATCAGTAGTGCCACAGATTATGTTATGTACGGCTTGAATTTTTGTAGGCAATGGAACGTGGCTCTCTCACTGTGACGTCATCTAACGTATTTCTTACAAAAATTATAAAAAATTAAATACTCAACCAAATTCAAAATTGATGAAAATGATATCTTAAAATATCCTATTCTTTCCAAAAAAAATATAAAAACTATAGGTTATTTTTTTTGGTACATCCCAATTATAATCTGACGTCATCAACTAAAATAGTTTCAATAATTAATTTTGAAAAAAGTAGAGAACTAAATGACAAAATATTGAAATTAGTTTCTTATAATTGACTTTTCTATACAAAAAAAAATATAAAAACCACTGGTAATTTTTTTTAGACATTCCCAATTCAAGAAGTCAACCAGTTAGTCAACTGCTTACTAGGGCGCCCGATCGACGCACGCACACACAGCCAAGCGTCTTTCACGGCCGCTACGCTAACCGAACTTCGCTAGACAGAACAATGCAGTTGGGATGATTATTAGCGAAATAATTTAAACAAAGATGTTTCTAGGAAAGCACTGTTGAGGCCGAAAGGCAACGTCGCTCGCAGGCCTCATCGTCGACCGCAGCCGCAAAGCATAGCTCGCTCCTGCGGTCTGCGGTCGGGCGCGCAATATACCCCAACATAACATTTATAATAACACCTTACCATCGACTCGAGCGGCCAGAACAATGGGACGGCCAATTTGCTACGTCATTTTAATCAGCACATTTTGTGCCAACAGAAGGTCAGCAGAGTTTGAAATTGAATATATGGCCCGGAATACACATGCCTGTAGCTTGCACATTTTTGTACCAGTAGCTGGCCCATTTACGTCAAACTTTTTACAAATATGACACAACCATGCGAGCTACTTGCACAAAAATGACTGTGCACGCTACAGGCATGTGTATTGCGGGCCTAAGGGGAATGCGTCTTGTAGGAACCGGAGATGTGACTAATGAAGGCCTTAGAAAAATTGTAAATCGCATAAATTTTTATTCACTCTATTGTGACTTGAGAGAAATTGGTAACTTTTAAGTTTAATTCGTTACGATAAGCTCGACCAACCAGATACAAAATTCAAATCTATCGTCGAATACATTAATTTCTAAGGCGTAATATTCTAGACTATCGCGGTCATTACTAATTTTATGAGTTAATAAAATCGGGTTTTGTTCCGCGTACCTTGATTTTGAAGAAGACCGATATTTCGGCACAGTTGCATGCGCCATGATCACGAGACGACTAAATGACTAAATGTCGTCTCGTGATCATGGCGCATGCAACTGTGCCGAAATATCGGGCTTCTTCAAAATCAAGGTACGCGGAACAAATCCGGTTTTAACTCATAAAATTTCTAAGGCGTATTATAAAATTAATGATTACAGGGCAGGGATGTTTGGAAATAATTCCGATTGGCATTGGCAATTTCTAGTTTCAAATAGCGTAGGTTTTACTTTAGATGTATGTAATTTAAAAACATTGTAGATGGTATGTTCCGCTTGTGCAGTGCATTCACAGGCAGATTAAACTAATTTACCGAAATGTGCAAGTGTAACGTAAGTACTCATAAAAACGTCTCAATACGAACATCTTCACTTGAGCCCGCGGCCGTATCCTTGAGCTCTATGTGGCAATTATGATTAGGTAAAGTACCTGCCAATTACCTGCCCGGACTAATGCTAATGACCTTGCCATGAAGTATTTAACATCCTCATTATTGTAACGTTAAACCTCGGAATTTCGTTGCTACGCTGCTGCGGAAGTTTCGTGACTGATAACAAATAACCGACGAAGTATCGTCCCAGAACAAAAGAAGATACACTCGGTGACAAAACACAACGAGTTGTGCGAAAGCGAACCTGCGTAATGTGATAACGGCGCTGGTAAATTTTTCATTAGTCGTTAAATGCGCCTTATTCAATGAATAATTGTGAGCATTTCTCAAAAACTTAGTACATTTTAATGTTGGATTCCGACTAGCATAGAAATTAGCAGGTAGAGCTTGTCTAAGCTAAAATGACGCGCGCCTCTCTACCGAATCAGTTGATTTTGATGTGTCCGTGCAAGTATTAATTACTCTTCATCTGCTTGGGAGCGTCAACTACTTATTCTGTGAACTATAATCAGTGCAACATCACGATCGTCAAATTACATGAAAAATCTTGGGCGTAAATGCGGTGGTAGGGCGCGTCATTTTAAATTAGACAAGCTATAGCGTGAATGAAATTGAGCGCACTATGGCAGTATACCGAGCCGCCGCGCGAGGCAACTCGAATTTTACCGCGTTCGAGTGATGCTCGCGCGGCGGCCGCGAGAAGTCGATACGCAGCTATAGTAGGGATTCATATAGCATTATGAATCGCATGCTTGGTCGGTCCATAGACGGACTGCTTAGAGCAGTCGAGACCAACGGCACGAGAGCAGTCGTGTTGCGGTTGGAGTCATACAAATGCTCTAAATATTGTATTGAAACTGCAGATCACCCATCAGCGAGTGCGAGTGGTGGCACTGAGTGCTCTAAGCAGTCCGTCTATTTTATTTGCGATTGCGAAGTATAGGACTGACCGCAAAAATCCCTGCCAGCCTGTTTCTCCTCGATCTTGGCGTTGATGCAGGGCTCGCAGGCGGAGTGCAGACACTCCATGAGCTTGGGCGTGCCGTCGGCGAGCGCGAGCGGCGCGCCGCACAGCGCGCAGCGCGCGCCCGCTAGCGCGGCGCCCGCGCGCGGCGACGCCAGCGAGTCCGCACCCGACCCCGACTCCGGCGACGGCTTGTCGCCCTCCGGACCCTCCGCCGCCTCCAGGGCGCTGCCCACCTGCGACAAACGCACTTTCATCATCATCATCCATCCACCACCAAGAGTGGTATAGTATGTTCCAGTTAAAATGACGAAAAGTACTTAAAACCAACATCTATTGTTTAATTGTTATCTTCAAGTGGGGTTGTAAAACAATTATGCAGGTGTATCGGTCGGTAGGCCATACTTCGGTCAGTTTTATTACGTCTCTTTGTTATCTTTTCCTTTCATATTCAGCAACAAAAGAAGTTGTAAAATCCCATGTGCATTTTCGTCATTTTAACTGGTACATACTATAATAGTTATGAGTGAAAATCACGAAAGTTTTAAACATTATATCGTCATCCTGGCCTAATATGTACACGTCCCACTGCAGGGCACAAGCCTACAGTCAGAATGAGAGAGCTTGTGGCGTAGTTCCCACGCATATAGCCCGCTCTACACTCGCGCGCGAAGTCGCTCCGTGGGCTGTGTAGCTGCGTTCACGTTCGCGCGCCGCGAACCCTTTGTCGCGGGCCAGAAACCGACACTGATCGGGGAACGGCGCGAAGCGCGAATGCGAACTATGCGAAGGCGTGAACAATTTTTCTTTCGCGGGCGTTTGCGCGAGTGTGAAGCGGGCTTATAGGTATAGCGATCGGAAAAGGTACAGAGTGCAATTTCGGGTGCGTGACCAAAACCTTAAACATTATAGGTACATAACATGGATAAGACCCGGGATCCCGAGAGTCATATTTTTTTTACATAGTTTCTTGACCTGACAATAATTGAAGTTAAATGGTAAAATGCAAAAAATAAAAGTTTTTGTCATCGTAAATACATTGTTCATTTAACATTTATTTCGTTTAACAGTTGCAAGTGTTTACCACTTAATAAAAAAAATAGTAATTGGAAATGTGTACAGTCAATCATGAGAATAAAACTTAACAAAGACTTAAAAAAACTAAGAGCCATATCACACTGGCGATTAGCGAGCGTATGAGAAGCGGCGAACACACATAGTCATATTAAGTATTTACGAGTGTTTATACCTGCTGAGCTGGCAATGTAGCATTTTTGTTAGTTATTCTCGATTATTCCATAAAAATTGAACGAAAATTAAAAATGTGGTGTATAAGAATTGTTCTAATATATGAGTTAATGTGTCTACTGCAATAATTATTTGTGATAAGACTTTTATTTTCTTTAAAAACAAACAAATTATTACCTAACGGTTAACAAATTATTATAGTATAAATCTTCCCAGGTGAATTTTTTGCTTCGAGCCATTACATTTGACAACCATTTAAACTGTTTCTCTTTTATTTCCATCAACTTCAATATTTATAACTAACCTGGTAAATTGCTTTTTGTTTTAACTGACATAATAATTAAATACTCAACTGATGGTCAATGTATTAGGAATTTTATAATAGCAAAAGCTAGTGTTAAGTATTATGACTGACTTAGAGTGTTAATCATAAGTACCAATAATTTTGCACTAATGTCAAATATTTAAGTAATTCATTATATTTAGATTTGTGTTAAAATTGACTAAATAATAAATTTTTTATGATAAAAAAAAATCACAAAAATATATCCATTTAACACACAAATCAACACAACAATTTTTTTAGCAGAGTTTCACAAAATTTTCCATTTTTTACTCCGAAATTTTGACTAAAAACCTCACGGCTATTGTAAGTCACGTGGCCTCGCCAGAGCCAATAGTAATGCGGCAAGCAAGAACGCAGACATTTGCCGGTAAACACTCTCTCTCACACTACAGCTTGTCTATAGCGCTACTCACTTTCCTCGCATCTATACATCATTTGTTAGATCACCTGGCAGGTAGAAAGTCCCACCAAAATGATCTGTCTTTTTTTAGTCAGTTATAAATAATACCCTAATAAAATTTCAAGTTGCCTCAAATACATTTTTTATATACTTATTCCTATCACTGATAATACTTACAACATTTAGAGGTATTTGTTTTAGACAACCAAATGGCCAAGTGATTAGAGAACCTGACTATGAAGCCTGATGTCCCGTGTTCAATTCCCACATTGAGAAAAACATGAATGTGATATTTGTATGAAAAATGCTAATGTTTGTTCACGGGTCTTGGGTGTTTAATATGTAGTACCTGGGCGACCGAGCTTTGCTCGGGCAGAAACTCTGTACCAAGCGTTTTCCCAGAGATAAGACCAAGCTAGATGTATTTTTCATCCCCGAAAACCCCCAAATACCAAATTTCATCGAAATCGTTGGAGCCGTTTCCGAGATCAAAACACCGGAGGGGTGGGGGGGGTGAGAGGGGGGGGGAGGGAGCGCGGGGGTATTAAAGGGGGGATGAAAATTTCATTGATTTTGCCGTAGGATGCACCGTTTTCAAGATATTTGACAAAAACACCGGAGGGGGTGGGGGGGGGGGGGGGGGGGGTGAGTCGCGTTAAACTATTGTCCGTAAACCGACTTTACAGACAACCGGCTTTTCCTGTTCTGTGCTCCCAATAGGGAACGTACACATAGACGGTGCTGCCAACTGGTGCCATAAGGGTGCCATCAATTTGAATGTTTTACCTTGATAAGTTTGTTTTACTGTCCGCATAGTGTCTCTTCTGTCGCATTAGTGCTGCCGCCTATAGTTACTGCACGTTCCCTATAATACTTTTTCTAACAAAAAAGTAACTTTTTTTCACAAAAAGTAACTTTTTCTCACAAAAGAAGAAACTTGACGTTTTATCATGAAAAATAAACTTAAAAAAAAAAACAAAAAATCTTGATACAAACGTGGAATCGAACCGAGGTCGGCTGGGTCCGCGACCACCCGATTCCTAATGTGCCATAATGATCTGCTCAAAGTCGGCGAAATTTAGCTTTATATTCTAATGCAAACAAAAATAGCCGGAAAACACGAGTAAAAGCGATTTTCTGAAAATGAAACATAGCTAGATCAGTTTTTCATCCCCGAAAACCCCCACATACCAAATTTCATCGAAATCGTTGGAGCCGTTTCCGAGATCCTGATTATATATATATATACAAGAATTGCTTGTTTAAAGGTATTAGATTAAAGTATGTATTTATCTATATAAGTATGTTTATCTGTTGCCTAGTAGTAGTATCAATACAATAACACAAGCTTTGCTTACTTTGGGACTAGGTCAATTGGTGTGAATTGTCCAATGATATTTATTTATTTCTTTGTATATATTTTTTAATGCTGCATATAACACACAATTTCATTTAAGAAAAGGAAATTCAAATTCACAATTGTGAATTAGAAGTCTTATTTGATAAAATACTTATAAAAATAGTACAGGATTTATTGTTAAGGTACAACAGCATAGTATTCAGTTGGTGAATGAGATACAAAAGTTCTACACAATTCCTTAATTAATCTGATTTGTGGTATTTTATAAATATTAAGAGAACATTATATATCTTGGTGGTTTTTAACTTTATGGAGTCTTTTTCTAACAATTATCTTTGAGGTGAAACTCAACTCGTTGTGGTGAAACAGCAATAATACTTTGTTATTGCAGTGGTGTAATTATTGAAATGTAACATGTGATATAAAGGTGGCTGTCAGATGCACAAATAACAGCTGACATCTATCAGTACAGTCAGTAAATAAATATAGCAAATAATAATTGTTAAAGCGGTCAAGGCCGTGAAAGTACAGCTTGTTGCATCCGACTTTCCAATGACGAGTTTGCGTCGAGGACACGTTAGGCCGGGAGTGGAGTTGAGGGAGCGAACTAAGGGGACTTACAGCTGGCGGTGCGGGCGGCGCGGCGGCCGCAGGCGGCTCCTCGGGCGTCTCCTCCTTGATGGAGACCCCAAGCAGCGGCCCAAGGTCCATCAGCGCCTGCTGAATGTCATCGCCGCTCGCCTCGAAGTTCACGTTTTCCATAGTAAACACTTCACTTCACCACCAATTTCACTTTAAACGCATTTTCTCCAACGCCCTGACTAAACGACACTTTCACTCGCGCCCCAGAGCCCCGCAGACTGCAGTAATGACCGCTTAATGTGATCGCGAGATGTGGCCGACTCGACTGTTCCGGAGACGCGGCGCTACATCTCAGCGATGCATGGCACCGCTTGCGACCTGCAATACACGTATTGCACTTTCATTTAAAGTTAGTTTTCGTCCACGGTCAATGGCGTTATTGTTAAGTTTATCAACAAAATCTTTTTGAAAAAGTACATGCGTCCATTTGACTTGCGATCGCGACTATAACTAATAGACAAGATAGAGTTTAGTGCAAGAGATATGGATTAACAATAAAAATCCAAAGGCAAGTAAATATTGTTGTTAATTTATGTTACTGCACATTTAAACTTAAATTTAGGCCATTTCATTCTAATTACATGCAGTATTTCCATCGTAACCTTAACACAAGTTTTAAATCGCATTTCTGCCATTTGAGCGTTTTATTATAGCAATGAAATAATGTTTCTTATTATAATGAGGACGACCACGAAATTTTGACATTTGACTTTTACGTGACATCACGTCGAAAATGGCTGACTCGGGGCCAAGTAAAAGCGATATTGAAGCAGTTTTTCAGAGATTACGGTCTATACAGGCTAATAAAGTGCGTACTAATCGACGGTTAATTAATGTAGTGATGTTTTGTAAGTGATTGTTTTAACGTGGTCGGTTTGGCGCAGGTATGTTTCGACTGCAACGCGAAGAACCCTACGTGGTCGTCAGTGACGTACGGAGTGTTCATCTGCCTGGACTGCTCGGCGGTGCACCGTAGCCTGGGCGTGCACCTAACGTTCGTGCGATCCACACAGCTAGACACCAACTGGACATGGAAGCAGCTGCGCAACATGCAGCTCGGCGGGAACGCCAACGCCGTATGTCGCACCACGTCTCCACTCCTCCCCCGTCAGAATGACTCGTTACTTCAGTCAGCACCCTCAACAATTTGCTAGCATCATGTGTGAAAAACCAAAGAATGATCTCAGAAGTTAAAACACGTAAACAATCGTAAATTGTCAAAAGGAAGTTGCAAAATCCAATAAGAATTTCATTTTCGTTTACCTTGACGTTTTAAGGGTATTTCGGCCATGAACCAAGTCAATTTAAATATGTAAAAATACTACAGAATTTATTTAAAATACTTATGCAAATATTCATAATCCACAATAATCTACTGGTAATCCAACTTGGTGGAATTAGGTTACTGCATACAATTTAATGATTTGTTTTGTATCTCAGACTCAATTCTTCCGGTCACAAGGGCTGAACACAGAGGATGCTCGGCAGAAGTACAGCTCTCGTGTGGCTCAGATGTACAAGGACAAGCTCAGTTCCATGTCTGAGCAGGCCATGAAAACGTATGGGACCAAGGTAATCTTCTACCGCAGCTCAACCTGCCATACAAACTTCTTCTTCTTCTTCTTTTTCAACCTTTCACCACCCATACAAACTTCATAATATATCAAATCAAATCAAATCATTTATTTGCTATAAGTACACAAGTAAACATAAAATAAATGCTGCAATGACTTCTTTGCTAAGTACAGCCAGCATCAAAAGTAGCTGGTCACTTTTGTACCTTGTTAGGAGCAAAGGTGGTTGATTGACAATTGTGTTATTACAACAAAGTACAAAATTGACCAGCTACTTTTAATGCTGACCATACAGTGATAGCCTACAGAGAGGTGCTTGTATGGTGGGCTTAGCTTATAACAGCTTGTTTATGAATAAAATTATATGTAACTACGATGGGCTGCAAAAGTGCATGGACACCTCGGGGCGATAATCGCGTGAGCAGTGTTTGATTGTTTGTGTTCCAAATGGTCAAATACTGCTCCACAATTATCACCGTGAGGTGTGGATGCACTTTTGCAGCCCATCATACAAGTTAAATTAAATTAAAAAACAATTAAAATTAAATGAAATTGAAAGTATATTGTTATTAATATAAATCATACATAAATTATTATTATTATTATAATGATATTCTATCTTAACTATTGATGAAGTAATGTTAATGATCAGTTATTAATACAAGTTTTATATCTCTTTAGAGATGGATAGATAAAGAAGTAAGTTATTTTATGATCTTTATGACTGTTGTTTTATGCTTTTTATCCACTGAAAGTTATAATTTTCATTTTGTCACCTTTTTTTTATAGCACACAGTACTTAAGGTACATTTTTTGTGTAGTTTATCTAAAGTACTTAAATCCAATTGGAGTGTGTTACCCCATAATTGGCATCCACTTTTTGTCACAGTCACCTTGTTGTTTTATAAATAAGAGTAAGTCAGTTTTATTTAGGTGCCAATATTGGGGCACTTTACCATAAAATTAATGGCCATGATAATAAACAAAGTTTTTTCATGCAGCTGCACATAGACCCGGCACCCGTGGAAGCCAAGGAGTCCAAGGAGGTAGAGACGGACTGGTTTGCGGAGACCACGGCTGCCTCACTCACCACTAACTCTAACCTGCATGCCTCCCCGCAGGTAACCCCACTGCCCTCACTGACTCCTGGCAGGGCCACTGAGTTATTGAATATAAATTCACTTTTAGCTTACTCATAGTTAAAAAGAACTATCTATCTGTGTCCTTTGTAGTAAAATTAGAAATGTAAGACACATTCTGCCAAGACAAGATTCCAATAAGTTTCCTATTGAGTGCCACACATCATTTTTGTTTTGAACAAAATTGATTCTTATGAGGTTATAAGTAGGTTAATTTTTGTATTACTGTATTGTCGTCTATAGAAAACGCTGGCGTTCAAAAGGTTAAAATGATGCAATCTTTGATTTTACAGTAAAATTATGAACATTAATGAAATGAAGGTACTTAGGAAAATGTAGTTGAAAATGTAGTTAGTATTTTTTTGAATGAACTCCTCAAATATTTACTTCACTAAAATAGCTTCTACAAAGTCCCTAAAATAAATTAGGTTATGGAAGGAAAGGTTAGGCTATGTTAGTCACTATGTTAAAACATAAAACAGAAATGGATACTAAACTAAGTAATTACAGTGTTTTAATGTTTCATCAGAACGAGTCATGCATGACTCATGTTGCAATTAATTCCTAGTTTGACTTCTGAAAGTTGTATGATAATGATTGTGCTTATTAGATTCATGTGACCAGATAATTGAGAAAGTTCTACATGTCACGTTTTTATCTCTCATGTGCTAACTGTGTGATTGATTGCTGTATTAAAATTTTTGAGTGATTCATTCATTCATAGAGATAATATATTAGATATAATAATAAAGGATGTAGCTTTGAAATTATTTTGTTATCTTTTAAGTTATTATACAATCACAACAACATTGTTGAGCCACTTGCCACTGTTTGTAATTTGACCATGTACTTAATGCTAATCAGGTATATTAATGTTATTATTTAATACAAGTACATATATTGAGAAGTAAAACTCAAAAAAATCATTAAAACATCTAATTAAAATTATTTATTTCATGATAAAAATTACAATATAAATTTGTGTTGATGTCAAAATTACAAGAATTCATACCATGATCGTCAAAATAATATAAAATTAGGTTGAATTATCAGATTTTTGACATTTGTCCATACATTCCTTGATATAATTACTTGTGAAAATAATTAACAATAGCAGTAGTTTCAACATTCCCATGTTGTGTTGTGACGGTTTTCCGCCATTTTATTTATGATAACAAGCTTCTTTTCTATTTTTTTGCTAGCCGAGAATAATGTATGGCTTTTCAGCCGTATGGGCGCCTCGTCATTCGCTATCTATACTTATAGTCAACGGCCGCTAAGAAGTAAATCCTTACACATTGCACAACTATGAAGTTTCTGAATAATTGACAATGTGACCCATAGGAAAATAATGCTATACTTATTGTTCTGTCGCACGCACCAAGTATGTATAGACATAATACATTGTCAGTATTCAGAAACTCTCTTCTTCTTCTACAAGTGCCTCCCCAACTAGTGGAGGTTGGCAGTCAGCTCCGTGTATCTAACTGGGTCTTTTGCCAGTTTGAAAAGCTCCGCGGCGCTCTTAATTCCCGTCCACTCCCGGATATTGCGCAGCCACGATTTCATTCTACGACCCACTGACTTTTGCCTGCCACTTTGCCCATCATTATCAGTTGCAGAAGCTCGTATCTGTCGTGTCTTAGCACGTGACCCGAATAGGCAACATTTCTTTTTTTTGATGGTCTGCAGTAGCTGGCGTCGCATTCCAATACGGCGCAGCACCTCAACTCAGAAATTTTAAAGCTGTGCAATGTGTCAGGATTCACTTCACTATAGTCTGTGTCAGATTCTATTGATACGGAGTTTACGCGCTTCAGCTATCAGGGTGTCGTTGGCCTCGTGATGTACGGGTAAAGAGTGTTGTGATGTACAGGCGGACAAGCCGGAGAGTCTGAGCTCGCAGGCGCGGCTGTGGGACGCCGGGCCGGCCGACGGAGCCCCGCCGCCGCTCTCCAGCACCGCGCGGAAGCCGCAGCCCAAACGGACCACGGTCAGTTCTTTATGCCATTTTAAAGTCGTTTACAGACTGCATGCGTGTATGATGAATGAATGACAGTAATCCTATCTAATGTTTCGTTTTAGCTGCTAGGGGCCACTTACACAGTCCAGAGTTAAAAAAAATTTAACCCTGGATTACAGGTGGCAGTTCATATATTTTGAAATGCCTTAACCCTGAAATAAAAAAAAAAAAATTATGCTGTTGTTTTATGTCTATTAATGGTCAATGTATATTTTTTTATAGCATAATAGACAAACGAGCTTGTGCGTCACCTGATGGTAAACAATCGCGGTCATCCATGGATACTCAACTTCGTGGAAGTCACTGGGACTTTGCCGTTTTATAGAAAGAGATACACTCCTTTCTTGAAAGCCCCTTTCGAAGCTATTCGAGATCACCGCCGTTTTATTGAATAACCTTACTAGTTCCCGTTGACAACGTAGGTATTTGACACTTCTTGGTCGCGGAGCAGTAATGTAACAGTTTTCAGTTCATACAGTCAATAGAATGCATGTATACATCCATGTATTGCGTCATTAAAATATTTATTTATCGAAATGATATTGTTTAAAAATGAACCTACAAAGACGAAATTATTATAGCCTAAATGGAATAAAGATATTTTGACTTGGAATGTGAGCAAATAAATGGGATTTTGATATTAGCTATTTATACAAGATCTTGGAAGACGAGTTTCACTTTTATTGGTCGAATTGACTTTAAATTTGGTATGGATCCGTAGCTAAGATGCTTGTCCAGTGAGGCTAAAAGCATACGTAAAAAAAAACTAAATCTTACTTCGCATTGATAGATGACATTCGTTTTCCCCACTCTGTTAGACGCGCCACGTATGGCAACACTAAGTACCTGTGCTTATTACAAAGCTTCAAATAAATTCACCATTCGTTCACCATTCATCATCCGACACATTTCTATACCAGTTAGGTGCAAGAAAAGGGGGCTTGGGAGCCACCAAAGTGGCAGCCAACTTCGAAGACATGGAGCGCGAGGCCATGATGGCGGAAAAGCTGAAGCTTGAGGCCAAGGCGGCGGCGGCGGCGGGAGGGGGCGCGGGGGGTGCGGGGCTGGCTGACGTGGAACAAGAGGTGGCTTCCCTGCGGCTGGCGTACCATGGAAGCGGCAAGGCGCACTCCGACCGGCTCGGCATCGCCGCCTCGCACCGCGGACCCACCTAGTGAGTGCCTGCCTTAACCCTTTTCCAGTCATTACATAGCGCATACAACGATCACATAAATCTACACAAAAATTCGACCTTACGCCCTTTGCAATATGGTAGAAAATCTATTGAATTTGTTTAAAATATGCTTTGCTTATAAATTAATCCTGCATTTGTAAAAAAATATAAAACAATGATTCGTTTTGTGGTAAGTTAGTGTACCTAATTTGTCATTAGACTCCGGACTCTTATCGAAATGACGTCACTACGTAATAGGTTTGGGGAGTAAATGGAATAGTGTCAATTTATACGGAAACCTTTATAAATATTGGTGTCCTTTTTAATATATATGTAAATGAAGGTTGTATAACACCTCATTTAATTTGCCTCCTATTGTTGGCCGCTTTTAAACTTTGGCAGATCCTTGTCAGAGAGAATTTATGTTGTCATCGTATTTGCGTATATAATTTAATATTATAATAATATAATAAATAGTCTGAAACAATAGCCTTAAATGTTGTTTCTCCTTTCAGGTAAGGTTTGTTTATAGTACCTACAGTTTTGTAACTCATGCTTAATGTAAAATTTAATTAGTTTTGTGTTAATAAAAATGTTCTCCTTTCAGAGCAACACATTTTGGTTTTTGTCTCTACGTTACAATATTTATAAGAACATATTATAAAACAACATTTCTACAGCTATTTGACAAAAATGGAAAAGTTAAAATTTGAATTTGTAGTGAAACCAAGTGAAGATCCAAAAACAAACATAGTCTGTATTACTTCTATCACGGATTCCAATGAAAAAATATTTTTACTGCCGGAACATCTCCAACCTATGAGACTGCATGATTTGATCGTACAAACGCAAGTTTATAAAAAGGTGAAAAATACACTACAAAAAAGACATGATAATAGAAAAGTATGGATTTCTTTGACACCGGAGATAAAGAAAGTTTACATTGATGAAGAGGGAAATATGCAGTTCAAAGAATACTTGCTACAAGAATATACACCGGAAACACGTCAAGAGGCCTCCAATGCTGGAATTTCAGAGGAAGTTTTGACGAGAATCCTGGGAAATATAGCGGATATGAAGAAAGAAGCGTCCAATACTTGTAACTTGTTAGAGAAATTTGTGATACAAAAATTCAGTACAAAAAACTCAAATGCGTCCCAATGGTTGAATTCTTTTGAAGCAGAATGTGCTCGTATGGGTATAGAAGAGGATACTAAGAAGATAGAATCACTAAGGATATTTCTGGAAGATTCATGTATTGACTGGTATCGTTCTATGCTTTTAAAACATACAGTGGATTCAAAATGGTCAACGTGGAAAGATAGCTTTTGTGATACTTACGCAGATAAAGGGTGGTCTCCAATCAGGTATGCCATGTTATTCAAATATATGCAAGGTTCTCTGCTAGAATATGCTTTGAAAAAGGAAAGATTGCTGTTAGAGGTCAATAAATCAATGGATACAACCACTTTAATTGACCTGATTGCCACCGGTCTACCAAATTTCATTTCCGACAAAATTGATAGGAATAGCTTAAAGCAATCTGAGGATTTATTTAATAACATCCGAAGCTTAGAACATTTGGTAATAAAAAAAAGCGTTGAAAAAAATTTAGTATTTGAAAATAAGAATAAAGGAAAAAATTCAAAAGACTACAAACCATGCCGGATTTGTGAAAAAGAGAACAAAGGAATCCGATATCATCCAGAATCTTTATGCTGGTTCAAAATAAAAAATTATGAGGGACCTAAAAAAGATCAGATAAGAACGGTTAATAATTCACAATTAGAAACAGAATTAAACGAAATAGATCCAAAAAACTAAGAATTCCACCATTAATCAAAATAAAACTGTTGTTAAATGATACCCTAGAAATATTAGGAATTTATGATTCAGGATCGAACGTATCTTTAATAAATTCAAAACTATTATGCATAAATAATATGATTAATAATGTTCATAATAATCCAAAACTAAAAACGATTAATGGTGAGAAAAAAACTATAGGAATGATAACTATTAAAGTAAAAATCTTTAATATTGAACAAAATATTAATGTTTTTGTCATAGACAAAGAAAATTTTGACTACGACTTTCTTATTGGATTAGACTGCATTGAAAAATTTCGTCTTATTCAAAATGAAAAATTAGAAATTACACAAAATAGCTTGGCTATAAAAAACGAAAAACATATACTCAAAGAAAAATACAAAACCACAGAAAACATTCCCAGCAGTTTGGGTAAAAATGTGGAAGAAAAAAAATATATATGTAAAAATAATAATGATGATAAATACAAAATAAATTTCAATGAACATATAGAATCAGTCAATTTTGACATTTCTATTAATCACCTGGACTTGGAAAAACAATCGGAAATAGAAGATTTAATATGCAAATATAAATCAATTTTTGCTAAAGATAAGTTTGATATAGGCACTGTAAAAGGCTACGAAGCACATATTGATTTATTAATAGATAAATATTGTTGTAAAAGACCTTACAGATGCACTATCGAGGATAAAAAGGAAATAGAACAACAGATATCTAAACTATTAGAAAGAAATATAATTGAAGAGTCCTATAGCCCTTTTGCAGCACCTGTAACATTAGCCTATAAAAAAGAAGAGGGTACAAAATCTAGACTATGTGTAGATTTTCGAGAATTAAATAAGATTGTGGTTCCACAATCACAACCTTTTCCACTGATAGAAGATTTGATGGCTAAAACACGAAACTGTAAGTTCTTCTCAACTCTAGACATTAACTCGGCTTTCTGGTCAATTCCACTAAAAGTTGAAGACAGACGAAAAACTGCATTTGTTACTCAAGAGGGCCATTTTCAATGGACCTGTCTTCCATTTGGACTTAAAACTTCACCGGCAATTTTTCAAAGAATTTTAAGCAATATAATAAGAAAACATAAACTGTCAGAGTTCACTGTAAACTACATTGATGACATATTAATATTTTCTAAAACGTTTGAAGAACATGTTAATCACTTGTCACTTTTATTGGAAGCAATATTACTAGAAGGCTTTAGATTGAAATTTTCTAAATGTCACTTTGCCCAAGACTCCGTGAAATATTTAGGCCATATAATAAAAAATAACACAATTACTCCATTGAAAGATAATTTAATTGCTATCAAAGATTTTCCGGTCCCAAAAACACAAAAAAATATTCGACAGTTTTTAGGTAAAATTAACTTCTATGGAAAATATGTGCCAAACTTATCAATCGTTTTAGATCCTTTACATAATTTATTACGAAAACGACAAGCATTTATTTGGTCAGATAAATGTCAGGAGTCATTTGAAACAGTTAAAAAACTACTTTGTTCTAAACCCATTTTGGCCATATTTGATCCAGACCTACCGATACATATATATACAGATGCCAGTATACAAGGTATAGGCGCAGTTTTGAAACAACCACAAAATGACGGAGCGGAAAAACCTTGTGCGTATTTTTCAAGAAAATTAAATGATAGTCAAAAAAGAAAAAAGGCGATATATTTGGAATGTTTGGCAATAAATAATGCAGTGAAATATTGGCAGCACTGGCTTATAGGTAAAAAAATCACGGTTTTTTCTGATCATAAACCTCTAGAAAAAATGAATATTAAAGCCAGAACAGACGAGGAGTTAGGAGACCTCACATATTATTTATCACAGTTCGATTTAGAGATAAAGTATTCTCCAGGGAAATATAACATAGAAGCAGATAGCTTAAGCAGAAACCCTGTACTAGAGCCATACGAAAATGAAGACGAGAATTTCAAAATTGTAAATTTAATAAAATTACAAGATATCATAAATGATCAAAATAATAATGAAGAGATTAAACGTGATAATATGAATATACAATTAAAAGATACAATATATTACAAGAAGATTAGGAAAAAGGAAAAGATTCTATTAACTGAAGAATTTAGTAAAAAAATTATAAAAAATATACACCATTACTTCTGTCATATTGGAATTCAACAAATGATCAATAAAATTAAACCATTCTATACAGCAAAAAACTTAACACTTAATATAAAAAACATCTGCGAAAATTGTAATATTTGTATAAAGAATAAATCCAGAAGTAAAAACAAATTTGGGCTTATGTCCCACTTAGGACCCGCAACTTACCCTTTTGAAATTGTATCAATTGATACCATCGGTGGATTTGGTGGCTCACGCTCTACAAAGACCTACCTACATCTCCTGGTGGATCATTTCACGAGATACGCTTTTATTTTAACGTCAAAAACCCAAAATTCAAACGATTTTATAAAGCTGGTTAAATTGGTGACTCAGGAACATAAAATTGGTATGATTCTATCTGATCAATATCCAGGAATAAATTCAAATGATTTCAAAAACTTTTTACTACAAGAAAATATACCTATAATCTTCACTGCTGTAAATGCAGCATTTTCAAACGGCTTAAATGAGAGGTTAAACCAAACTTTAACAAATAAAATAAGATGTAAAATAAATGAAAATAAAAACAATTATGCCTGGACAACTATTGCTCATGAGTGTACTCAAAGATATAATGAAACAGAACACTCAGTGACAGGATTTTCTCCAAAATATTTGTTAGAAGGAAAAAATGTAGATATTCTACCAGATGAATTAAAACAAGAAAAAACATATAACACTTTATTACAAGATAGAAAAACTGCATTGGAAAATACTATAAAATCTCATAACTATAACAAAAAAATATTTGACAGAAATAGAAAGAGCTATGAATTTAAAGTGGGAGATTCCGTATATGTTGAAAATGGCAATCCGTTAAACAGGAAAAAAATGGATGAATTAAAAATTGGTCCATACAAAATTTTAGAAAAAATTTCGGATTCCATTTTCAAAGTGGACACAGGACATAGAAAACCCGAATCAAATCTATTCCACTCGACAAAACTTGTTCCTGTACGCAATTAGAACTGTTTTATAGTGTATATACTAAAAAAAAAAAAAAAATTTTTTTTTTTTTGGGCGAGGGTGGGAGATGTAAATGAAGGTTGTATAACACCTCATTTAATTTGCCTCCTATTGTTGGCCGCTTTTAAACTTTGGCAGATCCTTGTCAGAGAGAATTTATGTTGTCATCGTATTTGCGTATATAATTTAATATTATAATAATATAATAAATAGTCTGAAACAATAGCCTTAAATGTTGTTTCTCCTTTCAGGTAAGGTTTGTTTATAGTACCTACAGTTTTGTAACTCATGCTTAATGTAAAATTTAATTAGTTTTGTGTTAATAAAAATGTTCTCCTTTCAGAGCAACACATTTTGGTTTTTGTCTCTACGTTACAATATTTATAAGAACATATTATATATATATATATTTTTTTTAATAATTTATTTTCGACTAGCTAATGCCTGCGGTTTCGCCCTCATAGAAGTTTTTTTTTATAAAATCTTGTCCTGACAATTACGAATATAACAAAAAAGTATTATCCAATTTGGTGCAGTGGTTCTTGAGTTTAGCGCTTAGCAACACATTTGGCGATTTATTTTTGTTTATTTACATAGATTACTTTCAAAAATCATATTTACTAAGATATTTATTTAGAGGCATTATTTTATTTCGATTCAGCAAGGCTGAACAAATTATTAAAATTGAAGGGTGCGTCCATATCTGGTGAATGTGCAGCTCGCAAGCCGCTCACGCTAGCTGCGATTGTTTGGGGGTACTGCCGTTTCGCAACTTTTTTCGCAAATGATTTATTTGGCAAATCTATCATTTGGCAACTGTTTATTTTTTCTGTAACTATTCAGGATACATTTCAGAACTATCCTGTAGGATAGGTACGTTTGTTTTATAAAAATTCTGAAAGTTTACAGTTTAAGAAGAAAAAAACAGTTGCCAAATGAATCATTTGCGAAAAATTTTTCGCCGAACCATTATTCCAGCCATTATTACGACCAGATGGCCTAGTAGTTAGAGAACCTGACTATGAAGCTTGAGGTCCCGGGTTCGATTCCCGTGTCGGGGCAGATATTTGTATGAAAAATACGAATGTTTGTTCTCGGGTCTTGGGTGTTCAATTTGTATTTAAGTATAGTACCTGGGCGACCGAGCTCTGCTCGGGCAGAAACTCGGTACCAAGCGTTTTCCCAGAGATAAGACCAAGCTAGATCAATTTTTCATCCCCGAAAACCCCCAAATACCAAATTTCATCGAAATCGTTGGAACCGTTTCCGAGATCCTGATTATATACACCGGAGGGGTGGGGGGGGGGGGGGGGGGGGTGAGAGGGGGGAGGGGATGCGGGGGAGGGAGCGCGGGGGTATTAAAGGGGGGATGAAAATTTCATTGATTTTGCCGTAGGATGCACCGTTTTCAAGATATTTGACAAAAACACCGGAGGAGGGGGGGTGAGTCACGTTAAACTATCGTCCGTAAACCGACTTTACAGACAACCGGCTTTTCCTGTTCTGTGCTCGCAATAGGGAACGTGCACATAGACGGTGCTGCCAACTGGTGCCATAAGGGTGCCATCAATTTGAATGTTTTACCTTGATAAGTTTGTTTTACTGTCCGCATAGTGTCTCTTCTGTCGCATTAGTGCTGCCGCCTATAGTTACTGCACGTTCCCTATAATACTTTTTCTAACAAAAAAGCAACTTTTTCCCACAAAAAAGTAACTTTTTCTTACAAAAAAGTAACTTTTTCTCACAAAAGAAAAACTTGACGTTTTCTCATAAAAAATAAACTTAAAAAAAAACTAAAAATCTTGAAAAAAAACGTGGTATCGAACCGAGGTCGGCTGGATCCGCGACCACCCGATTTCTAATGTGCCATTATGATCTGCTCGAAGTCGGCGAAATTTAGCTTTATATTCTAATGCAAACAAAAATAGCCGGAAAACACGAGTAAAAGCGATTTTCTGAAAATGAAACATAGCTAGATCAGTTTTTCATCCCCGAAAACCCCCACATACCAAATTTCATCGAAATCGTTGGAGCCGTTTCCGAGATCCTGATTATATATATACAAGAATTGCTCGTTTAAAGGTATTAGATTAGATATATCCGTTGCCTAGTACCCATAACACAAGCTTTGCCTAGCTTACTTTGGGACTAGGTCAATTGGTGTGTATTGTCCCGTGATATTTATTTATTTATTTATTATTAGTTAAACCAATTGTTTGGTGCACCTCTTGAAAGCAACTCATGAAATGTTTACAAGCTACTATACATACATAGTGAATGCGCGCGGCTCGCGATCTGCGCGATTACAGCTCCGTTCGTTTTCATGCTGTGAGCCTCAATTATTTGCTATCCAAATCAGACTTTGAAGTAAGAGCTCGTTCCTACAATGTCGTGTGTCGGTCCGTTTTTTAATCGGGCGTTCCAGTGGCAGAACATTTTATATGAAGCTAGTCACACTCGTCCGACAGCGATTTTGTGTCGGATCCGACAAAAAATATCGTGTGTTTTGTCAGCCCTCGTCCGGAAATCGTGTACAGAAGCCTCGAAATGACTGTGCGGCCGTGGCCGACAGCCGACTAGTGTGGACAGAGGCGCCGACACCCGACTAAAATCGGAATCCGACACACGACATAGTGGGAACGAGCTCTTACCGTGTGCCCTATTGTCGCAGCGGCGTATCGCACAGCGCGACGTCCGACATGACGGCGATCGAGCAGGAGGGCGAGCCGGCTGCGCGCGCGCCCGCCATCGACGACGTCGACGACTTCAACTCCGTCTTCACCATGATCAGGTCAGTGACCTCGTCGCTCGGCTGATAGCCGGACTCCATTAATAAAGGGCTTATTACACTTCGTCATCATCATCCCAGCCAATATACCACTGCAGGGCAAGAAGCATGCTCACAGAATGAGAGGGGTTTGGCCACAGTTCCCACGGGTTGGGTCCTGAAGGCCTTACTCGCATTTAGCCTTGGCATTCAAAACGTCTCAGTAGTACACTGACCAAGTATGCAAAATGACTTGCTCTGCTCGCCAAGGCTAAATGCAAGTAAGGCATTCAGGACCCAACCCGTTCCCAAACGGGCCCAGTGCGGATTGGGAATTTATTACAGTTGCAAATTCAGTCATCCTAACTGCAAGAGACGGGACAGGAAGGATACTCTTGATTACACTATTCTATTTAGGGGCTGTTTCACCACCTTATTGTCAAACTACTTGTTACGTAACCAATGAATAAACTAAGTACTGCACAAATCTGTCGGCCAGTTTTTTTTCAGTTTCACCACTCCGGTCCTGTGCAAACTAAGTACCACTTAACTAATCATCGGTTTAACTAAAAGTCGGAATAGCAACGTCCCATTTCACGACCACGGGTTCCTGTTCGCATATTTTCGTTCAAAGAGTCGCTCATTATTAAAGCAAAATAAATCGTAAACTATGTAATTTCTAAACACATCTATTTTTTTGCATAAACAAATGTGTAACATTATAATTAATCCAAAAACGGTATTTATTTACGATACTTTGGTTAACAATAACAAAGAAAAATAAAATCACGTAAAACGAATCGAAAAGTGAAGCCAAACCCTTTGACAGATTAACTTTTTTTTAATGGCGATCAAATCGATTTAATGGAGTTCAGGTAGAACAAACGATTGTGCGACTGAAAAAAGTCTGTAATTAAAAAATATTACGAAATTTTGGATTTATTTTTAAATACTAAATGCGTACCTATATTTTTTATTCAAATCTTGATATTTAAATTCTCGTTTGCAATTTAGCATGACTTCTTTCTTTAAAAAATAAAAAATACTTTGATTTATTTTTCTGAAACCGGCTGTAGGGCTCTCCAACCATGGCCACAAAAAAATAAACTAACTAATTGGCTAAGTAAAGTTTTTTGAAGAGGTGCTAATTATATATTTTTTCGACAGTGGTTGACTTCAACACTAAGAAACTGCAGGTGTTTTATTTTTATCTCCTTTTATTTATTGGAAATATTTTTTTAAGTGTTCGAGATGACATTTGTGAGATTTTACGGCTGACAAGCGGTTAGTGCTCAGTACTAAGAAGAAATAGAAAAAAAAAACGAAGTCAACTGTCGCTTCTGTCAATGTCAAATGAAATATAACCGTTTGCGTTTCGTTTGCTTTGCGTTGCCCAAGAAGCAGTCCCAAAATAGTGATCGAAAGTATTCAATCGTGATGCAATTAACGTGCTTAGGTCGTGGAGAAATGCGGTAAAATTGAAAGTCCGGATTTTATGCGGAGGTCGATAAAAATAGTCCAAAAATCACACTGAGCACACCAAAACGCAAAGCAAACGAAACGCAAACGATTTGACATTGACAAAACTGACAGTTGACTTCGTTTTTTTTTCTATTTCTTCTTAGTACTGAGCACGAACCGCTTGTCAACCGTAAAATCTCACAAATGTCATCTCGAACACTTAAAAAAATATTTCCAGTAAACAACGGGAGATAAAAATAAAATAGCTGCAGTTTCTCGATCTCCAGAACGCCGACTGTCGAAAAAAAATATAATTAGCACCTCTTCAAAAAACTTTACTTAGCCAATTAAAAAGATATGTGACGGATAAAAATGCTAAATGCCACCTGATCTGATGGTCAAGTTAAGAAATAGTTTGTCCGTCACTTAGCGCTAATCAAGACTGGTGAAACAGAAATTTTTATTCCATGTGACAAATAAGGTTATGATCAAGCTAATCCGAACTTTAAGAAAAGTGGTGAAACAGCCCCTTAGTCACTGAATCAGTTAGGGCCACTTGCACAGTTCAGGGTTAAAATTAAACAAGTCGTGTTGCGGTTGGAGTCAGTGGGACGTTTATTTATCATCATCATCATCATCCCAGCCTATATGGGTGAAGACCAAAAAGTTGCACAATGTTAAAGCTGCATTAGCAGGTAGTTAAAATTACCATTAAAAATTGGAAAAAGTTAATGGTAATTTTAACTACCTGCTAATGCAGCTTTAACATTGTGCAACTTTTTGGTGTTCACCCATATACGTCCCACTGCAGGGCACAGGCCTCATCTCAGAATGAGAGGGCTCTTTTTCTTATTTATCATGTTTAAACCCAGGAGCGAGCCGTACAGCAGCAGCCGCGGCCTGGACTCGCTAGTGGGCGACACGCACTCGCGCGCCGCGCCGCTCGGCTCGTCCTGGGAGCACATCGCGCCCGAGCCCAGCCGCGCCGTGCACACCATGTTCGCGCCGGACGACAAGCCGGCGCCGGCGCCCGCGCAGCCCGCGCCGCCCCGCCCGCGCCCACGACGCCCAGAGCCGGTCGAAGACGACTCCGCTGTCAAGAAGTTCGGATCAGCTAAAGCGATCAGTTCGGCGCAGTTCTTTGGGGAACAGGTTAGTCTTAAAATATTAAATCAGCCGTGTTTCTTGGGTAAAGCGAAACTGCTTAACCCTTATAGTATTTCCAATCATTTATTTTCTCGATGACAACCCCCGTAGAATGTAACTTTGTTTAGTTACGCAAAAATTAAGTTTTAAATGCGAGGTGTAAAAAATACGACAACTGCCTAATTTTGTTCCTTGATCCTATATAATATTCATCTAAGACAAATTGGGTCCATATACATATGCAGTAGTTTTTTTTAAAGTACGATAAATAATAAACGTTTTAATAAAGTTACATTCTATGGCAATCATAACATAGTATTGTATTGCCATAGATTGTAACTTTATTGAAACGTTTATTATTTATCGTACTTTAAAAAAAATACTTTCAGTGTACTAAGTCTGATATGGGGTATTAAATGAATCAAAATTGGCTAGACATAATCTATGGGTAATCCCTTGCCTTGCTGGATCAGTCTGCTAGTCGTTATATGTCTCATTACGTGTAATGATCGTGAGCGTGTCTTCCTCAGGACAACAGGTTCGAGCGCGACGCGAACCTGTCCCGGTTCCAGGGCAGCAACAGCATCAGCTCGGCGGAGTACTTCGGCACGGGGACGCGCGCGCCGCCGCCCGGCTTCAGCGTCGCCGCGCCGCAGCTCGACGAGGTACACACACACACACGCACACACACACACACACACACACACACACACACACACACACACACACACACACACACACACACACACACACGCACACGCATACGCACGCACGAACATTCGGCACAGAATAAGTAATATTGTAACCAGTAATCCAACTTCATACTAAAGCGCCCGAATCGACGCACGCACGGCGTGGGAATGCATTGTTTTGTCTGGCGAAGATTGGTTAGCTTAGGATCTTCATTTAGGATGGTGAAGATGACATTTTTGACTAGTGTAGTACATTTTGGGAAAGTGTGCGTTTTGAGAAAATGTACTTTTTGGGTAAATGCACTTACGGGGAAAGTGCCCTTAATGGGAAAGTGCACATTTTGGGAGTGTACATTTTGCGGAAAGTGCACCTTTAAAGAAAGTGCACATTTCGGGAATGTGTGTTTTACGAGCCTAACCCGTTTGATGTTTGTCTGTAGGTGCGCGAGTCAGTGCGCGCAGGCGTCACCCGTGTGGCGGGCCGGCTGTCCTCGCTGGCCAACGGCGTCGTGTCGTCCATACAGGAGCGCTACGGGTACTGATACACGCACGCGCCACCGACCCACCTGACTGAGGGACGCTTTCAAACCATACCAGCAACGGCCTGCCTCACCGCACTCGGTTAACTCCTTCATTTTAACACCTGTGATGTCTCTGTTTGGCTCCAAACGTGGCGGTGACGGACGGTTGTAACATTCTAACTTGTATGAACGGTTGTGCGGTACCGTACCGCGAACTCGTTCATACAAGTTAGAATATTACAACCGTCACCGCCACGCCTCCGCTGTCTGGAGCTTCCATGGATGAATCGACTTTTTCGTGTTGTTTATTCAGTCCCCAGTTGTCCAAGTTAAAAATGGTTCGGTTGTCTATGAGGCAAAGTTTGTCTAACCATAGCAACGGGTGGCAGCAAAAAGTTGATTCACATTTATCCTGCTAGTGCTAAAAGCGTGAGCATGTTTGTTAGTCTTTCGCGCTAAAATGGTTGGACGGATTCTGACGAACAGGCACACAGTTTATGTAACCTGGATTAACGTGTAGGATACTTTTATAGCTACTTGCATAGTTAAACGAATTCTTCGCAGACGGAGTCGCGGGCAACAGCTAGTAACTCAGCGTAAGAAACAAAAGTTGTCTCTTCTGTGGACAAAAAGTTAGCGACTGCTCAATGATAGAAATGGACCGGAGGTCGGCCAGACGTCCCAAACGCCGATGTAGATTTGACTGAAAAATATTTTCTATAGACCCGTAACTTTTGGTATGGACACTGGAGAGACGCGAGCAAAAATGACCCTTATCCGAACGAAATAAACAGAGACTTCATAAATATTTGTCACATAAGATAGTAGGGATTTAATAGAGAGTGGTGAGACAGGGGGTAATAGTCAGAGATCGGAATTTGTGCGGCAAAACTGCCGCAAGCTTCGTAGTGCTGAAATTGTCTTTATCGATGTCGATGTTTGTGAAATAAAAAAACCAACCAAATGAAAAAAATCGCCTTACATCTCTTTCTCTTGTTATTTGTAAAAGTTATCGAAATAATCGACACGAAAGTAAAAAACAACTTTTTTTATAGCGGGCGATATCGATAAATATAATTAAGTTTACAGCATTACGATTGTGTCTTGTATTTTACCGCTATAATTCTAATCTGTGCTTATAGTATTATGCTGATATCGTTTGGCACATAGGCCGCTGAAGTATGGGTCTTGCTCGGGAGATTTGGGTCAGCTCTGTCTGACATATCGTCCTCTTCCCCGCTAACTGAACTGGCTTGTGATACATTGTTACATACGACAGATAGCGGACAAGAGGACTACATTTGCCGCCCAGTCTCACGTAAAAGGTCAGAAACCGCCACTTTTATCGAAAACATACGTCAAATGAGTATTCGACGATGAAATGTGAATAATTTTTTTAAATATATTTATAGATGTAATAAATAAAAAAGCTCGGACTGCTGATTTTACATAAAACTGACCACGGCCTCTACTCTCGTTGCGAGACCTGTACTTCGAACCAGTCCTGCTGAAACGTGGCTAATAGTTAATTTTGACTGTAAGAACATTGTGAACACCATTATCTTACTAATAAACGCAGGAGATAGCTAAATCTATGTTTTATTGTAACTATTATTTGCGAGTATTTTTGTTTGATCGACAGTTCAGTCAAAATGTGGCGTGTATCATACATAAGTCTGTAAGCAATAATACTTCCACATTTATGTTTTGTTGCCGTCAGTTAGTATATTAATTATCTAATTTAAACGATACAGATTTCTACGGAAATGCCATGTCGCGTCGTTTGCATATGGAGGTACAATAATTTTAGTGTATTTTATGTAAATCGAATATTGTATGACGTTCGAAGGGATTTTTTTATTTGTGGGTTAGGATCGTACGGCAAGGACCAGGAAACGCAGACTGATCCCTCAATAATCAGACTTATATTCAATCTTTCCATACGCGTAACATGACGGCAAGTAAGATAACTAGGTGACGCGCTCGATCACAGCCAGTTCCGAACGAGTTATGATGAAAATTAATAACAATGCCATGTAAATATTGTAATATATCACGTTTTATATGTTCCAAGATACATTTAAGCTCATACGCCTGCACTCTAGGTCGATACTTCAGGTAGGTGTCTAATTATACAGCTAGAGAATTTCGAAAGAGCTGAAAGACTTTTGCATTTCTTCGGCAATTTCTAGCTTCGTATGTCGGACATTTGCCTTGAGTGGATATGATCTTGCAGGATATATCATGCACATAGTAGGAAACACATGTTCAGTAGAATGTTGCCTTGACACATATTTAAATACATTTATTGGAAATTGAAACTTGTTAAACGTCCTCATTGCATCGGCGAGTTTGTTTTATAGCCGACAGGCTTTGCCAGTCTTTGGGCGAAGGGACTATAAGTAGAGCTCCTACTGCCATCTTTAAAATCAGGACATGTATTAATGGTAAAACTACAATACAGTAATGTAATAAGGGTCGTTCTTGCCTGACTGCATTCCAACTTCAACTATACCACCAACTGGCCATACACTTTTTCATTGCTCGACATGCGGTTGCAATGCAGTCCGTTTATAACCGCTCTAAGATAAAAGTCTATAGCAGCCCTAACTACAGCCCACCCAGTTGCTATTTGGACACTGTATGTATTTATAGTATAGAAGACGCGTTCATGAAGTATAATTATATGTTTAACTTATTGCATTCCTCGCTATTGAGACGCACAACGTGTCGACGTGTGTTAGCGCGAATAAACCAACCGCATAGGCACTGCACGCAGCAAAGAGATGCGGGGGCTGCATGAGATTATAAGAAATGGAGCTCACTAGCCGAATATTCGGTTTCCTAATACAAATAACGATAAATGGTAGAAAATCGTTGAAAGAGGAAAAAATTTTTCATTCAATAATTTTATTTTGTACTCTGTTGTCGTTTTGTATTGCATCGCTCCGCGCTAGTGCAGTGCAAGTGTGGCGATGTTTAGGCTTTATATTTATTAGACGCGATGTTTTGGTGTAGAGGTGCGAGGCTGTCTCACTCGGCAAGACTGGCCAGTTCTAGCATTGGAAGGACACTTAGGTTAGTACAGTATCATTCAATATTGCACCAATATTTGTTCCTTTGGTTAGTTTCCGGGCAGGTTTTGTCGAGCCAGACGGACATTAATCGCGCGTAGTGTAGTTTCATGATATTGTTCGCATTTAGTTCATTCGTCATATTATTTCATAGATCTAATACGGATTTGGTTCATTAGCTCATCCATCAATCAACGTCTAGTTCGAAATAATTTGTCACGTTGTAGGCAAGTTTGTCAAACATAAACATTTTGGGAGACAGGGCGTTTTTTAACTGTTAATATTTTTGTATTATTACCAATAGTTGATAATGAAATGGAGTAGACTCGCGTCTCGAAAATGTGTGCAATGCGGCCTCCATCGACTTGCGTGAGCTGCGTTCGCTCGCAAATATACAATCGGCATAAAATTGGAGGCTCAAGTTGTTTGCTATTTTGTTTTCTGCGCCTCCTCTATGCACATCTATCGAATGTTACACAGTACGTATAATAAAAATAACATGTGAGATGAACGCAGTGGTATAAAATCATGCCTTCAAACTTTTGTTTCTGTTCAATTATTTTAAGAGATTCGTTGTTTGGCATTTCAGATGAGCAGTTCTTTAACGTTTGTGTAAAATAATAATAATCATAGTTTTTTTGTTTTTTTTTTAGAGAACGATTATTGATATAAATATACAAAATTATATTTTCAAATTGTATTTTTATTTACCTTAATAATATGCATACATAATGTAATTAAAAATTATACATAAATATTGTTGACACCACCAATCAAATGACGTACTTTTTATGAGCTGTAAAAATACAAGTCTCCCATAGAGTTTGCATGCCAATAGCAACTTATGACGTCACTTGATCGCCAACTCAATAAACTATTTATAGGTTTTAAAGCAACAAAAAATGTAATTTTGTAGTTAATATAAAATTAATCTGGTTTTCAGGGCTAAAATAAAGCGTTTTTAGGGTTCCGTACCTCAAAAGGAAAAAACGGAACTCTTATAGGATCACTTTGTTGTCCGTCCGTCTGTCTGTCAAGACCCTTTTTCTCAGGAACGCGTGAAGGTATCAAGCTGAAATTTATAACACATACTCAGGTCTACTGTCCCTTGGAGCTGTGAAAAAATCAAACTTCTAAGCCAACGCAATCAAAAGATACAGCCGTTTATGACGCAAATTTCCGCATATTTTCGAAACTCGCAAGGGAATCAAAACCTACAGGGTACTTCCCGTGAACTCAGAATCTTGAAATTTGGTACGAAGCAAGGTCTTATAGCACAGATAAAGGGAAAATTGCGAAAAGCATAAATTTTTTTGTCTGTCTGTCTATATCAGAAACCAACGCAAATTTTCGACACTCGCAAGGGAATCAAAACCAACAGGGTACTTCCCGTGAACTCAGAATCTTGAAATTTGGTACGAAGCAAGGTCTTATAGCACAGATAAAGGAAAAATTGCGAAAAGCATAATTTTTTTTTGTCTGTCTATATCAAAAACCAATCTACAATGATCCCACACTGCGCACATTTTGCTTAGGAGCAGGGGTCTGCTAAGACTGGATGTTCATAGATACATATAAATTTGTACGGAACCCTCGGTGCGCGAGTCCGACTCGCACTTGGCCGGTTTTTTTATTTATGTTATGCCTACTAAAAACAGCCTTACGATGAGCTGTTTTTTATTATTGCAACAGCCCTTATAAATTAGCTACATCTAAACTAATTCCTGTTTGTTCCATTAAATTGTGAAAGCGTTATGGTGTCTGGCCGAACAGAGCCGCGCCGATAGACGTCTTTTCGATCTTACTACGCAGAACAAGGCTTTTCTGATTTGCTTAAACCGATTCCGCGTCGACAAATGTGAGGAGACTTAAATACGCCCGTGCCCAAAATACCATATTTTTTTAAAATACATAGGTACTACATTATCTAATGAACTAAAACAATTACTTTGCTCACCCGCGACCTTAAGTAATTGTTTTAGTTCATTAATATGGACCTCCGCAAAGTAACGCCTGATTCAATATACTACATTATCTGTTTATCACATTTCTAGCTTACTAGATTCTCGTTGCGCATTACATAATCGAAAGATTACTTACTCAAAAGTGTTATATTTGGTGTTAGGTCTTATTTTTGAAATCTGGTAATTCTGGTATAATGGGATAGTAATACTAATAAATATAGGTATTGTAATAATTTGAAAAATGTGGTATTTTGAGATTGTGGTGTTTCAGGCACGAGCGGTCGGTCGGTCGGCTCAGAAAACTCAGGAAATTTTGGTATTTTCTTACTCAGAATCAAGAGGACTATTTACTTGACGGTCCCTAATTTTTTCGTGTCCGTTTTGTAACTAGCCATACAAACTATGGCAAAAAGCCACAAAACTAACTCAAAAATAAGGTTACTTTTTTATGAAAACGAATAGTGCTCGTGATTGAGTAAGAAAACACCAAAATTTCCTCATTTCAATAAGTTTTGAGCGTCATTTAATGTGGAAATGTCGAAATGTATCTTGAGATCCTAGTCATCCAGGCTTTACTGTAAATAACGAAGAGCGCAATGCTAATAAACGCGTCCTGGGGCCTGTTGCATAACAAAGTACAACTTATATTACAAGCGGAACTCCCTTTCTAGTTAATATAACTGAAGCGAGAGTTCCGCTTGTAATATTAGTTGTACCAAGGATGATATAGACTGGATTGGCAGTCGCCATAGTACGGATCGGCCGCGGTTTTTGTAGTTCGATTTGTGTGATAATGCGACATGGCCAAGACTGAAAGCCGAAGATAATTAGGATGTCGATATGTGATGTGATGTACTCGTGTCTGTGTGTGCGTGTGTGTGTTTATGTGGATGTGCTTTGCAATGTGAAGTGTTGTGAAGTGTGACTTGTAGTGTCCCGGCGCAATCCGCGGCTAGTTTCTGGTTCTGTTGCCGTTGTCCACTTAATTATAATAAGTAGGTACCTATTTGTTTGATATTCGGAGACCTTATACATCTCCAGCTCTTTTTATTAATATTATTATTAATTTTGACCTTGGAGGCTTCTTACACCTCTAATGTATGTAACTAGTTTACGTTGACATTTAGAGACATATAGTCTAAATTTAGATGAAGTATTTTCTATTTATTATTAACTCAGGGACTTTATATATCCCTTTGCTATATTTAAGGCTGTATATTGTTAAGCTTATGGATTTAAACTCTTATTTTTTAATTAATACTTTATTAACTAGTCATTGGCCCGCGACGTCGAAGTTCCTAAGACGGTCCCATAAGGCTTATGGGAACGGAAGCGATACATGCCCTCGGTACCGCTCTGCTTTCAGAGCATGACATGAGTGCGTGTGAGCCAACTTTGGGGGCGGCAGGCGTAAGCATTTGCCTTTGGAATCCAAAAGTTTAATGGTTACTTGACCTGAAATGTGTTTTTAACACAATCATTTTTAATTATTGTGACATTGGAAGACATCTCCAATATTTTTATTTTTTCCTTTTTAATTTTTTTTTTTTTGACGGTGGAAGCATTCTACACTTCCACTTAACGTAGATATAGTTAAGATGTAGGTATTGTTTTAGTTTTTAAACTAAGGGACCCAATACATCCCTGTATTGTTTTTTTATATAATTATTTTTTTTATTTACTTAATTCTATATTTGTATGATTTTTTTTAATTTGTAATTTATTATATTTTGATTTGAAAAGATGACTTTCTGCCAAGTTTCTTGCGGCGCATTCTTCTTGGCAATGATGGTCCTTACGAAAGCGCTGGTAGTTTAAAAAAATGACATGTAAAAGAGCCCTTTGCGGCCTACTTGCAGAATAAACGTTTTGATTTTGATTTTTTGATTTCGATTATTAAATCTAGATGGCGCTGAAATACAGCCAGAGGCTTTGAAGGCAAAACAATAAGACTACAGATATTTCATATCACTGCAAATGTATTTTTTTTTTACATAGCCTATACACAGTGTCCCAGTGCTGGGCAAAGGCCTCCCCTTTCTTCTTCCAATCAATGTATTATTATGCAATATTTTTGAAAAATTATACATTTGTAGTAATATGAAACATCTGTAGTCTTGTTGTTTTGCCTTCAAAGCCTCTGGCACAGAATATATAATAGTACTAACGTACAGAATGTACACGCTCCACCCCGCACCGATTCGAGTTACCCCACCCCTCAAGGCGCAGATTGCCGGACCCCGCCGGAATCCAGAAGAGTGCGCGCGCGATGTATGTAGGCGTACGCGTGTAAAGACGTCGTCGTGCTTATGTAGATTCAAGAACGCGTATTTATACGTCGTGTCCGCCGCGTGCCTCTGGCTAAAACCGCGCGGCCGCGGCCGTTTCCGTACTATGGCGACTGCCAATCCAGTCTATATCACCCTTGGTTGTACTTAAGCAACAGACCCCTGGTCCATGTCCAACCGGCATCCCGTGTCGGGTCAGTCGCGCGCGGCCACGAGGCAGAGGTTCTCGGGCGAGACGGCGGCGGGCACGAAGCGCGCCAGCCGCGCCCGCAGCCCGCGCGCGCGCAGCCAGCGCACGCGCCCGTAGTCCAGGAGGGCCTTCGCCTTCAGCCCCACCGCCTCGCGCTGCTCTCTGGAACGATCATTGATATTACCATTAAACCTTTAACGCCATGCCTCGACAAAACGTAAACCTGCTTTGAATCTTATGTCATTGTGTCAAGATCACTTTGACACTGTACTTTGTGACACCTATATGAGTCGTTGGCGTTGAAAGGGTCAATAGGGATGTTAACCTTTTGGACGCCAACGACACATATATGGGTGGATCAACTATTTCTTGTTGTTATTCTGTCCCGTCAGCGAGGGGACAAAAGTAGTTCAGTTTGATTAGAAGAAATGTTGTGTCACATTAACTAACATGCTTATTAGATGACCAATTGGAGAAGGGGTTTAAAACTACCACAAAAATGCATGTTTGGCAAATTTTAATCAGATAAACTTACGGTTTAAAGAGTTACTCAGGAGACCGTCACTATAGCAACGAGTGACAAAGAAAAGTTGATCGACCCATATACTATAAGCACCGCAGGTTCTACGCCAACGACTGATATATCAGTCGCGGCGTACAGAGCGATATCAACCTACATGCAGCTGTAGGGTTCAATTTCGCGTTTGACATTTCCATGTCATGGCGTATGAGTGAGATGAGAACTGTTGTATTTGACAGAGCATTGAAAAGGTTAATACCACCAATCAACTGACGTACAGGTCGATTCACAAGAGCTGGCACGAACGGATTGAACGAAAGTAATGTCACTTTGACATTTTTGTAGGAAAATGACTGATGCATGACATTTTCATATTTGTGTGAAATGTATTCAAATAGGTAACACATAGATACTTTCATTCGCTCATTCGATCCATTCGTGCCAGCTCTTGTGAATCGACCTGTACTTTTTATGAGCTGGCAATTACCCAGTAGTTAAATGTTCAGTTACCTGGTGATGGGATACTTGGGGTCGGGGGTCGGAGGGGTCTCGGGAGTTTCGGGGGTCGCGGCGGCGCGGCGCTGGCGGCTGCGGCCGTCCCCGCAGGTGGCCCACGACACCACGCCCAGCATTATGTTGAATTCCTCAGCGTCTATGCCGAGCTCCTGGAATACTTTCCATCTTTGTACTTCGTTTATTTTGGCGTTAGAAAAAAGTTCCCTTATAAATAAATAAATATCACGAGACAATTCACACCAATTGACCTAGTCCCAAAGTAAGCTAGGCAAAGCTTGTGTTATGGGTACTAGGCAACGGATATACATACTTATATAGATAGATACATACTTAAATACATATTAAACACCCAAGACCCGAGAACAAACATTCGTATTTTTCATACAAATATCTGCCCTGACACGAGAATCGAACCCGGGACCTCAAGCTTCATAGTCAGGGTCTCTAACTACTAGGCCATCTGGTCGTCTAAATCGCCTTATATAAGCCCATTTATTGGAGCACACTACCACAGAATCCAAAGCAGCTATCGAAAGCATACCTGATATATATTTTAATTAATAAAATAATTACAATGGATATTGTGACGTATCATAAAAGCAATATAAAGGTTGAATTTCCAAAGCAATGCATGTGGTCGGTAAATCGCCTCTAACATAATAAGGGTAAGGGTCGTCATAAGGGTTAAACAATCTGGACTATTATTTGTAATAAAAAACATAAATTAAGTAACAGTTGTTTTTAAAAGCTTTTATTTAGCTCACCCCGTTTGATTTATTCTTGGGTCAAATCTTAGAAGTCTAATTTGACCCACTTCCAGTGGTTGGATTCACCTGAAATTTGGTATACTTATGTAGGTTGGATGACAATGCAAGTACAGTCAACAAAAAGTACAGTCAGTTAAAAAGATTGCTTTAAAAATGAAATTTTTAACAAAACCTATTTTCCAAGTTAAAATGTAAAAGGTTCTCGAACGGCGTCCACGGCCTGAAAGACACAGTTAAGGTCGTCCTCCAACACGCGACTACCTGGTTAAGGTTGCGGGAACGCGTTGGGTGCGGAAGGCGCAGGATCGGTCTGTCGGCGAACCTCGGGGAGGCCTGTGTTCAGCAGTGGACGTCTATCGGCATGATAGTACAGTAAAATTACATAAAGTTTACCACTGACAGATGGTTTGCCTCCATTTCATATTCAACTTTAACGACCTACAAATAAAGCCAATTTTAGAATACTGTTACCCACGTTTGCAGGTTTTGTAATAGCTACTTTATTTGTATGGTGTTAAAGTTGGAAATGAAATGAAGGCAAGCCATCTGTCAGTGGTAAACTAAAAGTAAACGTATGGTACCTGCAAGTGCGGCGTGCCGACGTACGGCGCGCGCTCGCAGCGGTGGTGGCAGCACGTGGCCAGCACGATCCCATGCGTCTTGTGCAACACGTCAGGGGCCGCTACGCAACGCAACGCGTAGTCTGGGAACAGTATTACATGTCATGCATCCCTTCGTACGCCATGAATTTAAAAACCGGCCAATTGGGATGTCCCAATTTTTGACAACGTATAATAAATCGAAAACCGTTTGGAGAAATAGGCTTTGTGAATCGTTTTCAGAAATCAGATTTCATAAATATGATAAACTGAATTAAATAAAGAAAATTTAAGTAATGACCTTCATTTGACCCCTGCAGTGAATCGTCACATAGGCAGATATAAAGCAGGTCTACACTCTAAAGCAAATTGACAGTTTGAAATGTTGCTGTCCTGCTTATAATAGCAGAGTGAAAAAGACAGAACTTTAATCACATGATGCGCACCTGGCTTTAAACAGTTGTCATTTATCATAATGTCCGAAATGTACACAATACTCGCAGTGTATTTTTACAAATTTAATTATTAAATTACTATGTTATAAGTAAATATGAAAGAATTTAAATATCAGATTTTAGTAAAAAATATCTATTTACTATCACACCATTAAACAAACAGGAATAATCGAAGCTAAAAGAAGATAAATAAATAAAACTATTTGTCATGGTTCATTTAGGACCCTAAGCCGTGCTTGTATTATTGACAGTGACAAGACAAATCAGTAGTGCCACAGATTATGTTATGTACGGCTTGAATTTTTGTAGGCAATGGAACGTGGCTATCTCACTGTGACGTCATCCAACGTAGTTCTTAAAAAAATTATAAAAAATTAAATACTCAACCAAATTCAAAATCGATGAAAATGGTATCTTAAAATATCCTATTCTTTCCAAAAAAAATATAAAAACTATAGGTTATTTTTTTTGGTACATCCCAATTGCGAGTCGGACTCGCGCACGAAGGGTTCCGTACCATTATCTATAAAAACGGCAAAAAGAACACGTTTTTTGTATGGGAGCCCCCCTTAAATATTTGTTTTATTTTATTTTAATTATTTATTTTTAAAGTGAATATATAACTAAATATTCTGTGAATATTTCAAGCGTAGACCTGATGCCGTTATCAATATCGACCTAAAACGAGAAAAAAAACACTTTTGCTGTATGGGAGCCCCCTTAAGTATTTGTTTTATTTTGCTTTTTAGTATTTGTTGTTATAGCGGCAACCAAAATACATCATCTGTGAAAATTTCAACTGTCTAGCTATCACGGTTCATGAGATACAGCCTGGTGACAGACGGACTGACGGACGGACAGCGAAGCCTCAGTAATAGGGTCCCGTTTTTACAGGTAACGCCACCAGAGTTGAGGCCACGCACACAACCACATCTCATGTAATGACAGCGGGATTTTGACGTTGTGTTGACGTTTAACGACAACACGTCAAAATCCCGCTGTCATTACATGAGATGTGGTTGTGTGCGTGGCCTCAACTCTGGTGGCGTTACCTATACTCTTTGGGTACAGAACCTTAAAAAAGCCTGTGTATCTCGTTTGTTCCAAATAATGTCGATGTGATAGATTAAAATATAGTTAGAAAAAAGAAAGCCTTACATTTGGCGCAGATGTGCGTTTCGGCGTGCGAGAGGATAATTCGAATTATTTCACCACAAGAGGGGTAGGCAAGTTTACCCAAACTTACCTAAAGTACGTAAATGTACGTAAGTATGTTATGCTTGTGCGTCTAGCCGATATAACTGCCTCAGGCGCTTAAAACCAGTTTCCCAAAATGTGTTCTATTTAATATGGACAAATAGTTTTTTGGAAAAAGTGCACCTTTACAGAAAGTATACATATCGGGAAACTAAGTTTTACGTTGGCTTCCCGCACGTGCTTCGCTGTTAGACAACGGTTACACGTTCATTGCGGCATCAGTTCTGTCCACCATTTTGGTTTTCTGTCATTCACAACGGATTAAAGAATATTATTTAAATTACGAGCTGCTGCCCGCGACTCCGTCTGCGAAGAACTCGTTTATCGCTATCCCGCGGGAACTATGCAATTTTCTGGGATAAAAAGTATCCTATATGTTAATCCGGATTATAAACTATCTGTGTGCCAAATTTCATGAGAATCCGTCGAACCGTTTTAGCGTGAAAAAGTAACAAACATCCATCCATACTTACAAACTTTCGCGTTTACAATATTAGTAGGATTTAATTTCCATCAGTCCGAGAGGGTTACACGATAATTCTCTCGTGAATTTTGGACTGAACGGACGCCAGAATGAACGTGTCAGTGTGCGGGTTAATACCGGTGGCAACGCCGCAGAGATGCTTGGCGAGCCCGACGACGCCTCCGCTGGCTGCCACGGCCGGGACTTCCGCCAGCGCCAGGTGCGCCAAGTCCGCCCGCAGTCGCGACGCCACCGCCCCGCCCTTTTCAGACCGCACATGCTTCACTACATCATCTTTAGAAACCTTTGTCTCATCTTGCACTTCGTTAGAATCACCATCTTTATCCTTTGTTTCGTCTTCAAGTTTTAAATCTTCTCCAGTATCCATTTCGCTATATCTATTAGTTTCTTTTATGTCGGTTTCGAGTACAGTTTGTGTGTCGTTATTAGCTTGGCGCGGTACACCGTTTGTTTCTTCAGTCGTGTCACTAATTTCATTTGTTTGGTCGGTGTTTGGACCATTTGCTGCTTCGCCAGTCTCCTGTTGAATAGCATTGGTTGGTGAGATTAATTAGTTCAATTAGCACTGCGTAATTACTACAATGCCTATTATACAGGGTGTTTGGTAGCTACGTGCAAAGCTTTAAGGGGGTGATAGCCGAGGTATTTTTGAACATTTTTAGCCATATATGTCTTAGCTGAAATTTGATTTTTTTTATTTAAATTGAAGACTTAGTAATTTTAGGAAAATACCCAGAATTTGATAGTCACGAGTCAATATTACCCCAATAAGCGTTAATTTGGAAATTTTAAATATGGCACAGAAAAATGACGTAGACTTGTCTTTTTCACATGTTATTTACTAGTAAAATTTCAAACCTAGTGCATTCTTAACGAGTGCTCCCTGAGTTTGGTTTTTACTTTTTATCTCAGATTTAGCAAGCAATGTCAATGAGTGATACCTTAAAAGAAAGAACAATAAACAGGCATGTTTCTAAAAATGTTTGAACATTTCAAGGATTTTTTTTTAATTTTTTTTATGGCACAGAAAAATGACTCTGTTCGAACCTAAGACATTTTTAGTAATTTCGAATGCCTCCATTTTGTTTTTGTGGCAAGAAAGACACTTAAAAATTATTTCATTTGGTCTTATACACATTAAACTATCCGAAATAAAAGATTTGGTTTCCAACTTAACGCTCATTGGGGCAATATTGACTCGTGACTGTCAAATTCTGGGTATTTTCCTAAAATTTCTAAGTCATCAATTTAAAAAAAAATATCAAATTTCGGCTAAGACATCATCATTCAGCCGAAAGACGTCCACTGCTGAACATAGGCCTCCCCCAAGGCTCGCCAAACAGATCGGCCCTGCGCCATCCGCATCCAATGCGTTCCCGCTACCTTCACCAGGTCGTCGCTCCATCTTGTTGGAGGCCTACCTACACTGCGTCTTCCGGTCCGCGGACGCCACTCGAGAACCTTTCGGCCCCATCGGCCGTCAGTTCTACGGGCGATGTGCCCTGCCCACTGCCACTTAAGTCTAGCGATTCTTCGAGCTATGTCCGTGACTTTAGTTCTCGCGCGGATTTCATCATTTCTAATGCGATCCCGCAGAGAAACTCCAAGCATAGCCCTCTCCATCGCCCTCTGAGTGACCTTGAGCTTCCTTATAAGACCCATCGTTAGCGGCCACGTCTCAGTACCATAAGTCATCACTGGCAACACACACTGGTCAAAGACTTTTGACTTGAGACACTGCGGTATATCGGATGACAAGATATTGCGGAGCTTCCCGAACGCTGCCCATCCGAGTCTAATTCGTCGATTGACCTCTTTCTCGAAGTTGCACCTACCCAATTGGATTGTATGTCCCAGATAGATAGATGGCTAAGACATATATGGCTAAAAATGTTCAAAAATACCTCGGCTATCACCCCCTTAAAGCTTTGCACGTAGCTACCAAACACCCTGTATTATAGCTAGACCGTTTAAATGAGTCCTCGCCGGCGCGGTTAAGGGGCTGGGGGGTCGACAAAGGGGCCGAGAGGTGCGGGCGGCAGGTACACGCGCGAGGACTCATTTAAACGGTCTAGCTATAATGTCTTAACTATTTTTATTTATTTATTTATTTGTAAAAACTATCGCTCGCTAGTTTGATCTCATACTAATGAGTTTTAAATAATATAACTATTGAATTTGCTGACAATTTAAGACTTGCCAGCTGTGTAAATATGTAATTTTTTAAAATAAAAAAGACTATCGAACTTCTGATATCTTACTTTCCGATTTTTCAATTTTGATACCGTTTTTCTGTTAAAAACAAGCGTCTCGTTAAGACATTGAGAAATTTCGCCATGTTAAACATACCTGGGCTTGGTGTAAAGATAATCTACGATAAGGCTGCGTATCCACCGGAGCTGTGCGAGGATTTACAAGGACCTTGTAAATGAGCTGTTTCTATTGGTTCATGACAAACACATCCCTCGCGACGCATCCTCGCACATCTCTCGTGGAAACGCAGCCTTACATGGCCGGCCCCTCCACACAGGGCTGCCAGCAAATAAATCGCGGCTATACGGTTTAGTATCTGCGATTATACGAAATTTGATCGCTTATACAGTTCCATTCTAAAAATCGATTTTTCTTCATAATTTCTTAAAACTAAACTAATACATCATATCAAATTATACGAAATGATCGATCATGGATACAATACACCGTCCGATTATACATATTTTGTATCCAAATATACGATCTGGCAGCCCTGCCTCCACAATTCAAGAAGTTTACAATGTATTGTGAAAGTATTTATAAAGCACACCAAAACTTTCAACGCATGTGTGCATGTTGAGACAGCCGTCAAACAAAAGCAGATACTACTACGTAAAAATTCTTTCGTAAATATGTGACTAAATATGTGTGGCGAAGCAGGCATCACTGAATAATAGCGAGCCGGGTTCCATTCCCGAGCTCAACTGTCTTTGCTATTTTATTGTGCCAGGTCATATGCATGTGACTAACTTGTATGGAGTCGACAGTGTTCCCCCCTGGGCGGTGGTTCCCACCACGGGGTGGATGCGAGCGCAGCTTGTTGTCTCGCTTGTGTCGCAGCGGCGCGCGGTCGACGGCCAGCACCCGTCCCCCTCCCTCCCCGCCGCACCACGCGTGGCACGCGAAGTATGACAGCTGACCTGATACACAAGTTTGTTACATCATAAAACTAACGGACAGAAGTTTTTGGTGGGTAAAAGCAATAAAACCGGTTGTCTGTAAAGTCGGTTTACGGACGATAGTTTAACGTGACAACGTTATAACAAAACATTCAAAATACAAAAATGAAAGCGGTCACCCATCCAAGTATTGACCGCGCCCGACGTTGCTTAACCTCGGTGTTTTGTCAAATATCTTGAAAACGGTACATCCTACGGCAAAATCAATGAAATTTTCATCCTTCCTTTAATGCCCCCGCACTCCCCCTCAAACCCCCCCTCTCCCCCGCACCCCGCACCCCCCGCATTGAAAATTACCCGAGCGTACATCCTGGCGTTCGCTGCTCTCTTGTCTCAAAAATTAGACGTTGTCACGTCAATACGTCATACTCTATTTGGAGCCTAATGGATGTTTTTTATTTTTACTAAGACTAACTAATTAGTGTAACAGATTCACAAAAAAAGGATGAACTAATTGCTTTCAACTAGATCCTCAGTTTTTTTGGTAAAGAAATAACAATAATAATATATGTAATAATTTTAGACATGATTTTGAATTTAAGCGTAAACCATACATAGAACGGCAGTAAGCCAGGAGTGAGTCGGGTGGCACCGACGATGGGCGCGGAACGCTGTGATGCTATTCATATACGGCCTCGTAAATACCCCGCTTCACTCCCGACCCCTGCTAAACAGTGAAGCAACTTGATAAAGTTTGGCATCTAAGGCAATTACATGAAATTAAATTGTATTTATTCCTTAGTACAACAGTTTTACAATTTTACATGTATGACTATACTCTGTCTATTGAACAGAGTTAGTGCTAGTAAAACAGAGAATGCACGTAATTGGTCAGCGATAAGGACGATGCACCGGCACATACGTCCCACTGCAGGGCACATATTTAAATATTATTATCTACTACTTTAAATTACATAATTATGATTAATAGATGAATAAACATGACATATAATTATTTGAGGTGCCACGAGAAAAATCAATACAAATATTACGAACATTCCAACAAACGGCATGTAAGCCGAGCCCGCCATCGACGTGCGATTGTTGACGCCCACTGACACTTTCTTGTCTGTCTCATTTGCATACAAAAGTGCAACAGAGAGAACGCCTTGCTAGCTCTGTTAAATAGACAGGGTATATGTTTTAAGGCAGGTTTCCCAGCTTTACCTACCTTTCCCAGCGCCCAGCTCGACGTAGCAGGTGTTGTCTCGTACCAGCCCCTCCCGCTCGGCCAGCCACAGCAGCGCCGACGTCTGCCGCAGATGCCGCAGCGAGCTCTCCGCGCGGTCGGGCTCCGCGAAGTCCGCGGCCACGGTGTGGTGGATGGGCTGCGGAGGCTCCGTGGTTATGTGGTCTTCCAGGTATTCTGGTTGGAGGTATAGCTGGCTCATTAACCCTTTCAACGCCACGCCTCGACAAAATGTAAACCTGCTTTGAGTCTTATGTCATTGTGTCACAATCACTTTGACACTGTACTTTACACCTATATGTGTTGTTGGCGTTAAAAGGGTTAAAAGGAAAAAACCGTAAAAAATTTAATTTCTAACCTAATTTTTTAATTTAATAGACCTAAAGGTTTTCACGGCGAGAAGATCAATGATGCAAAATTTGTTGTGTCATACTTTCTCACTATCAGGTGTTTTAACTTGTTATGGTTTCTCATCTAAACTTTTCATTGGGAGTCTGTAAACAAGGATTATGTTTAAAACCAACCAAATGCATGTTGGCCCATGCGGAGTGTAAGATTCCGTACTAACATGCAACAAATATTCAAAGAAATTCGAAGAATGAATTAATTTTGCCTAAGATACAGGCTACTTACTTATGTATCCTTGTTTAGGCATCATATTCTAGTAGTTACTAACGTCTTGTTGTACAGAGCATAAAGGCAATTAGACACTAAAGTTAAGCCATTAGTATAGTACCTAGATATAATAATTATAATTATGTACTAAAACTATTTGAATAAATAAATTGAATTGAATCACTATCCTGTGGGAATTATGTTTACAGAAAAACAAGAACAGTAGTATACTCTTAGAATACTCACTGGCATATAGATGATTGATTTTATCTATCAGCTTGATGAGTTCATCCCTTGGGACAGCGCTGAGGGGCCTCCTTGGACAGCCTTCCTCTGCCTCCGGTGCATTGATATTTTCCACAATGTACGCTGGTTGTTTGGTACGCCGTGCGTTGCAGATGGCCAAGTGCTTCTCCAGTTTACTGGCATAGCAGGTACTGGACAGAAATAGAATTAAAAGAAACACATTCAAATATTCTAACTTTAAAGTAAAGCATGAAAATCAAGGTAGAGTATTATCATCTTATAATAAATAAGCATGCTTTCTTGTATTATCTTATTTGGTTATTATCATCAGTTTTGTTTTGATTAACTTGTGCCTGTTTCTGTTTATATAATAGTATTATCTGTGAAGACCTGTAATTGGCTTTTCTGATATTTACTTATAGTGTCTACTTTTAAAATAAAATAGCTGTTGGTTTTCCGAATAAAATAAAAGAAAATAAATAAATCTTCACTATAAAGCGTTGTTTTTAAAACTAAGTTCAGTTAGTGCGGGATACATGAACATAACTTATACCTAAATGAAATAAATAAATAAATATTTTAGAGTAAAAACCAATAAGCATCCTTGAGGATGGTTTGGTTGGGTGAATTTATATTTTACTTTAGTTTGGGAGTTTCCTTTTTTTTTTTTTAGCTCCCGATATTTGTACTCATTTGGATCCTAATTTTAATTCAAACTCACCTTGTGCCATTATAGTTACATTTTAGTAAAGGAGTGGTGTCTCTTGACACAGGTATCTCGATACTTAAAAAGAGGCACCAACCTGTATTTTGTTAAACTGTTTGTGTTACTGAATAAAACATTTTTATTTATTTATTTTTATTTAATTTGGTTAGTTTAGAAAAACTGTAACTTACTGTTTGGGGTCATTTGGGCAGGGAATTCTTTTATCAACCTGTAAAATATACCAGTATACAATATACTTGTTATGTATCTACAAAAAGCAAAGGGCATCTTTGATAATTAGCTGGTAGGTGGTGGTTACCATATGGAAGAATTAAATAACCGTCACTTCACATTTTAGTTATAATACTACTACGGGAGACCACTAATGACACCAGTTTTATGATCGTTTGATTATGAATACTATCCAGCAGTAGTCGGGGCAGTATTAATCTGGTGACGTGACGAACCTCTCCCGCCTCGGTTGTGGGCTGCGGTTCGTGCTCCCCGCAATAACGTCGTCCCGGCTTCACGGTCATGCGGCACAGCCGCTTCTTCCGCTGCACGAAGAACTGGCATTGCGGCGTCACAGTGCTTACTTCAGGAGCTTTTGGTTCACTAGACATGGTTCTGCTGGTTTGTTTACAAAGTTTTTGAGGTTATTTTTTTGACAGATTAGAAAAGCTTGAAGAAAGTTACGTTAATTTTCAATTGTATAGTTCACGTCAGTAATCAAGTGAAAAGTAAGAAAATATTTACCACTGTAATGGATTAGCGTAAAAACATTTATTTTATTTGTAATAAATAGTAAACTGTTATATTAATTGATCAAAAACATAATCCATTTCTTCTCTAGATCATAATAAGTAAAATTATTAACGAACTAAAAACTATTTTAACAAACAAAATTTTGAAGCCCTCAAACAAAAAAAAAACTTGGCAACACACGAACCGTCAAAAATTTTAGGTTAGGCGTCGCGTCACTGCGGTTTACATTTGTTTTTCTCGTATTATGTAGTGATAGTGGTGTACAATGAGTTCTCCAAGCAAGGAAACCGAGGAGCCGTCGTCCAGCTCCGCAACCGTAGCCAACGGCCAGCTGGACGAAGGCGGCGGCGGCGGCGACGGGGAGGGCCCGCGGCCGCCCGCCAAGCGGCCTGCGTCCACCGCAGTCATTGAAATCTCGGATACGGATAGTGACGACTCGGACATCTGCGCCGTGAGCTCGTACCAGGCCTCCGCCGACGAGGTCAAACGCATCCGCGGCGGTGGGTGACTTGAGTGACGCTCCTGTGGCTCTCTTTTCTTATTGGACGAATGCGCGGGAAATTTGAACCAACTTGTTCTAATTTTGTCATTAGAAACCCTAGCAGGCATTGACTTTTGTCTGACAGGCGCTACTTGTTCGTCCGAATTCATGTTAATGTTAACTTATACTCTAACCTAACATAAACATTTGAACTTATTAGAAATATCTAATCTTCACTATGCATTGCCAAGTTTTTACATAAATCAATGACTAATTTTCAGCGGACTACTCCTCTGCATCCTCCTCCTCGTCAGACTACAGCTCTGACTCAGAGTCAGCAGCAGATGATGACTCTATCCTGGTGGACAGTGAGCCTCCACAGACAAAGCTCATACGGGCACAGCTCAATCCCCGTGCTAATCGAATGGATGATCCTAAGTTCAACCCTAAAATTAAGGTAAATTTTGCTCCAAATATCAACAAACAGCAGTAAGGTAAATGTGCTTCTTTAAGTTAAACCTATTTGTAATTTTTTCAGTCACAAGAACTAATAGACAGAATAAAAACACACTGGACTGATCACAAAGATCTATCTCTCCCAGAGGTGTCTATCACAAGTGAGCCATTCCGACTCGGCTTGTTGCATGGGCTACTCGACAACCCAGAGATCATAAACAATATTGTTGATGACATGAACACATTGGACTGGTCCCGGAAGAAAATGGACCTATATGAGTTTCATCAGACGGCTGATCTGGCCAGCCTGACGTGGCAGCGGAGTATCCGAGGGATATATGAGTTGTTAAAGACTGAAATAATGAGTTGGGTAAGTCTTGGCTAATTTAAAATCATCATCATCATCATCATCATCATCAGCCTATAGCAGTCCACTGCTGGACATAGGCCTCCCCTAATAAGCGCCATTGCGCCCTGTCCTCGGCTAGACGCACCCAGCTTCTGCCAGCAGCCTTTCGCAGATCGTCGCTCCATCTGGCCGGAGGGCGTCCCACACTACGTTTGTCAAGACGCGGTCTCCACTCAAGAACTCGTTTACTCCAGCGGTTGTCGGTTCTTCGACAGATATGACCAGCCCACTGCCACTTCAACTTGCTAATTCTCTGAGCTATGTCGATGACCTTAGTTCTGTGTCGGATATCCTCGTTGCGGATTCTATCTTTCAGAGAAACTCCAAGCATAGCTCGTTCCATATCTCGCTGAGCGACCTTGAACTGATGGATTAGCCGTACTGTGAGTGTCCACGTTTCAATTTAAAATGCTCTCATCTTATTATTTGTATCTTTTATATTCTAATTCTGAGTACAGAAACTAGTTTTATCTTCCTACAGCCTTAACCTGTTGCACAACCAATGACTTTTTTGGGTAATTTTTTCTAAGTACCCTATTATGTTAAAAGGCGATCAAAATTAATAACAAAAATTAGCAAATCATGAACAGCTAGTTACGCGCCACTGTGGCGCGCGGGACGTTCCACGGGTATTACAGCTCATTTCAAAATTAAACAAATGAGTAACACTGTGTACTAGTCACAAGGTATATTATTCTAATGTAGTGCAAATCACTCTCATTAAAGAATCCAATTGGACCATTGTTCGAGGCCAAGGCTGCTCAACATTTTTGACAGTGCTTGTTCTTATTATGATCTTAAATAAATATAGGGCAGCATTTCCAATCAATATTTTCTATAAAAAACCGCACAGTGATTACCAAGCGGCACACGCAATGAACTGATAATACACTCGCCGCTGTCGCCGGTCGCGCAAAGTATATAGATTACTCGCACTTTGAAAACTTTTGAAACCACTGTTTTACCGTGAGACTCACTCATAGTGAAAATGAATGGAGCACTAGCTTCTTAAAACGAGTTTAACTCGACATGCTTCAGGCTAATCCGTAGCCCTTCTCGGAGTCACACGTCACGGCGGCGCACGCACGCGGCGCCGGCGGCGGTGTGCGCGTTTGGCGAGTGAACCGTTTATTTTCACCAGGGCCGGATCTAGAGGTCAGGAGGCCTCGGGGCATAAAAGAAGTGGAAGCCCCTTGGCCACAAATTATAATTTTCCAAATAAAATGACCATTATTTTTCAGTCGAGATTTCATTAAACAATTTGATTTGAAACAGTGGGGGGCCCTCTATTGTGGAGGCCCCGGATGCCCTGCCCTAAATCCGGCCCTGATTTTAACCCCTTCTACACGGTCGGGACCAACCGCTGACCATCGTGTCCTTGGTCGGGTTGATTTAAAAATGGACAGTGTAGAAATCGGTTGACCCAACCTATATTTGGCAGATGTCAACGGCCTTGGTCGCGAGCGCATTGTCCGTGGTCGGCTCCAACCGTATGGAACGCTGTCGGCCGATGCGAGCGCTTCAATCAACCCGACCAAGGACACGATGGTCAGCGGTTGGTCCCGACCGTGTAGAAGGGCTTTTTGACTATGGTTGTCTGTCGTTTGGTGGTAGATGAGCGCGGTGACGGGGCTGGAGCTGACGTCGGTGTCGGCGTCGTGCTCGCTGTACGGGCCGGGCGACCACCTGCTGGCGCACGACGACCTGCTGGGCTCGCGCCGCGTGGCCTTCATCCTGTACCTGGCGCCCTGGCGCGCCGCGCAGCGCCGCCACAACGGGGACTCCGCGCCGCACGTGGGTACACACACACGCCGACGCTGCGCAAGAGGGGATGCCCACACACCCGTGCGCCGTGCGACCACCTTATAGGGATAGGGGCCATCCATAAATTACGTCACACCAATTTCGACCAATTTGGACCCCTTTGGCACACTTATTTAGTACTATGAAAACCGCCATTATTTTGTTCTAGTGTCACAGATTGCTTGCCACAAATGCACATGTGCGTTCAAGTGACTGCCAGCCTATGGCAGTGGCACTAGGGGAAAGTCACGAAAACGCATATATGCGTTTCCGATAGTGAGTGCGGTTGTATCGATACAGAAGCGCTGTTGAATCGATTCATACGGACGTTTGTGTCGATAGAAACGCGCGCGCATATCGCGACAGAACAGCCAGGTCGCCACTGAGCGAATTGCCTCGCGAAGCAGCCATTTTCAGCGCGATTTTGAACTTTGGGTCGAAACAAAATTTTTGCCTCATGCGCTAGCCTCGCGAGGCAGCTCGCTCAATGGGGACTATTGGCGCAGGAGCGAGCAGGAGATTTTTCACAGAATTTTCTAGAAAAAAATAAATTTGCAATGATACATTATGCCGGCTCCACATGCTTGGCAAACAACGGCAAAAAGCGAACACCAAACAACAAACGCGAACGTGTGGATAAGTGTGTGCAGGTGTTTGCCTGTTTTTGTTTGTGTTTGCCAGTGATCGGCGTTGGTGTCGGTTTTTTGCACAAACCAAAGGGTGTTTGACATACGTGTTTGTGATGTTTCAGAATGTATCATAGTGGTCATCCCCACACTTGGCGAACGTGCAAGAATAGTGTGTTTGCCAAGCGTGGGGATGCCGTGTTTGCGTTGAGTGATTTCGGACGATGTTTGGTGATTTTTGGTATTTGTGGCAAACATCGAGCATGTGGAGCCGGCATTACACTATTCAAGATGGTCGTATCTTCAGGTGGACTTGGCGGAAGAGGGCTGGAGCGCCCACATGGGCGGCGCCCTGGAGCTTCTCGCGCGGGACTCGGAGGGCCGACCGACGGACGTGGCTCACGCCGTCACGCCCGTCAACAACATGATGGCCTTCTTCCAGGTCGGCGCAGAGACCTTCCACCAGGTAACCTCATCTACCATTGTATAACATAACTATTAGCTGCGGCAGCCGTTTGTCAATAGACCGATACTTATTTATGATACAAGTGGGGGAAGTAGGCAATTCCCAACGAATGGCAGAGATCTAAACACGCGAGCGAAGCGAGTGGGTTTTAGCCGCCATGAGTTGGGAGTTTCCTACTTTTGACACGTATATCATACAATGTTTTACAATGCATTAAGCGAGGAAAAAATCGGGGCTAAACGTTTTCGGAAAAAGATGTTGTGTTTTTATTTGGCTTCCATTGAAGAAAAGTCTCGTAGGTGTTTACATATTTTAGCACAGACTTAGTCGGCAAGAGGCTGTCTCTGGGAATTTGTGCTAGATTGAGGACGTCAGGTGGCGTTAAGTCAGATGTAAATTCATCACATGAACACTCCATTTTAATAAACATAAATTAATTCACCGGACTATGCTATTTTCTGTAATAAAATGTGTTTAATGAACTAAAACAATTACTTTGCTCACCAAGGTCGCGGGTGAGCAAAGTAATTGTTTTAGTTCATTAATATGGACCTCCGCAAAGTAACGCCTGATTCAATAAATTATTTAAAATGTGTTTATAAAGGTGCCGAATTTCATCAAAATCCATTTAATAGTTTTAACAAGAACAAACATCTCTATCCATTCCCACCAAACTTGTCTGTTTATAAAAGTTGGATTAGTAGAATTTTTCATTCATTGGCTGCCAGCTCGGTTTGTCTACTGTGCTTAAAAAAATCCTCGTTGTCAATGAACTTTTAATACTCATAAAAAGTTTACGCAAAATTCATCATTTGACATAATTCATCATTTCGCATAACTCTTTTTTCGCAGAAACCATTAATTATTCAGGAATTTTGAACTGTTTATCCTGTAGGTTATGTTAGGTTTATTTTATAACGATTCTTTATGCAACTCAATATCGAATCGGTATACCCACGTATGGTACAGTAAAATTACATAAAGTTTACCACTGACAGATGGTTTGCCTTCATTTCGTATTCAACTTTAACGACCTACAAATAAAGCCAATTTTAGAATACTGTTACCCACGTTTGCAGATTTTGTAATAGCTACTTTATTTGTATGGTGTTAAAGTTGGAAATGAAATGAAGGCAAGCCATCTGTCAGTGGTAAACTAAAAGTAAACGTATTGTACGGTACGGTGTTCTAGGTGGGCGAGGTTTTATCTCTGGAGTTGCCGCGGCTGAGCATCAACGGCTGGTTCCACGGGCCCGCCGACACGCCCGCGCCCGCGCCGCCGCCGCCGCCGCCGCCGCCGGAGACCCAACGGCCGCACAATGAACCCGTACGTACTGAATAAATAAAATCATGGGACGATTGACACCCATTGTCCTAGTCGCAAATTAAGCAAAGCTGGTACAGGCAAGGAAACTGAATCGCGTACCAGGGTGAAACATCTTCACAGTCAATATCCCGATGATTACTTCGGCTGATGTAGGGAACGTCAACATGAAATTTGCAACAAAAAGATTCTATCCTTATATGCTATTCAGTTTCCTCGACTGTACAGTCAGGGTAAAAAAAGGTTTGTCACCTTAAAGTTTTGCACCAAGGTAATGGTCAGTCCTGTCAACATTTTATTTCAAACCAAATAGAATATCGCATTGACGTTTCTTATCTTCAAAAGGACTAAGAGTCTATGATTTGATGAACGAATCAATTTAATAACTGACAAAGACAGTTATTAAATTGATACTTTTTTTCGTACTCCGACTGTACTGTGGTTACTTGATAATGGATAAACATGACTTATAATATACCTAGATATACACGTTAAAAAGCCAAGACTCGAGCACAAAAATTTGTATCCTTCATACAAATATCTGCCCCAAGTGGAGATCGAATCGCGACCATCAAGCTTCATAGTCAGGTTCTCTTACCACTGGGCTAGCGGGTTGTCAACTGATCCTACGAACTCCGTATCACTGTTCCGTCACTCCCATATAATAAGGGACTTCTCCACCTCTGTTATTGACACGTCATGCTTATATTTATCTTTGGCATATTCTTTTTCGAGCTTGTTTCAAAGCACACCAATGATTTATAGCACCATGGGAAGCAAGTGGTTCAATCACTTTATGGTGAGTCATTTTTGAGTGTGTCACTGCAGATAGACCGTTTAAATGTGTCCGCGCCCACGCGGTACAGGGGCTGGGGGGGGGGGGGGGTATGACGACAAAGGGGGGCGGAAGAGGTGCGGGCTGGGAGCGCGCCTTGTGTGCCTGCTGCCCGCACCGTCATGTGTCATTCGTCATCGTGTGTCATTTCGGTGAGTGTGCGGAGGTATTTCATAACCTGATACCCGTTCCCCTTTCCGTCACCGAACGACTAGGCGCAGCGAGCAGTTTCACCCTTATGTTGTAGACATTTCTCCATTACGCACGAAGCGGTTTACCTCTTCCTTCACTATGCGGACGGCTAACGAGTAGAACTCTCGCCGAGGTCTGTTTTTCCGGAACGCTTTATCTTTAAGGTCATAGTGAACAGACACCTTCTAGGCAAACGTGGACCATCTTTGGCCTCATCTTCGCCTTCCATCAAGCGAGATTGGGGCCAAACGTAAGCCTATTTTTAATAAAAAAAAAACCTCTCCCGCCCCTTTGTCGTTCTACCTCCCAGCCTCCGTACCGCGCGGGTAGACTCATTTATTTGGGCTATAGTCGCATGGGTTATTTACTATTGGCGGTGCAGGTGGTGATGCAAGCGCTGCTGGAGCCGACGTACATGTCCCCGCGGTCGCGCGCCGCCATCCAGGCGCAGATGGAGCGCCAGAGCGAGGCGTGTCTGCGGGACCTGCTACAAAACGACTTCTACTGCCGCCTGCTCGAAGCCCTCAGGAGCCCCGGTATCGACCTCCGCTTTACTTGTACCTAGGGCTCAGAATAAGTAATAGTACTAACGTACAGAAGGATCACTCTCGAACAAAAGCCAACTTTAGGTATAAAAACTTGCCTATTCTTACTGCATGCACGCAAAATTGAAACTTATCGTGTGATACGAGCGTTCATATTCCGTTGGGCACCGCTGATCCGAAACCAAGGGCACAGGGTTTCTACTCGCCGATATTTGGTAGGTATAGAAATTAAGAAAGATAACAGTGTGTATTAATTCAGTAAACTACCTTTAGTAATTAAAAGTTATTTCTAAGATCGTTTAGAAGTCTTTGTTTGTTGCAAAAATCACAGAAAAAAAGATGCTTAATTACGCGCGACTCGGCTAGCGTGCGCACCGAATGCCGAGCGACAACCTACTGCCATACGCCTGCCCGGGAGGCGCGCTGGCCGAACATACCTAAACTGCGGAGTGAAACCCCCCCCTGCCTTGATGCACAATGTACTATAGTATAATTTCGAGTTACTAATTGTGATGTGATGTGTGCAGATGTGCCGTGGGAGCGCGCGGGTCCGGGCAACCAGCGGCGGCACTGCGTGGCGCCGGCGGCGTGGGCGGCGGCGCTGCCGGCGGAGCACCCGGCGCGCGCGCTGCTGCGGCTGGCGGCGGGCGCCGGCTGGCTGCGGCTGCTGCACGACTGCACCGACCTGCCGCTCGCCGCGCTCACGCCGCCCCAGCTGCAGCGCTGGCGCGCCGGCGACTTCACGGTGAGACTGCGTGAGACAGCGGCAATGGCGCGCCGGCGACTTCACGGTGAGACTGCGTGAGACAGCGGCACTGGCGCGCCGGCGACTTCACGGTGAGACTGCGTGAGACAGCGGTACTGGCGCGCCGGCGACTTCACGGTGAGACTGCGTGAGACAGGCGGCACTGGCGCGCCGGCGACTTCACGGTGACACTGCGTGAGACAGCGGCACTGGCGCGCCGGCGACTTCACGGTGAAACTGCGTGAGACAGGCGGCACTGGCGCGCCGGCGACTTCACGGTGAGACTGCGTGAGACAGGCGGCACTGGCGCGCCGGCGACTTCACGGTGAGACTGACTGGTGCTGCAGGTGAGCTGAGCCTCCGCCGGGCCTCCTCGCATCGCCAGGTATCGAAGCGGCATGGTTCGCACCACAAACAGTCGAGGAAACTGAATCGCGTACCAGGGTGAATTCTTTTCACGACCAATTTTACCCTGCCTACGAAGCAAGAGGTCCTGGGTTCAAATCCCGGTAAGGGCATTTATTTGTGTGATGAGCACGAATATTTGTTCCTGAGTGTTGTTTTCTATGTATTTAAGTATTTATATAAGTATGTTTATCGTCGTCTAGTACCCATAGTACAAGCTTTGCTTAGTTTGGGACTAGGTCGATTTGTGTAAGATTGTCCCCTAATTTTTTTTTTTTTTTTTTTTTTAATATATTTCACGATAATCTCTTTGGCAGATGTATGCAATGTCAACAAGATATTTGCTATGAAAAGCGTTCACCATGGTACGTGATTCAGTTTCCTTGACTGTACCACGTGGCTAGGGTGAGGCGAGCAAACAAACTTTCAAGTTAAAATTGTCATAGCAGAAATTGAACTTCAAGTGAAATACCATTGTGTTATAGCGACTATTGATGATTAAATTATCCCTTAGCACAACATGTTTTAAGGTAATGAAATTAGACTTTGCTTTGCCCTACAGTGGGACACTATAAAGTCGGTGACATGCGAATAGATTCGATAAAATCGATAACTGGAATAGTCAATAAAACACCATTGGGTCAAAGTCAAATCCTCTTGACGTTTGATTTTTGCTATAAAAATTCCGCCCCTTGAATTACATCGATTCGTAAAGTAACGGCCGTCTCTTTGGCAGCTCCTGCCTCCTCGCGAGCACTACCAGGAGCCTCGTCTCGAGGCGGTGCTGTACCTGGGGCTCCCCGCGCGGCCCATCTGCGGGGGCTCCACCAGCTACGTGGCGCCCGAAGAGGTAAGCCCGCCTTCGCACTCCAAAAGCCACAATAATAATTAGACCCCGTTATCTAACGCTGAGTTTGAGGGCAAGTGATGGGGCAGCTTCGATAATCTGAATCGATAAAAAATGAAATTCATTTACTCACTCACTAACATAATTATCAAAATATTTTATTTTATTTTTGTAAGTATATTTCATAAGTAGCTTTTGCCCGCGACTCCGTCCGCGTGGAATTAGTAATTTGGGCAGCTTATTTTTTTGATCCTATTTGCTTTTTCATCAATTATGGCTCTCCTTAGTTCCTCGATATAAAAAAAATTACCCCCCACGCTCCCCAACCCCCCTGCACCCCCACCCCCTCCCAACCCCCCACCGAACCCCCCCCCCCCCAGCACCACCGTACCTACTCCCAAGTCACTACTTCTAAAAACTGTTCTATAAATTCTTAAAATAGACGTATCTTTCTTATTTGTGAACCGATTCAAATGAAACAAACACTAAATGTTAATCCAAGAAAATACCAACATATCAGTGAAAACCGCATCCTTCTAGGTAAAGCTGTTTCTGAGATTAGCGCGCACAAACGCACAGACAAACAGACAATAATTCTAAAAATCATTGTTTTCGGTTCTATTGCGCCAATAAATAGCCCTAGTGACAGTTTTTCTCAAATATCTTCAATGTACAGACACCGACTTGTTACAGATTTATTATATGTATAGAATAGATAGATAGAATAGAATAGATAAATTAACAATATTTTTTCCAAATTATATGAAGTCAAACTTCGTCGCCTGCTTGTAAAAATCCATTTTAAAAATGAAAATGATTTTTCGACTTCTACAAATGTAACCGGCAAAAACTGCAGTTTTTTGTAATGCTCTATGCAGCTATTGTTTACAATACTTTTATCAATTTAAAAATAAATTAAATAGTAATTTACTAAATTAGGCACCTACCTAGTAAGTCGTATCTGTACTATTCAATAATTATCGCCCTCCTATCCGATCAAATAGATGCAACGAATGAGTTATCCTTAAGAGCGTTCACACAAGAAGAATTTTATTTTGACAAATAACTATTTGTTTTTTGCCTAAGAAACAGGCTACTTTAGGGGCTGTTTCACCACTTTTTTTAAAGTTCGGATTAGCTTGATCATAACCTTATTTGTCACATGGAATAAAAATTTCAGTTTCACCAGTCTTGATTAGCGCTAAGTGACGGACAAACTATTTCTTAATTTGACCATCAGATCAGGTGGCATTTAGCATTTTTATCCGTCACATATCTTTTTAATTAGTTAGTTTATTTTTTTGTGGCCATGGTTGGAGAGCCCTTCAGCCGGTTTCAAAAAAATAAATCAAAGTATTTTTTATTTTTTAAAGAAAGAAGTCATGCTAAATTGCAAACGAGAATTTATATATCAAGATTTGAATAAAAAATATAGGTACGCTTTTAGTATTTAAAAATAAATCCAAAATTTCGTAATATTTTTTAATTACAGACTTTTTTCAGTGGCACAATCGTTTGTTCTACCTGAACTTGTACATCGCCATTAAAAAAAAAGTTAATCTGTCAAAGGGTTTGGCGCCACTTTTCGATTCGTTTTACGTGATTTTATTTTTCTTTGTTATTGTTAACCAAAGTATCGTAAATAAATACCGTTTTTGGATTAATTATAATGTTACACATTTGTTTATGCAAAAAAATAGATGTGTTTAAAAATTACATAGTTTACGATTTATTTTGCTTTAATAATGAGCGACTCTTTGAACGAAAATATGCGAACAGGAACCCGTGGTCGTGAAATGGGACGTTGCTATTCCGACTTTTTGTTAAACCGACGATTAGTTAAGTGGTACTTAGTTTGCACAGGACCGGAGTGGTGAAACTGAAAAAAAAAACTGGCCGACAGATTTGTGCAGTACTTAGTTTATTCATTGGTTACGTAACCAGTAGTTTGACAATAAGGTGGTGAAACAGCCCCTTAGTATTCTAGTTTAGGCATTTAAGTTATTTATGAATATAGCACGGTATTATTTGTATTATGCTTAGGTTGTTAGTGTTCCATTAAGGTCAATTTGTATCGAGTCAGTACTTTAGTATGTCGGTCTTTGTTTACTAACACATAGACATAATCTCAGCACTTACTAACGACTTTTCGTGTAAATAATTATTTATTTTAATAAACAATTTGAATTTGAATAAGTAAATGTGGATCAACTAATTATGTGAAGCAACATCACTATTTTAGCTTGCCCCCAAACTGAGCGTTAGATAATGGGGTCTAATAATAATATTCAATGGTCCACGTAGCAAAGCACTGGCCGAATGACTACTGACACGGCTACATAAAGTGATGATTGCAAAAAAAGTAGTGAATGAATGAAATGAGTGAGTGAATGAAAAATGTGAGTTATATTATCTTATGCTAAAATACCTACGCAATACAATGCATGTTATGTTATAACCTTTCTTTTTTCATATAACCTATTTTGAAACTGATAAGTAGACCCCGCTATCGGAGGTGCAATTTGGTAGCTGTCAAGTTTTAGGGATGGGTAAAAAATACTAACTACAAGTCGATAATTTTTCTTTACTATAATGACAGTCAGTCAGTGACTTTAATTAAACGTGCTTATTTAAACAGGAATAATTACAAAATTAATACATATCTATTTTTTGTGGTCGCGGTGGAGCAAATTAATCGTGTACGATTTTTAAACATTTTCTTATTTTCCATTACTTCTGTCGAAGTAGAAAAGTCATTTTCCTTCTAAAAATGGATTTTCAGCAACAGAAGTCTAACGTACGTACTCTAACTTAGAAAAATATTTAGTAATATGTATATTATAAAAAAAAAATATCACGGGACAACACGGTATTACGTGACATATTATACTAATTGTTTGGCTATGTCACCGGCGACGTCGCCAAGGCGTCCCGGTGAGTCAGGGCTCTTAAGGCCTGTATTCACTTTGATTAGTGCGAGTGCAAGTGATTAGTAATTGAGGATGATTAGTGCAGGTGTGTAGTGCAAGTAGTGTCCAATTATTGTTCTGGCTCTGTTAAGTAAATTCCAAACCAGACGTGTTTAGTGGCAGGCACGCTGCGAGTGAGGGGGAAGGGGGGCGCGCGGGACGTGGCTACTCGCAGTTCACTCGCAAAAAAATAGAACGCGCTTCTAATCACGTTACTACGCAGCCAACTAATCACCTGCACTAATCAGTCGCAGTCACACACTTGTTTTATTCTAATCACTAATCACCTGCACTAATCAGCTGCACTAATCACCTGCACTAATCACTAATCAAAGTGAATCCAGGCCTTTAACCCTTTATAAGTCAGAGGCGATTTAGCAACCACATGCTATGAGTTGGAATTTCAACCTTATTGATTACACTATACGTCACAATTTCCTTTGTAATTATTGAAAATACGACTAGCTTTAAAAATATCGTTTGTCAGGTACGCATTCGATAGCTGCTTTTGAATCTGTGGTAGTGTGCTCCAATAAATGGGGCCTTATAAAGGGTTAAACGACCGCTTTAGCCTAGTTGGTAGTGACCCTGCCTACGAAGCAAGAGGTCCTGGGTTCAAATCCCGGTAAGGGCATCTATTTGTGTGATGAGCACGAATATTTGTTCCTGAGTTATGGATGTTTTCTCTGTATTTAAGTATGTATTTATCTATATAAGTATGTTTATCGTCGTCTAGTACCCATAGTACAAGCTTTGCTTAGTTTGGGACTAAGTTGATTTGTGTAAGATTGTCCCCCTAATATTTTATTTTTTATATTTAATCGCAGTGCGTGCTAAGCCTAACGTGACCATTTTTTTGTCGCTTTAAAACGGGACACCGACTTTTTAAGGAGATTATGGAGAGAAAAAACTTTTTTACAATAACAAACGTGTTACTACCAAATTTTGTATTTAGTTTTTTCCCAGACGCAAATCAATAGGCACTGGGTGACAACTTTCAAAATGTGTACAACCCTTGGCATGACTTTTGAAATATTATCTATATATAACAATTACTATCTATTAATATAGTTCAAACTAAGTAGACATCAATATAATCGGGTTTTATTTTCTGACCGCAACTTGTTTATCAAAGAAAATACCTGTTCGAATACCGATTACGTGTCGTTATTCTAAATCTTATGAAAACGGGACATTTTCACGTCCCCGACTGGTTATTCGGGACACCGGGACAGAGTACCTGAGAGCGGGACAGTCCCTTTCAAAACGGGACGTATGGTCACATTAGCTAAGCCTAAACGTTTCGTTTCTTATTTAGGGCTCCGAGGGTGAGGGCGAGAGCGCCGGCGCGGCGCTGGTGACGGTCCCGCCGGTGAGCAACGCCCTGAGCCTCGTGTACTGCGACGCGGGCGCGGCCGGCTTCACCAAGTATCTCAGCAAGATGACTATGGCCGAGGGCGACTGCTTCTACATGCTCACATGCACCTACAAGGAGTGACGAACGTACACTAAAACTACATAAACTTTACCACTGACATGGTTTGCCTTCATTTCATATTCAACTTTAACGACCTACAAATAAAGCCAATTTTAGAATACTGTTTGTTACCCACGTTGGCAGATTTTGTAATAGCTACTTTATTTGTATGGTGTTAAAGTTGGAAATGAAATGAAAGCAAGCCATCTGTCAGTGGTAAACTAAAAGTAAACGTGTTGTAACGCCACCGGCTGGCGCGCACTCTCAAACACGCTGTTTTATTAATATGGTATCAATCCGCTTGAGAACTACGGCCCGAACCGCGTATGTCCTATAATACCGAGTGTATTCAAATATCGAATGGGTCAAAAGACCAGGGCCGGATTTAGAGGTCTGGCCCCGGATGCCCTCCCCTAAATCCGGCCATGCAAAAGACAGACGAGTTTTTTTACCCGACTGTCGATGGAGGGTTGTTTTTCGAGCGTATATATTTATGTATGTATCATTCTTTGGAACGCCCTGCAGCCTAAACGGCTCAATGGAATTTGAAGTGTGAGGTGTCATTAATTAGATTCGTCTCAGTTCCGAGAGTGACATAGGGCATATATTTTCCCGGAATCCCTATGGGATTGCGAATTATGCAGGCGGGTTTTTTTTTCATCTAGTATTGAAATTAAAGTTATTTCTGAAACCTTAAACTTCTCAGAATTTATTAAAACGACATCGTATGGAACCTTTGATCAATTATAACTGTAGATCCACAGTCGCGCGCCCGAAAATGTCCGAGCCAAATGAGCGCCACTTTGATAAAAGTGGCCTTCTTTCTTCTCAGAACGTTGCGTGAAATTGTCAAGTTTAGCTGTCAAGTGGAGTTTTGCCGCTACCGAAATTCGACTGTAATGAAGTAAAGACTAGGTTCAAATTTCTGTGTAGGTGATGATTTTATTTGTTACGCAAACAAATAAAAAAGTTCGGACATTCTTTGAAGGGGATTTTGTTCGGCAATGTGTATCTTCAGTTATAATTGATCAAAGTATGGAACCTATTATGGTTAGGTTAGATAGAGGTAACGCCACCAGATTTGTTGACGTTTAACGACAACACAACGTCAAAATCCTGCTGTCATTACAAGAGATGTGGTTGTGTGCGTGGCCTCAACTCTGGTGGCGTTACCTATACGTTTTATAATAATCTTAGAAAGTTTAAAAAAAACCTTTCGGTTTTCACCCATTCGATGTTTTAATACATTCGGTTTTATTACTTCGGTATTATGACACATAACCATGGGCCCGCGTGGGAACTACGGGTCGAACCCTCTCGTTCTGGGAGGAGGCTTGTGCCCCGCAGTGGGATGTGCGTGGGATTATCACTTCAGCATTTGCGTTCGGGCATCTTCAATTTAAAATGTACTTTACTTTTTTGTTTCAGAATTATGTAGTTTGGAGTGTTTTTATTCAGAATCAAGGGCACTATTCTTTGATCAATTATAACTGTAGATCCACAGTCGCGCGCCCGAAAACGTCCGAGCCAAATGAGCGCCACTTTGATAAAAGTGGCCTTCTTTTTTCTCAGAACGTTGCGTGAAATTGTCAAGTTTAGCTGTCAAGTGGAGTTTTGCCGCTACCGAAATTCGACTGTAATGAAGTAAAGACTAGGTTCAAATTTCTGTGTAGGTGATGATTTTATTTGTTACGCAACCAAATAAAAAAGTTCGGACATTCTTTGAAGGGGATTTTGTTCGGCAATGTGTATCTTCAGTTATAATTGATCAAAGGCACTATTGATTTTGATAGTTAAAAAATGTATCTAATTTTCCATACAATATCTTTCTGTTAGTTGAGTGACGAGCTACAGAGTTAACTAATTTGATTCCTAGGCCACTAGAGAACCATGTCATAATGGATCAATTAGTTTATCTTCCACGGCATTGATTATTGCGTAATGTATGTCATTGCGACCTCTCGATCTTTGCGAACATGTGTCAACAATAATGAATAGGAAAGGAGTTTGCTTCCGTATTAATTACCTGAATTAGCACTGTCCTTCTGTCTTCTTTTTCTTCTCATGTCAGAGCGAAAACGTTATAAACTCTACGTTTATTGCATGTTGTGATCGGAGAGTTGATAATCTTTTGACCCGCACTGACATTGTAGTAGTTATCTGGCAGTTAATCTCACATGGTTCTATAGTGGCCTAGGAATCAAATTGGTTGTACATAAACCGTATTAAAAAAAGTTGCAAAGCTGACTTAAAAAAATATAGATACTTTTTTCTTTACGAAATTTCCTCTTTAAAAAAAAAGTCAGTGGTACAATTTATTGAAAAATGCTAGGGCATATTAGAGGCAGTCCTACTGAAATTGAGACTAGTAGGCTACTAGTCTCAATTTCAGTAGGACTACACTGTAAAACTCAACCATTTCTACAAAAGCAGAATACCCAGTATTTAGGCTTTTATACTTAAGTTATCACAGTGCAATCTGACATCTTTTCATCATTTGGTGACATCTGTTTACCGTAGTATTTACGGATAAAATATATATCTTTTGTAATTTATTTGAACCACGTTCGAGTCGAAGTTATTTTATGAAAAAGCAACTTTTTAATTGTAATTTATATTTAAGTTACTTTTTTTTTTAGTATTTTGCCAACGCAGAATACGAATGAAATTGATTGAATTTTAAATCATTGAACGCTTTTCTGTTTCTTTATGCGCAGAAATGACCTCTTTAATTTGTAAATAACCAATCGCTGCATTAATATTGCTTCGTATAGGTATCGCCTCGAGAGTTGGGGTCACGCACCCAACAACATGACATGTAAGACAGCGGGATTTTGACATTTATTCGTACCGATAGCAAGTTCAACAGACTCATCAGTAAAAATTTCTTTAATCTACAGGGTGTTTGGTAGCTACGTACAAAGCTTTAAGAGGGTGATAGCCAAGGTATTTTTGAACATTTTTAGCCATATATATGTCTTAGCCGAAATTTGACATTTTTTTATAAATTGAAGACTTAGAAATTTTAGGAAAATACCCAGAATTTGATAGTCACGAGTCAATATTGCCCCAATGAGCGTTAATTTGGAAACCAAATCTTTTATTTCGAATAGTTTATTTTATTTATTTATTTTATTTTATTTTTAAAATTGCACACATGTAGTACAATATTCAGCTGGAAGGATAAATTAAATTAAGATCGTACATGCTGCCCATGTAGGGCGTTGCAATGACTTAAAAACTAAAATGTGGGTAAGCATAATATTATCGTTGCATGCAGATCATTAAATTCTTGAATAAATTACATTAGTTTAATGTGAATTGAACCAAATTAAATAATTTTTAAGTGCCTTTCTTGCCACAAAAACAAAATGGAGGCATTCGAAATTACTAAAAAGGTCTTAGGTTGGAACAGAGACATTTTTCTGTGCCATAAAAAATAAATAAAAATAATCCTTGAAATGTTCAAACATTTTTAGAAACATGCCTGTTTATTGTTCTTTCTTTTAATGTATCACTCATTGACATTGCTTGCTAAATCTGAGATAAAAAGTAAAAACCAAACTCAGGGAGCACTCGCTAAGAATGCACTAGTCTTGAAATTTTACTAGTAAATAACATGTGAAAAAGACAAGTCTACGTCATTTTTCTGTGCCATATTGACTCGTGACTATCAAATTCTGGGTATTTTCCTAAAATTTCTAAGTCTCAATTTAAAAAAAAAAAACAAATTTCGGCTAAGACATATATGGCTAAAAATGTTCAAAAATACCTCGGCTATCACCCCCTTAAAGCTTTGTACGTAGCTACCAAACACCCTGTATTTCACCATAATCTAGTAGTTATTTCACCATATGATCATTATAATTCTTATTTTCATTCACTCAGTACTTTTTTGCAATCTGTAGTTTATGTAGCTGTGCGTGTAATTATTCGCCTCGACTCTCTTGGCATTACCTATACCAATACTACACTAATACAAAGAAGACCTTTAAACAGCTGATTTTTGTTGTTGTATTAGGTTTAACTACGTATTGATATGTAGAGTAGCAACGATTGATAATGAAGTAAACTTTCCTTGTTTGTTCTGTCAAAGCGAATGTCAACTTGTCTAGATTGACAATAAGCTTAAATTATTACTAGAACATCTTGTATTTTTCACACCGCATTCAAAATAATTTTGATTAGTCAGTTATTAAAGTTTGTATTGTTTTGTAGACACGATTGATTCGTTTCAAGTATTTTATTACACGACATAGTAAACCTACGCCTGTTCGTCACAAGACAATAGTGTCTCATGCCTTACACAATCTAAGACTCTTGAAATCACCTAGTTACTAAACGACGATAGTTAAGCAAGCTTTGCTTTATGTAAATATTGATTAAATTAATTCAACTTGGAAATACTAAAAGGACTTGGGTTTTGTATACTTGTAATAATACTAGCATCGGAAGTTAAAGTTAGAAGAAATGCTAGAATTTTAGTTCAATTAGTTACAAATATTAGTAATAGAGAGCAAATGTGTAATAAAAGATTAATTTTATTTGATAACAATGTAAGCGGCTAGCATGCTGTGTTGAGTTTATTTACGTTTAAGTGTGGTCACGTTATGCTAGTCGTTTAAACTAACATTTATTTGGTATTCACCACGCGTTTGTTGCGTAAAGTATATTTTTATAGAAATCTGCAATTAACTGGATGCAATAGTTTGGTTTTACATTTTATATTAACTAGAGTATGAATGGGTCATACACGCATTTTCTGTTCGCGACTCTCCTGTGGCCGTGGCTAAAGTTAAGGTTCTACACTCTACAGCCAATATTTTTTAGTCAACTCGACATCGGCGTGTGGGAGGCCTGTTCAACAATTGGCCCATTTAAGTAAATCTCAAGTCTGCTGACTGTTCTACGGCCACAGGAGACAACTTTCGTTTCTACGCAGCGTATGGCCCGAATGCACGCGGGTGTTACATCACATGCCCCCCAAACTAATACAGTGGAACGCCTGGTTACCTATCATATTCTCGAGAAGCTCATTTCCGAATATTAAAATTCCGAAAACGGAACTCCTTTTTTTCATTTTCCAAATTATTGTTTGTCCGAAATTTTATTTACCATATTTTCTTTTGCCGAATGCTTTAAAATCCATTTTTTATTTGACAAATGATTCAAAATCCAACTCCATGAAATTCCGTAGGATCATTTGCCAAATATATATTTATTCCGCAAAATCATTATCCCGCAAAGGTCAGGGGTACAAAAAGCGACCATACAATTATGTGTGAAGCGTAATATTCATTTCGTTGTTTAATGTTTCCCAAATATTTTATTGAATTTGCTATGTGGGTAGGGGGTTTTCTAGGTGGTTATAATAAAATAACTAACACCAAAGGCTAATGCGGGAGCTTCGCTCCGGTCCGTACCGTCTTGCTCGCTCGCTTCGCTCGATCGCTGAAAATTAGCCAATGTTGTCTTACTCTAATGTTAGGTAAGGTAGGTAATAAAAACATACTTTCGGCTTTTCGTAACATTTAGATTATGAAAAGATGGCAAATGATTAAGTTGGCAAATAGAAAAAATGGATATTGTTTTTCGGGATTTTAAATTGATTGGCAAAAATACTGTGATTAAATGAATCTGTGGAATTGTGAAGTTGTGGAAAAACAAAACATATGGATTTTAAAAAGTCGGTGATAAGTTTTCGGATAAATGAAATTCGAGTAAAGGAGTTTCTAAACATCGATAGGTTACCGGAACGCCTGGATCGTACGAGTGAAATCGTCTCATTAAAAACGAGAGCTTCAAAAATAAGCCAATTTCAATTTTACTGACGAATACCATGTTTTTATATAAATGATTATGATTATGATTATGATATTGTCTAGTGCACTCGAGGTCGTAGTTGCATTCAGGATTTCTTTCTGTCAAACTATACAGGTTGTTCCAAAACTCAACGATTATTTGGTATCAGGTGAGAGGCCAAACTATAACAGCTTTAGGAGCTAAGCGATAATTGTCATTTTACAAAAATATCTAATACGAAATGTGATATGTGTATGTCTTTGTGTTTAGTTTTTTTCTAAATGGGTCCCACTGAAAAACAGCGACATTATGCTGAGTGGAGCCATTTTTTTTTATTTATATCTTTTCCCGCCTAATGTACTTTTTTGTCCTGTGCACATACTCGACACGTGTAAATAAATCTCTCTCTGTCATATGCAGTGATCGGAACTCTGGGTGCAAAACTTTAACAAAACTTGTCAAGCGGGCATGAAACAGTGCTTACAGACATGAAAATATTAATAAACTACTGAAAATCTGAGATTTCGATATAGAGTTAAATTGAACACAAATCTGCCAATAATATTCTTATTTTTCTTGGTTGTAAATTCTCCTTAATGTCAGCTTTACAAGTTTTGTTAATGTTTTGCACCCAGAGTTACGATCACTGGTCATATGTTACGTGGCTCTGTTATTCTCTGTCGTTTCACTCTTGGCAGAATGGTCGAGGTCACGCTGAGGCGTCCATATCACTGGTAGAGGCGGAAACAAATCTCCGCACGACTCTGTGACTCATCATCATCCCAGCATATATACGTCCCACTGGAGGGCACAGGCCTCCTCTCAGAATGAGAGGGGTTAGGCCGTAGATCCCACGCGGGCCCAGTGCGGATTGGGAACTTCACACACACCATCGAATTTCTTCGCAGGTGTAAATTTCAAATGTGATTTCGTACATAAATTCCGAAAGACTCAGAGGTGCGAACTAGGATTTGAGCCCACGATCCTCTGCTTGAGAGGCAATATGTCAAACCACTAGTCCTTCGCGGCTTCTGTGACACTATTATCGCTTAATTTAGTGACATTATTTTTTTCTTATTTTTTCCATAAGTGGTATATCGTGGCCTCTTGCCCGGTAAATACGTTGTCGTCGAGTTTCGGGACACCTGTACAGGATGAGGAAGAGTTAGTGAACGTGATTACGACAATACAACCTCAGAAGCCGTAGGTACTGTCTAACGTGCGGACGCTCGCGATAACATTCACCATCTCCTCTCATCCTTTACCGTGTAACAGAGAGAAATGATGAAAACGATTGCGATTCCAAAAGCGTCAGATAATAAGGTCTCTGGTTTAAATTTGTCGAAGGATATATCACTGTGAAGGTAGCGACAGCGTAACTGGTAGCTGATACTTGATTTGCCACTACGTGCTTTGACTTTCAAGTACCAAATTTTAATAAATACGAAAGACGTGCACTATGTGTCAGATAAAATGGTACGTTAGGTAGCCGTCCTTTCAAACACGAGTGGTTTAATGGCATGCTCATGGATGAATATTCAGTGTTTTCTTTTTGTCATTACCGTTTCATTAAATATTTTTAAGAGATGCTCATGGGTTTGTGTGATTTGTGTGTTCGCACAGTGTGGAGGTGGAGGAACTGCATGAACACATTTCTTGCATAAACGTAACTATCATAAGGTCGCAGGTGAGCAAATTGTTTCAGCTCATGATGCTCAATGTTAACATTTTATGAAAACTGCAATCAGTATCGATGCTAAATCTATTTTGATCAAAGATCTGACTTGTGTTTCTGTTGTCACTGAAGTTACCGAACAACGGCCAACCGATAGTGTCTTTATCAACCTCGACCAGTGCCGGCGTTAAGAAGGGACCCAGGGCGCCAAAATTTCAGGGGGCGATCGGTGGTGGTGGGATGCTTCCCCCGCCAAACTGGCACTCGATTTTGGTTTCCTTAAGTGGGCGCCACAATATTCTTGCCCGGGGTGTCAGTGGTCGTAACGCCGGCACTTACTTCGACGTTGGCAGAACTCAGAACCATCGATAAAACCGATGGAGCTATATTTTTAAATTTGAATATTCACCCCCCCAGTTGCCATCTAAGATGCTTATGATAACTGTTATTCTGAAAAGGCAAGTCTGTATGTTCGCGTGACATGTGTTCAGAGGCGATTCGCGGCCACAACAAGCCGTCGGAGGTAATTCTTATAGTTGTTGAAGTGTGTTATGAGCCTGAGGTTAGCTGGCGGCTTGTCCGGCCGTCTCGCGCGATTGTACTAAGTTACAATTAATTTAATAGTTGTATTTTGTACATATTGTATTAGTTGATAACTAATAAAATTGTGAAAATATTCAGTTTTTTATTGACACCTATCCTGAGGTCGTACGATGCACATTCGGTCCACATTGAGGATTTTAACCCTTAAACCATTTGACAACCCTATCAAGACATTCGATTTTAGACTGCAAATGTTGCTAGTTTGAATTGGCGTTGATTTCTGTTTGACTGCAAATATATTGCTGGTATCGATTTTAGGGTTAAGAAGTGTCTTTAACAACCGACACCGATTTGTAAATGTGGGAATTATACTAAAGAGAACGCCAGTTATCAGGGTTTTTTGAAGTTTCTGTTTGCTGTTTGTCACATTTTCTCTTGGGATTACCATACGAGTAACATAAGCTTCCGTTGTTTGGGCGAATTTACTATAAATTTCTAAAGACTGCGTGATCATTGGAGACTATCAGTCTTTTGCCATTTCTACAAAAATGTTTTCACAAGTGATTCGGAACAAACGCTAGAATAATGAAAAAAAAACGGTTTACTACTGTTACGGCGAAAAACTTTTCGCAAAACGATTCATTTGGCAAATGTTTCATTTCCCAAATGTTTATTTTTTCTGAAACTGTAAACTTTTCAGGATTGTTATAAAACAAACCTAACCTAACCTACAGGATAGTACTGAAATATATCCTGAATAGTTTACAGTTTCAGAAAAAATTAACATTTGGGAAATGAAACATTTGCCAAATGAATCAGTTTGCGAAAAATAAAACGCCGAAAAGGCAGTACACGAAAAAAAACTTATATCCTGGATAGGTACAGCGACATTGTGATAGAAAAAGGAACTAACAATAATATATCTTGGGATTAGCGCCATCTTTCCGCATATATCAGAGTTAGACAACTAGGGAAAGAAGAAAAGTCTATGTGAACAATGGAATTTGTTAAACAGTTTTTTCGATAGATGGCGCTGTTTCATACAAACTAACTTGTTCAGCCTGTCCACTGTTTAAAAAGCTCATTCATTAAAGACGATGTCGCCGACTACATCCTATAGGATACAAAATATCTAATACATGACATGTATATGCTTATAATTGGGGTAGATAGCCAGTTAGTGTCGGGATAATTGAAATGCAACGAGCCAGCGAGTCACCGCTGCCCGCAAACAATACCGCGGACCTAATTGTATGAATAATGGAACGCCACGCTTTGCATTTAACAGGAATTCCATGTTTTCCGGTCTTTGGTGGTGCTGATGACGCTATTATAAAAGTTAGTTATACGAGAGGGGTTATTTTGGTTTTCAGCTCAAAATCGTAATGTTAGGGTACACTTCACGACTAATTAGGTATAGTGAGGTGGAGGGAGGGCCACAATAGGCCTGGGGCCGAAGTCCGAAGGAAAAGTTGATAGTTGTATTTTTATGCATCTGAGTTTGTTGAGAAACTTGTCGCGATGTAATGCTGGATGTAGCAGTTTCTCTATTTGTTCACTAGGTGGCGCTACTCGTAGTTCCGCTACAACGGATATATCAAACGAACTAAAAGCGCGAGACATCTACATTGCTAAAAAAACAATTAATAGATTGAAAATACAGTACGGTAAAAAATATAGGTAGTCCTATTCACGAAGACGCGTGAATTTGTCAAAATTAGGCGTAATGACATTGCAATAAGAACATTGCACGAATGACTCCATCTATACGGCAACAGACAGGCAGTTGCTTTCCCGTTTATAATAAGGTAAACGTACCAATGCTGGACACCTCAATGCCCGTAGATGACACCCATCTGTCACCTCTCTTACTATGACATAAGACTGAAGCACAGGGACGTTTACCTTACAGTAAAAAAGTAAGGATTTTGTTCGATGTATCGTACAAAATAATGTCTAATGTAGTCTAGTCGTGATTCATTTCAAATTATTATTGCGCTTCTCATTTACCTATAGTTATTAAGTAGGTAAGAAATATGTTTTCTCAGTAAGTGATTGTAAATCTTTTTAAGAAATAAATATCTTAAACCGTAATAAGTAGGTGGGTACGCGACCGACGCTGCCCCAATAGCCGACACTTTCAATCTAATTCGTAGAAATAAAGGCGACAAGCAGGGTGTCGATTATTGGAATTAAAGTGTCGAATACTGGGGTATTTACCTTAAGTAGTTTAGCGGTTTACAACAGAAAGATAGACACAGTTTTTTTTTTTTTTTATGTTAGATAGGCCAGACAAACGAACTAGTGGGTCACCTGATGTTAAATGAACACCACTGTCCATAGACACCCGCAGCGCTTTACACGATGCCAGTGCGTTGTCGGCCCTAAAGGAGAGGGAATAGGGAAGGGGGAGAGGGAGGGGGAGAGGGAAGGGGTGAGGTATTGGGCCCCCGGCACTCTCACTGACCGTACGAAACGCAAGCAGGATTACTGCTGCTTCACGCCGGTGTTCTCTGTGAGAGGGTGGTACTGCCCCGGACGAGCCGGCCCATTCGTGATGCAGCGGCTAGCTACAACATGGCTCTACCACTACAATCATACAACATCATCATCATCATCATCATCATCATCATTACAATCATATTAATATTAATTAGTAAGGATGACGCAAAGCTTTAATTTAAGGTTTCGAAAATCGAAATTCAATAGCGTTATTATACAAAAGCAATGCACGTCACTTTTCTAAGGAATGTACCGCTAAGAGGTTCTAAGAAATCGTATTGCCTTTGTAAGTTAGGAGTGGTAAAGCAATGAGTTTGGCGTGCGATACCGCTAGTATGTGGTTACTGCGATAGCTTTTAAAGTTGCATTGTGTACAGGAAAGCGCACTTATGACGTGCATTATCGAGAAGCCGGGGCGAAGTGTTCTGATTGAACTTAATGCTGCGGGAACGCGGCGGCTGGTCTACAAGTTCAGAAGTTTTTGACGTGACAACGTCTAATAAATCGATGAAAGCTGGCTGCAAACACGAAAAAGGATGAACTCAATGTAACGTTACGTACGTACACGTACGTACAGTACCTCTACCATGAGTTACACTAGTTTACAGTGACCGTACTCGCTAGCGACGGCGTAAATGATTTGTATAGAGAATTGTGTACAGCGCCTCTAGCGGTCACTTACAAAAGTACAATTCTCCATACAAATCATTAACGCCGTCGCTAGCGAGTACGGTCACTGTAAACTAGTGTAACTCATGGTAGAGGTACAGGCCAGTTGCAAGAGAGCGGCGAACGCCAGGATGTACAATGCGGGGTACGGGGGGGAGGTGCGCCGGTATTTTTGAATGTTTTGCTATGACGTTGTCACGTTAAACTATCGTCCGTAAACCGACTTTATTTTTATACATGTATACGTATATACATAGACCGTGTTTTTTTTTGATTTCCGTTAAATTCGACACGTTGCTTGGTACATTAACAGAAACTGCCTGGTATATTGATTTTTGTTAAAATGGAAAACTCTTTACTGATGAAACTTAAAAGATAAATAATAATAGGACGTGAAGGACCTTTAACACTGGTTCAGCCATTAAAATTAATCATTGAATATCTCAAAAGTAGTAAGAGTTTAAGAGAGAGAGAGAGAGAGAGAGAGAGAGAGACACTAGTTTCTTCGAGAAATTAACTCTATGTGACCTGAATAATCTTAGATTATTTAAAAGCGAAAAAGTTTTTCGGGTGCGCCGGTGGGATTCGAACCCACGTCTCCTGGGTATGCGCCCCAACGGGTGTTCTACCAATTGAACCACGTCGCATCCGACCGCCTAATTACACGACGACGCTCAATTGGTAGAACACCCGTTGGGGCGCATACCCAGGAGACGTGGGTTCGAATCCCACCGGCGCACCCGAAAAACTTTTTCGCTTTTAAATAATCTTAGATGCGGTGAGCAGCCGTACTGCTAATAAAAAATAAATAATATCTGAATAATCTTCCCTTAAAGTTAACGGAAATAAAAAAAACACGATGTATATGAAAATAGGGAAAACGTGCCTACGGGTCACCTGATGGGAAGCAATCACCGCCGCTCGAGAGATAGATAGGCTCGTTTTTTAAAGATCTCCAAGCTGTATAGCTCGGGAGGGGGGGGGGGGGGGCTAGGTACGTTGTAGTGGTCCGGGTTAGTATTAACATTAACAAAACAGTGACGGCGCAAGACCTAAATTTTGTATGGGCAATAGACGTCTAATCGTTGTTGTCTAATTTAAAATGACGCGCCCCACCACCGCATTTGACATACAGGATTTCAAATCCTACTGTTTGACAGATACCTACAGTTTGACAGAGTATAAAAACATAGTGTAAATTGCCCCCCCCCCCCTAGCAGCATAATGTTGTGGCGTCCCAATGCTATTTTTCAGTGAGAGCACTTGATCAGTTTAAACCTTAAAAAATTAGGCCAGGACTTGATGTGACTATTAGTGAAGTATCAACTTTTTCAATAGTTTAAGCATCTAAATATTTATATCTATTTACCAAAGTATGTTTATTGACCTGTTATATTTAATTAAGTACTTGTAAGTTGTCTGTTCTCCGTATCAAGGTGAGTATTCTCAACTTTTCCGAAGCCTAACTTAACTAATACCACGCGGCGGACACGACGTACAAATACGCGTTCTTGTATCTACATAAGCACGACGACGTCTGTACACGCGTACGCCTACATACATCGCGCGCGCACTCTTCTGGTTTCTGGCGGTTTCCGGCTATCTGCGCCTTGAGGGGTGGGGTAATTCGAATCGGTGCGGGGCGGACCGTTTCCATTCTGTATGTCAGTACTATTATATATTCTGTGCTAATACCTCGAGTAAGTTTAGCTGTTTGAAATCGATCCAAAAGAAACTAATAATTGTCGGGCTGTATATCAGGGACCACCAATGCCGGCCTGTTAATATTATTAGGAAAAGGCACTCCAGTTTACGAGGACTGCCGCGGCGGAGCGATGCGACGAGTCACGCCAAACACGGAGCGATTAATGCGATTAGTTTTAAGTTTGATAATACTGTGGCGACACTAGCGCCACCTAGTCATCAAATAGAGAAACTACTATACACTACATCACACTGCCGAAGTTTCTCGAACTTCGTTCCAGCACACCTAGGTGTTAGGTGTAGGCAGGTGCCTGGAGAGAGATCTCTATATTGTGGTCGCCCCCACAGCACAAAACCTTATCTGGAATAAGCCAATGGTTCCTGATTATTAGCGGTTGTTGCTGTGGCTGTTCATTCGAAGGAACTATTGCGTTTTATTTCGCACTAGTTCCTTTAAAGCTTGTCTAGTTTGAAATGACGCGCCCCACCACCGCGTTTGCGCACGGGATTTGGAGCTCAATTTGAGCTACAATAGAGTCTATTGTAGCTTGAATTGAGTTTCGAATCCTGTGCTTGAGTGCGGTGGTGGGGCGCGTCATTTTAAACTAGACAAGCTATACAAGAGATGAAGCAAGAACTGCGTTTATTTTTTCACTTTTGCTCCTTTGCTGGAACTGAAGGAAGGTGCTAATGCAACAAGGAACAAAGGCGAAAAATAAACAGTTCTTCCTTCACCTCTTGTGAAGCAAAAAGTGCGAAAAAAAAACGCGGTCGGTCCTTCAAAGGAATAGCCAAAAAAACTACCGCGAATAATCCGTGGTTCCTTATTGCAATAAAAATGGTGCAGTTTAGGGATGTCTGCCAAATGTAAGAATATGAGGAGTGGGTGCTTGAAGCAAATAGTCAATAAGCGGCGTTGCCCTTTGTCGAGCCTTAGGCCGATTGATTTCTTTTTGAGCATACAAAATACCAGTAACATATGGTTCGACAGCACCCAAGTGTGACTTGCGTGTGTAGCCATACTCAGCCTTTGTGTTGTAGAGGTCGCAATTTTCCGGAATGGCCGAGTCATGGGCGTTGAAAACTGAAAAAATTACATATTAAGTATTTCGGAATTTCGAACAACTTGCGAGGTTTACAACTCATAGAACCACTAGTTATAATTTTAGCTAGCTAATAAATTATTTTCATCATCATCATCATCATCCCAGCCTATATACGTCCCACTGCAAGGGACAGGCCTCCTCTCAGAACGAAGGCGCTTGAGTCGTAGTTCCCACGCGGGTCCAGTGCAGATTGGGAACTTCACACACACCATTGAATTTCTTCACAGGTGTATGCAGGTTTCCTCACGATGTTTCCCTTCACCGTAAAGCTCATGGTAAATTACAAATGTAATTTCGCACATAAATTCCGAAAAACTCAAAGATTTTCCTTTGCTTGATAGGCCAAATTATTTTCATAGTATAATTAAATAAACGTTTTAATCTTATTTCATTTTAAAGGCAGCTGTTTATCATTATTTCATTTCGTCGTCTCGGAACCCGCCCGCTACGCGTTTGATGTGGGTACCGCAGCGATAATTGCGGCTCTCGCCAAATGCCGGTGGCTAATGCGAGCGCCGAACACTTAGCAATAAACATTAACATCGATCCCAAACCGGTTAATTCTTATTGTTAGCCTAACGGTTTTACACACTTAACTTCTGCTGACATGCTTCAGACCAGTTTCAACCTGCATGAACAATCGTGGACATTGCGTCGTTGTAAAGCGTACGAGTTTGAAGTGCTCAATCGAGCGCAGCAATGTAATGCTACATTTTTTTCTTGCAGGTCTAAACCAGACTTTAAAAGAACTGGATTCAAACTGCACTTTTGCTAGAATGCAGCTGGAACATAGCCCGTCTGGAACGCCCTCAGCATAAGCCCCTCATGCACAAGGCTACGTAAATCTTGGAAACTCGACAATTTTGGTGTCTATGGCCCTTTCTCTGCCTCCGTCGCCGGCGACCGGTGACCGACGCGAGTCCGCGATCGACGATCGATCGAATGTTTTGATCGGGAATGTTTGAGGGTGGTTTCTCTGAAACGTCACGTACCCGCGACCGACGGGGCGTGTGGCACAGCGTGCGATGCACATCCAGACGCCGCCGGTCACGTGTGAGGGGCCAGAGAAACCAGAGCTTAAGTGACTACCTACGGTAACG